>JAQFVV010006778.1:0-10000 GCA_028023455.1 Epiperipatus broadwayi
TATATTGTTGAATTTTACTTGAAAAGGTCAAGTTGTTAATATATGAATATGGTTGTGGAAGAATTTTAGTAAAAAAAATTTTTTTTTGGTTAATATTGTAATGTTTAAAACTACAAGGAAAGAAAATGTTATGAAACTTTGTATATTCAAAAAATTTAAATAGATTCAAAAAAAATTACATAAATGTGTAAACATGGTTATGGTTGTGGAAGAATTTTAGTAAAATTTTTTTTTTTTTGGTTAATATTGTAATGTTTAAAACTACAAGGAAAGAAAATGTTATGAAACTTTGTATATTCAAAAAATTTAAATAGATTCAAAAAAAATTACATAAATGTGTAAACATGGTTAAAGGTCCAACACAACTAGAAGGGAAATGAGCATTGTTAGATTATTGAAAACTTTAGAGTTATCATTTAAGAATAAAAAAATATGTAGACTTAATGGTGCTAAAATGCAGGCAATGGTGAAGCTAAGTTCAAATTGTCATATTAATTGGCTGAACATTTTTGAGATGTTTTATCTTCTCATAATCATAGCAAATGGTTTATGTAAGCATGGTAAAAAATGTATGTGAAAAATATTTAAATATATGCAAAATGGATCAGAATGTCCACTTTTTGAAAAGGAGCATGCTTCCTTCTGGTTTATAGCATGTATAAAATGCATGGACTCTAAATGTAAAGTCAAAGAAGTATGGCTTATAGCCATCAACACCTACACTACAAACTGAAAGGAAGCATGCTTCTCTCTCTCTCTCAAAAAAAGTAGACTTTCTAATCTACTTTGCATATATTTAAATATTTGTTGCATACATTTTATACCATGCTCACACAACCCACTTGCTATGATTATAAAAAGATAAAACTTTTCAAAAGCACTTAGTCAATAATATTATAATTTGTATTTAGCTTCACTATTTGCCGACATTTTAGTGCAGTCAGACATTTCAGTGACAATTTACAACTATTTTTTAGATTGTTTGTATATATATATACTTTAAAAAAGCCATTGTAATAAGCTTAATCATATGTATATACATTATATATGTATTTAAAAAAAAAAATCAAGTCAGATGTCACATAACCTAATTTTGCAAGCTCTATATATAACAAATGAATGTATTTGATTAATTATATTTATTATAATGTAAACAATGTCCATTGGGTAGAGTTGCAGTCAAATAGCTGTTCATGTGATTTTGAAAACAGAAACATCTTAATAAGATTCCAATAAGAAATGAAAGCCGGGGATGATATATTAAATAATTTTTTATTTATAGTGAGTTGTCTGTTTCAATTTTGTTTTAAATTAATTATTTTAAATATTGTAATGTTATATACTTTTCTATTTTATTTACTAGAATAGTAGTAGGCAGTATTTAAAAAATAGTATGTATAAAAATATTTTATAATTAATGCTTTTATTTATTGACTACCAAAAGACCAAAAATAATTGCTTTCTTCAACTGCAATTTGTGTTTTTATATTTAACATGAAATAAAGGTATGGGATATCTAGAAATTAATTCATACAATCACTAGTTGTAAAAAATTAGCTGTTGAATTAATTTATTTTTTGATGCCACCTGCTTTTATTTCACATTAAATTTAAAAACCCAAATAATCCTTCGAGAAAAATAATTATTTCTGGCTTTTTAGTGGACATAAAATAAAACATGTTATAAAATATTTATATATGTGAAAGAAAATTCACACCTTTAAAACAAATTGTAATATTATTTTGTTTTAAAAGTAAAGAATTTGAAAAAAAAAAGCAACTTTTACAATTAAAAGAAATATATAGGGTATATGAGCACAGACTTTTACATGACCCACCACTCTCCAATCTATCTAATAACACTGATACACTCAAGTACATATATGCTGAAAAGATAAATAATCACCAATATACGTATTTCATGCTAAACCAGCAATCATCAGTTGGTCCAGATTATCATCTCCCACACATATATACTATAAGTGCTCAGATATATATTAAGATAGACAAACTTCATACTTTAATGGGAAGGCTCCAATCTACTACACACTCCAACTTATAGTATATATGTGTGGGAGATGATAATCTGGACCAACTGATGATTGCTGGTTTAGCATGAAATATGTATATTGGTGATTATTTATCTTTTCAGCATATATGTACTTGAGTGTATCAGTGTTATTAGATAGATTGGAGAGTGGTGGGTCATGTGAAAGTCTGTGCTCATATACCCTATATATTACTATATAGACACAGGTATATAATAAGCCTGTGTTTCACTTATTAATCAAAAGAAATTAAGATTTTTTGAATGTAAACTCTTCTTAGTTTAATTTTTTTAAAAATACATATACTGCCATCTTGTGTGCATTTCTGAAAACTTACTGAACCCATATCAGTGTATTTGACAATTGTTTCACCAATACTGTTACATTTTATAACTATTGGACAAATCCGGAAATATTTCTCTGTCATCAATTTCTAACATATCTACAAAATTTGAAGATGTTAAAATTTGATAACAAATTTAACCTAAACAAACAAACAGAGTTTCTAAGTTAAACCAATAAAAGTGTTTTAAAAATATAACATGTATACTATTTTTTCTGATATATTCTATGATTTAATCCATTGTTTTTAGTTAGAATCCATCTTTTAATTCATGTAAAAAGCTACTATGTTACTGAAATATAATAAATTAGATGTAATGATTCTATTGATTCTATAGAAAACATTAAATATAATCCTAATGTATATGATGCTACATTAGAGTTACCTTTATTTTATACTTTTTTATGTATAAATTTACAAATCATATAATTAATAATAAAAGAATACATAAACGATTTTTATTCTTTGACAATCTAAACAAAATATAAATTAGGCAAATATAATTGAAATTTTTAAATAAATTAATTGACATTGCAGCAATTAATTTAATCTCTAATTGGAGTTGCTGATTTTATAAATGGTCTAATTCACCATCAGCAATAAAATATTATATTGTGTAAGGATAAATCTTAAGTCTTTCTCTAAATCTTTCCAAGTCCAAGTGCTTCAATAACCAATCAGATATTTGTTTTTGTACTGAATTTATTATTAAAGGCAAACTTATAAGATTAAAACCATCATTTAACCTGAAATTTTAAGCCATTTCCTATTACATATGTATATATGTTATATAATGAGAGTTAATAGCTCTTAACAAGTTTTTCCAAATATCCTTATACCCACACTCATTTCTAATTGTTGGCCGTTGTCAGTGAGGTGCTAGGATATTTAGATATTAGATCTAAACATCCCAGCTCAAGTCCAGCATTTATCCAATAGTTAACTATTAAGTAAAAAATCTAAAATGTTCAGACAACTATATGTCTTCAAATCCAGCTATCTAACTTAAATAGCCAAATGGGACTGAACTAAGTTCAGATACACCAATATTAATAGTTTTAGAAATATAACATCATTAAATTCCTTGCAAATATATATATATAATACAACATTTTTAATGGTTTAGATGGAAATCTTAAATGTGTGGAGTTATCCATTTAAATCAACCTCATTAGAATGCACTAAATTAGAACAACTGCCCCAGGCCAAGAGACAAAGTAGATTGACAGATTGATTTTCCTTTGTGATGAATCCTCTGGTTGAAATATAATATTATTTATTGGATTTATAAATCTTTTTTTGTTTTTATTTATATATATATATATTAGATTAACAACTCAATGCTGATCTATGGAGCATGTGAAATACTCTCCATATAAAGCACAAGATAAATTTTTGAAAAGATAAAAGCAGATTGTCATATCCTTTTATCTATATTCATTTATATAAGCTAATCTAAAACACTTTGAAATGGAAGCATGAAGATCTTAAGTTGATCACATGACTTCAATTTAGTATCTTTGTGCTCCCATTTCAAAGTGCCTTTGTTGTCCTATATAAATAAATGTAGGTAAAAGATGGTTCATTCTTATCTTTTCAAAGACTGTATCTTGTGCTAAACACTTTGAAATGGAAGCATGAAGATCTTAAGTTGATCACATGACTTCAATTTAGTATCTTTGTGCTCCCATTTCAAAGTGCCTTTGTTGTCCTATATAAATAAATGTAGGTAAAAGATGGTTCATTCTTATCTTTTCAAAGACTGTATCTTGTGCTTTGGATTGAGAGTATTTCACATGCTCAATACATCAATAATGAATTGTTAATCTACTTAGGATAGAGAGTTTAAACAGTTAAAATATGAGTCAAATGATAGCCCAAATGTAAGTATAAAAACATGAATTGTTTTACAATATGACTGAATTCAAAATCCATTACACATGTAAGTGATGTCCAAATCATTAATGTAACATTAAACATATACCACATGGATGCTAATAGAATGTAAAGTTTGGCATACCATTATGATTATCAATCTCAAAGAATAAACCAAGAGCACATCAATTATAGTCGTGAGTAATCAATGATTACCACATGCATTAAATCCCACCCTTAAACTAGGTTCTGGCTTTTGTCTTTATCAATGAGGCTTTACTTCTATCTCCATTGTACTATTTAAATTAAAGACCTAAAATTCAAATGAGCCTAAGAGTTTGAATCCATGTTAACCTGCTTGAACAGTTGTTATATAGATCTGATCACTGTGGGCATTTTATTTTTTTAGCTAGAAATATATGATTTTTTTCTACAGTACAGGTTTTTTCATACCTGCATTCCAATATGTAATATATAGGGAGTTTGAACTCAGAGCAGTTCCCCATTGTAGTAACATCTACTGTAAGTTTGAGTAATCAGTGATTTGTAGACCCTTCATCATAATTAAATATCAATTCTCAGTTTATTAATAAAAAACTGAGGATATTAAAATATATCAGTACTGAACTAGAGACAAATCTATGTAACTGTCCAAGAAAATTTTGAATTCGAAACCTTAGGTTGATACAATTTTAGGTTTTAGCTGAAATAATGTTTCTAAAAGTGTTTACTAGGAGCTTTACTTCTTGAAACTTAGTAATATTAAAAAAGCCAGATATTATTTTGAAATAGGAACGTACACGTGATGATCATTAATTACACAAATTTTATCAGGAGATCACACTAATGGAAATGTTCGTTTTATCATATTGTGTGAGATGGGGGTAAATTAAATGGTTTGCTGTTAATATCTAATTTTCAAAGCCTTTCTCTCATCCAAAAGAGGAATCTACCTGAAGAATGTAAAGCGATATGAAGTTTTAAATTAAATGGTGATCAATAATCTTATAAGCTTAAAACTAATATAAATTTATTTTTAGTGCAATACATTAATAATATCAATCTCTTATGCATGGACTGAATGGTCATTAAAGTTAACTTATATACATATGTTTAAAGATTTACTCTTAATAAAAGCAATTATATATCTATATATATTTAACTCACCTTTCGTTTTGATGCTGCCATTCGTTGATCTCTTGTATTTTCTGCTTCTCCTGGAGCTTTTTTACTCCAAACACAAAACGCAATCCTTATATATGTATAAATTAAAACTGAGAGGGGAAAGAAATATTGAAGAGTCATCAGCACCATGCTAAAGACGTACCTCTGGTTTGGAAACTCCCAGCTTTCGTTACACTGGGGTCTTCCATTTTCGTCAAGTAAAACTTGTGACAAAATAGCTATTGGTAAAGGTGTTAATAAAGATACTATCCATACAAATAATATAACCATTTTAGCTTGTAGTTTTGTCATTCTAGGTTTTAGTGGGTATAATATGGCTATATATCGATCTATACTTATAGCAACTAAAGTGTAAGCACTCAAAAACACTGATATGGCCTGAGCATAAGTGACCACGGGACACATAAAAGATCCAAAAGGCCAGTAATTAAATAACAGTGCAGATACAAAAGTGAATGGAATACAAATCATTGCCATCATTATATCAGCAACTGCTAGATTCATAATAAAATAATTGGTAACAGTGCGCATCCGTTGATAGGATATAACAATGTAGCATACAATAATATTCCCACCAATTGCGGCAATGGAGATTACAGCATACATGATGATCATAATGGCTTGAACAAATTCTGGTAAAGAATAGTCAGTTAATGTTTTGTTGGCTGTACTGTTGTGAATCATAGTTGTCAGGTTATCCTCATTAAGAATAATATTGCCTGTTGAGGAGTTTTCAGACATTATAGCTGCAAAAATAAAAATGAGAAATAGATTTATTTAGTTAAATATTTATAAATCATTTCTATTTTTTAAAACTAAAAACAATAAATATTATTCTATTTTTCTTTTTTATTTCAGTGCTCCATTCTATTGTAAGCTTGAATAGTCCATTGATTATTCAAACTTGCAATAGATGGCAGCAGTGAAGTAAAAAAATAATTTTTTCTTGAAAGCATTGTTTAAGCCAATGTCATAATGTTTTTAGGTTAAATAATATATATTTTTTTGCTTATAATTTTAGATTAGGTTAAATGTAGTTGATACTGGAGTATATTAAGGTATGTGTAGGTGAAAATTATCTTCACATTAAATTTTTTAAAAGAGACTTGTGATCTGATGTTATATTTATATGTTGGACTATTTCCATCATCTAGTATTGAGTATTGAATGTCTATAAAAATTTAACTTTATTTAAATTTTCAAAGTACATTCAACTGTTAGTAATAGCACACAAGTTAGTATATGCATATCATCTTGAGAGGTATTATTATATCTTCTTTAGGAGTTGCTGGCTTGATGAGTGACAGTACTAGCATGGGAACTGAACCTGAACCCCCTTAAGTTCTTGAATATTAAATTTTTAAAATAACACTCTATTCTTGAATATTGAACTTTTAAAAGGTATTGCTCTAATGAGACTGTTACCTTAAAAATTCAAGAATCAAAGGGTTCAGGTTCGATTCCAATACTAGTACTATCACTGGTCAGGCCAGGAACACATGAAGAAAAGACGGGAATAATATCACTCAAAATGTTATACATATACCTACCTGTGAGCTATTACTCACAGTTGCTTTGAAAATTTAAATGAAGTTAAATTTTTCTAAAGACATTCAATGCTCAATATTAGATGATAGAAATAGCCCAATATGTAAATACAACTAAAATACCATCATCACAACCCTTAAGAAAAACATTGATCTGTTGTATTTCTTTGTTGGGATTTTTGAAATCAACTAGAAATTTTACTGACCAATTGCATGGGTCTTTAAAAATATATCAATAAATATAACTATTATTTTATCATTATCCAGCACACTTTTCTCAGTTGCAAAACATATATACTACTTTTAATTTATATTTAAATAATATCAATAAATCGCCAAACACCCATTTTAAACAATCTGGACAGCTCTCTAGTCTAACACTATCTTTCAAAAGATTGAGTAATACTGATTATCAAATGCATATAAAATTTTTATCCTTAATATGTAAATTTTAATCTTGAAATCAGTTTGTGGTTTTACTTGGGTTTTAAAATTTTAGCTGCCTTGAGATTTATAATTTTAGTTTGACAGGTAAAATAAAATTAAAGGTGAAATGGCGATTCTTTTCATCCTTGAATCCCAGACTTCATTGTCAAAAGCAAAAGTGAAAACGGTTGTGAGGATAAGATTTAACCCTTTTCCCGCCTCTTACGAGGCCTCTCATCGACATCTGACGTCACTCTAACTCTGCCAGTTCTTATGCTAAAATATTCGTTTGACAGGTATTGATTAGGTTTTTAAAAGTTCTGTAAGATGGTGCCCTCTTCCGAATTATTTTACAAGTAAAAAATCAAAAAAACCGCATTTAAACCTAAACAAAGAAAGAACATTGTCAGTGATTGGTTGTCAGCGAGCTCTCAGCCAAAAAAGACATTCTGATTGGCTGGAAAGAACAAAGAAACCGCCTGATCAAAGAAAATAAAGAAAAACGCTGAGATTTTCATTTTGAATGTGATTTAAGTATTTAAAAAAGTATAATTTGAGAAATTAAAATAATTTTTAAAAAATGAACTAAAAAAACAAAATTATTTTCGAAAAATATTGAAGATTTTAGTAAAAATATTTAAGATTTAGCAAAAAGAAATCTTTACTTTTTGATATCGTAACATTGAAAAAAAGCGTTTGCGTCAGCACTTTTTTGTTTAGACATTCACTTTATATTTGCCGAAATTGAATATATTTTATAATTAATAAATAACAATTTATTTTTGAAAGAACTTTCGTTGTCTTTCATAACCTGAAAAATTAGTAATATACTTTTTATAAACATATCTGAGTTGAATTTAATATTATAGGCAAATATGTTTTAACAATAGGCTTTGTCTTCAGTTTGTGAGTTGGCCAATTAAAAGATTTGATTTTTACCTCATACAACCAATAATATAATTAGCGGTTTAAGGGTTAAATATGCAAGGATCGGAATTTAATATGCATTTTAATAAATGATTACTAAAGTTTACACTAGATGGCACTACATTCAGCATGGTATTCGAAGATTTATTATTATTATAACATTACTTTTCAGGGAAATAAAGTGTCCACAATTAGAATCGAAATAATGATATTAAAATATATAATTATTGAACTGATTTCAGATTTACATAATTGTTCAAAAAAGTTAACTTATATTCAAAATCTTAGGTTGATTAATTTCAAGTTTTTAATTTGATAACTAAATGGAATTAAAGATGATTGCTGGATACATATCTATGTTCTTCCTGACTTTGAATCCCTAGCCGCATTGATGAAAGCAAAATCACAAACTGATTTGAAAGTAGGAATTTAAATAGTAAGAGTATGATTTTTAAATTCATTTGATAATCACTGATGACTCAAGTTTGCACTAAATGGCACTGGAGTAGGGAGATGCTCTGGTCATTAATTGTTCTTTCCTTTTCATTTTCATAGTTTATTATCTAAGAAATATGACATTTTTTTCCTTTTCTAATCATTTTTTTTTATGCAATTCAATTAATAGATTTTAAGAATAGCTAAACACTAAATTTTAAAACACTACCACAATCTTTATAACTTATTAACAGAGAAACTCAATAAACATAAATGGTAGACACATATATACAGTTAAAGAAATATTACGAATATGTTTTTTTTTATTATGTATTTATAGGATTACTTTCCTGCATGATTTAGTGTGATGGTAAATTGTCACAATTTTGGAAAGTTGTCTTAATTTTTTCATGAACTCCCAGGCAGTAATGCCATTTAACTATTGTTATTTTTGTACTGTCATTTAGCATTTTGATAAGAAATTTATGATTGGTTTTGTGAAAAATTCAACAAACCAATGACTTTTTAGATGAATTTAAATTAATGATGATAATAATTAGAAAACAGAAAGATCACCATTATTTGAAACCTTTGTCACTGAAAAGCTTTTACTATCCAAACAAAATATGAAAGATAATCTTTTACTCTTTTATAGTAAATAAATTAGTTTATATAAATAAAAATATAAAAAGTGAAAGAGTTAATACTTGTAAATTAATAAGCCATATTACAATCACCTGTTCATTTTTATTTTAGTAGAATTTGGATTTACATGAGGGGTTGAAAGATTTATTTTTGAACTCCCCCTCTCCAAAAAAAAAAAACAATCACTAAGTTCTGGAAACAGGGATTTCAAAGAACTGGTGTTTATTGTTAAAAAATCTAAATAAATTTTATTAAAAAATAGTTTTAAAAAGAAATACAAAAATGCATGAAAAATAAATCTAAACATATTCAGAATGACAAATTTTCTTTTCACCCTGCAGAGATTACTTAAAAAAAACTGCAGCATTAGTTATGTGTGTTTAAGTAATACATTCATTAAACCACTATACATCATATGACCAACATTTCCTATGTTACGCATGCTGTTAAAACTGTAATGTGATGTGATGTACTGTAGCTTCTCCTTAAACGAAGTCAAGAATCTCTCAACAATTATGCCCAGAGAAACCTGTTAGCCACCTAGTGTAAACCATAGTAATCAATGAATGC
>JAQFVV010006778.1:15000-357249 GCA_028023455.1 Epiperipatus broadwayi
AGTGTTGTGTGACCAGGAAAAATAATTGTGTCCATTAAATCTTACTGAAATGTATGACGAAAAAAATTTAATAGATAGGACATAATTTGGTCACCGAGTATGAGTATTTAACTCGTAATTAAAAACGCTAATAATGTAGTGGACATTACAATGCTGCCCAACTTGAGGCTTCGACGAGAACCATGTCCTGAGATAGGAGTAAATAATAAAAGTTATATATAAAAGAGTTTTGTGATTTTTTTGTTTTGTTTCACGTATGTAGGTTTAAAATAATAATAATAATAATAAGAGTAGGCAAAATTATGGAAATAAAGTAGCTCATAAGGTAAAGTGATAGCAGGGGGAACAGCTTTGGCAAATGTATTAATAAAAGATAAACAATAAAATAAAAACCAAGCAAAATAATAATAATTTTTTAAAAAAAAAATAGAAGTGTATGAAATTGAGAAGTGCACAAATACGGAAAATATGGCAGAAGACGAAAAAGGATCTAAAGAGGGTATGGAAACAGTGAAAAGGTTATTATATGAAGCACTAAATGAATTCAAAGAGGATATGAAAAAAGAAATGAGAGTTCAAAGAAGAAATAAAAAAAGAAGTGGTGGAGATGATTAGGGAAGTGAAAACAGAGATAAGGGAAGAGATTAAAGAAATGAAAGAAGAGTTAATAGAAATGATAGATGAGAAGGTTAAAAAAAGGCACAAAGTGAAGTGATAGAAGTAGGATCTGATAAACAGAAGAGTCAGGAAATAAAACATCTAGAAAATAGAGAAAACATGCCAAGTGCAATAAATCCTTTTCTGATTATGGGCAGGAGAGGGAGTCATCGATGGAACATTTAAATAGTCTTGAGAGATACTTCGCGATAAACCTGATGTCAGAAGACATTAAACTACAAGGAACTGCACAGGCTTGGTGGGAGGCTCTCTTCAAAAGGCCGAATAACATTGCGTGTGGTCAGACATTAATGAAATTTTATTGGAATGAAGACCACCAAGAGAGGATCAAGAGTAAAGTGGCTCAAGAAAAATGTAGTACAGAGCAGCATTACATGCCATTTTTCTGGAAGCAAGTAGCACAACTATGAGCCTTAAGGAAGTGTAAGTTGATGGAAAAACAGATTATACAAATTAATCAGAAAAGTTTCCCTAATCCAGTAAGGCACCTATTGATAAGTATTGGATGCGAGACGGTTGAGCGGATGGCTGAACTGCTTAATGCAATCGAGATCAACAAGGCTAGTGATGAAGAAGTGAACCCAAAGTACACAAACAAGATACCAAGTCATAAAGGTGAAGTGCAATTGAACACTAGGATGTTGACTAATAATGTGGGAAATCAAGGAACGGATAAGATAACTAAAAAGAAAGGGAATAGGGCAAGATCGCCATCCCCTGGAGAAAAGTTCAGGAGTCAAGATAAATATGATGGGGAAGATCTTGATACACAGTAGAGAGATTGGTGTGAGCAGCATAGAGAAATGGGCAGATCATTATCGACTCAACCGGGTTATACATACCCAAACAGATAATGGTAGACAATCGAATGGATGGACCAAAACCCTGAAGACTGCGGAAAAAAATTAACGGTAAATGAGATAGGATAGGGATTATGTGATCGTTTATTAAATGGTGAAAGGGTAGTCGACAGTGAACTGGGGGTGTTGATGTGATTTGTGAGGTGCATGCGCTAGTAAGGGATAATAATAACCCTGAAATTCATGCTTTTTAGATAGTATGCAAAAATCATCTTTATGTGCCCATCAGACTTATAGAAGCAGGGTCCCAAGAAATGGGAGGACAAACCAAGTGCCCGGAGCCATAAATCTCAAACAAATGAGCAATGCTCTGTCGTGCTTAAACTTGGACTCTTTGCTAAACTATATGGGGTTGTATATGCGTACTGTGAGCAGGAAAGAAATTAGTGTGCAATGCATTATGTAAACCTGTCGATCATGTATTCAATGTCAATATTTCGATTAAGCAATCAGTTGATGTATATATAAAAAATACATCAGTAAAGAGTGATTAATAGAGCTTTGAGAATAAAATAATGTCATACCCCATATTTTATTCTTGTCATTGACCATGGAGGTATTGTACTGTATTTTATCCTAGTACAAATAGTGTTGGCAATTTAAAAGTTAAATTAATAAATTTCTAACAAAAAATATATTTATGTAAATATATTTGATCTATTAGTTTAAACAACGTGAGTGTATATATTTTTTTGGTTTGTGTTTAATAAAATTAAAAAGAGAGAAGGAATGTAGAAAGTACAATAAAAAAAATAATTTAATTAAAAGAAACCTTTATCGCAAGTCCATCAGCACCATGGAAACAAAGTGATAACATTCATTAAGTAATTAAAGATGGCGATCAAGAAAAAAAGGAAGACTTTGTAGGCTAAATTATTTTAAATTTGGTACACATTGGCAGGTGTCAATAGAAGTTGCACAGAAAGAAAAAAAAATAAACAGGACAAAAGGAATAACAGTTGGTGCAGAGGGTTCTTCTTAGATCGTCCTTCCTGCAGAGATCAGTAAAAATAAAAATAAACATGAAGAAATTATGAAAGTGGGCCAAACTACTGTTACTAATAGACTGAAATATTAAGATGTGCAAGTAGTAGCAGTTCATTTGCTGGAGTTGCCTTGTACCTGTGTCGCGAACTACCTGAGTGAAGAAGCCATCTCCTACTAGATTTTAACCACAAAAACTTAAAGATCACCAGAATACTGGACCGCAGATCCATTCTAAAGAAATCCATGCATGGTCAACATTAGAAATCCTGCACGTTAACATTCAAACTTACCGGTAAGTAACTTTATTAAATCAAAAAAAATTAGTGATCACTTTCTTGAACTCTTAAGCATGATGAACTGTCGCCATGAGTCATATGAATAAAAGAAACAAATGTTAGCTGTAGTTTTATATTTTGATTGTCTTTCTATATTTTATTCTCTCGATCATATTAATGTTTTGTTTCGTATTAATAAAGTAAAATATAACTTACATTGTTATTAATTCTTATAATTCTAAATTCATTACAATTTAGACATTATTATAATTCAAATAAATTGCCAACATTGTACTGAAATCCTCCGGAGATTCCAAAATGTCATCGTAGCTAAATAAATAAAAAGGGGATGTTTGCCAGTGGATTCTGATATAGAACTCTGGTGCCTTTCAAATAAATTAAAAGCTGGCTTACTTGATCCCATTATTTTAGTGGAAAGAAGAGTGTTGTATGACCAGGAAAAATAATTTCATCCATTAAATCTTACTGAATTGTATGACGAAACAAATTTAATAGATAGGACGTAATTTGGTCACCGAGTATGAGTATTTAACTCGTAATAATAAACACTAATAATGTAGTGGACATTACAATATATTGAAATGAATGCTCTCACATGATATACCAACTATATGATACAAGTGTTTCTACAACAACCACATGATTATTATTGTTTTTTCACCCAGTTGAAGGCATGTGTCATATTGTCAAAATATTATTTTATTAAACATGATTGCTCCTGAAAACAAGTTTTATAATATATATATTGTAACAATTGGGTTACATGGCACACGATAACATAGTGCACACACACACACACATATATATATATTAAAAGAAAAAGTAAAAATAAACACAGTCAAAAATTTTGAAGATATTTTCAATTCCCTAATATAAAATCACAGTAAAGAAATAATTTTGAATTAAAAAAAATATTTTTATTATAAATTAAACATTTAAAAAGGTCTAAATAAATTTTTTTATTGAATTCTGATTTTGTAATTAAAAACAAGCATGTTTCATGATAAAATGTCTACTGATAATTATAAAAAAATCTATTATCTATCTTTGAAATCTTTCAATTGATACTTGTATACATTTCTCTATCTATGTATAAATTTTTGTATATCATACTTTTAATAAAACTTAAAAGTTACTTTTGAAAGGATTAAAAGTGATTTTTTGAAAAGCTAAGAAAGAAACAGTTTTTAATTAATGTATTTTTGTCATCCAATGCAGCTATAAAAAGGGTTGATAAAAAATTAGAGGATTAAGTTGTCTAGTAGTTGGTGTTTAGAGAGTTATAAAAATAGCTTCCATGAAGAAGTAATTTTTCTTTGTCACTATAGCCTTAAATGTGGACAGAACAGTTTGCTTGCCTGAATGAAGTCTATCCAATCCTAGACAGAAAAAATTACTATATGTCAACAATTACCTGGACTATACCTGTCCTGACAATGATGCTTATCCATCAGTGTGCTGAAGAATTAGTATACATATAATGCTGTATCTCTATGCAAAAAAGCACAGATAAATGCACCACTTCATAATTATATAAAGTGCAGAGGTGAGTTGTTTCAAATAATTCATTAAAATGACATTTTAAAAGTGATAGATATTTATAGAATGATATTATATTAAATGATTTATTGAGGAAGAAAAACATTTAAAAACTATATTTTTAATTTGAAGATGTTATAATTAGTTAAGAGCAACACATGATAGTAATATATATAAAGAGAGAATGATATTATTTTAAATTGTTTGTTGAAAAGGAAAAGTAAAACAAGTAAATAATTTTTGTTTGAATGAAGAATAAATTAATAGATGATTAATAATTTTGTTTTTAAAAAAGGTAGATTCCAAAAAAAAAATTTGCTAGAGTATTTTAAAGAGTTTATAAATTTTAATCAATACCTGTTGAAATTGATCTTTTTTTAAAAGAAAAAAGAAAACTGTAATCAGTAAAGAGAGAATCTGATAACTGATTCATATTAAATTTTTTATATATACACATGTGGGAATTTTATGTATATTTTCCAAATGGAATTAATTATGAAAGATGTAAATGATTTTATTGTTTTGATGAATTCAAATAGATTAATAAATTATACTGGATGTCTATGCACTGTTATAAATGTGTTTTATGTAAACCTAAAATAGGTAAAATTTAATAATGTATTTTTATTTTATGGCAAGTCAAATATGTTCAGAAATTATTAGGTCAAAGGTCTGTATGTGTATACATCAATGAGTGTCAAGTAGACATCTATGTAAAATTTGATCATTTTTATTATTAAATGACAATTCAAATATGTTCATTTATAGTATACCATATGTCTATGCACATATATATATATATATATATGTAAACCTATTGGAATATATTATGTAAATCACAATGTAATAACTTGAATTTTATATATTAATCAAAATCAGAAGTCTTAAATTATATATGTATAGCCATATTCTAGAGATCTTAATATCAGTTCTCTATTATTAATAAACTTATATTTCATTGTTAAAATTATTCCAGTGAACTTAATTCTCAAGTTTAAGAATATTATATGTTACATTATCTCTTGATCACAGTAACAGTTATAGAGCTTATGTTCTCTGAGCTAGACTCATGCTTAAAATCTATTATATGAAAGGTGAGTATTTAGGGTATGAGCATCTGGTTGATGATGATGGTCATTCCTGGATTGGCACAAAGAGAAAATTCTTTAAAGTCCATGCACTACATTTTTTAGTTTAATCTCTATTAGAAATTAAGCTTATAGTTCATCAGTACATTACTGTTACTAAGTGGCCAGAGCCTTGATGATGATCAGCATGTTTTAGTATGCCAAGATTATTGTTTTTATAGGTGTATATTCTGATGGATAAGTATTTAATTTGTGCATTGAAATTATGTTTAAATGATTACTCCAATCTGGCAAGAACTAAATAGTTGGCCTGGTCTATGATAGACCCACTTCAAATCTGGTTGCAAGATGGTTTGTTAATTTATGTATTGTTAATCACTCATAATGATGAGTAATGCTCATACTTATTTATAAAGCTGATGAATTTATTTAATTATACTTATAGTTGCTTTCATGACCTCTCATGCTGTTATAATATATAACATTATTTATGTATTTTAAATTTATATTAAGTTTCATTATATGAAATATTTTGTATTATATTTTGTATATATATATATATATATATATTGTAATGGTCAGGTTTGTACATTTTCTCAACAGACTGAGAGTCCAAATCAGAGAACCAAAAGCTGACCAAGTTGGGATAGCGATATCCTATGTCTGATCATACCTCAACTCTCTCACTCGTGCTTCCAAGTCAACCCATCGCGAATGACATGCCTGAGGCTATGCTCGATATCTCCTTAAATAGCAAAGCAGTAAAACATGAGACATCCCCCCCATTATAGATTATATGATATAACTTAACTACTGATTCATAAGATAATGAGCAAGTAATGAGACTGAGTCAAATTTATATTTCATAAATTTAATATAATATTTAATAAATAATAAAACAAAATAAATTGTGTATAGCTGGCTCACACGCAGGTGAGTGTATACTCAGGGTTATGAAGAATATATTATTGCAGTCATTCATATAGTGTGCTCACACACAGGTGAGTGACTCAGGGTTACAAAGCTAATTTTAGGGTTCACACACAGGTGAGTATCTCAGGGTTATAAACCAATATCACAAAACAATTTATATAGTGCTCACATAAAGGCGAGTGGCTTGGAATTATAAAATAATATCACCAAGCAATGAGTGAATTCTCAGGGTTATAAAACAATATCACAAAGCAATGAGTGGATTCTCAAGGTTACAAAATAATATCGCAAAGCAATGAGTGGATTCTCAGGGTTACAAATGAGTTAATTAGCATATGACTTTTTAATATGCTTATGTCATCTTTCATGTCCTAATTCACGCTATGTTTTATATAGTGGAAATAAGTAACAGCTAGAGTGATCGATTTATTGATAATTGATAGAGATTATATTATTATTACTAAGTTTAAAATTATATTATTACTAAGTTTAAATTTATATTATGAGGACATTTGCATGATATATAATTGTTATACAGATAAATGCATTAACTCAGATTCTAGATCGGATCAAAGCTGAAGTTATTTTCTAGGGAAGCTGAACTGAAA
Source organism: Epiperipatus broadwayi (assembly GCA_028023455.1). NCBI lineage: Eukaryota > Metazoa > Onychophora > Udeonychophora > Euonychophora > Peripatidae > Epiperipatus > Epiperipatus broadwayi. The sequence continues at coordinate 21,990 of JAQFVV010006778.1, forward strand.
TGTGGCAGTTGAACATCAGATTCTAGTGCGTTATAAACTATAGTATCAGATAAATGTGCCTCAAATGTATTCTTAATTGAGGTTTATTACCTAGTAAACGGTTGCCTAACTGACCTGCTTGCTATAATGGAAGAGGCCTTTTTATTAAATGAACAGAAGGTTGGCTTATGAGCCCTTTGGAAATGCTTTGGTTCCATTAAATACGAATAACTGTCACATTTGCCTAAACTTTCGAGGTGTGACTTGATGAAATAAGAAGAAATGTCACAGTTGCCTAAACTTTTGAGGCCTGACTTGACATGGAAATGATCATGTTGTAGGCCATTATAGGTATAGCAAATAGATATGCATATTTATGCAAACTAGCAATACATTTGCAATGCTAAATTAATATTTTATAAATTAATTATGCCAAAATCTTAGCTCTTCAGTGCCACTACCTCTGGTCAGTTCATAAATATGATTATTAAGTTACATGATAAAGGCAATAATAAGAATCTGATTTAAGACTTTCTGCATAGCATCTTAATCTTTAATTAAATGGAGTTATAGCAAAAAATTAGATTTACTAGAACTTGCAATATTAATTATACGTAGTATAATTTATCTCTAATAGTGAATAGACTGATTTTTAAATAATCTAAAATATGAATTATCAAATAGCTCATGCAAAATATTGATTTTTATATAAACTACTTAAATAAGCATTTATTTTATAACGTCTTGCGTGCAATTATAATTACGATGTGGTTGTTCGAAGGTATTCAGCGTCTGCGCAATTAGCTTAACAGGCTGGTTGTTCGAAGGTATTCATTTATTAATAACATTCTCACAGCGTCTGCGCAATTAGCTTAACAGGCTGTCATTCTATCGTAATTATAAACTACTTAAATATTAATCTTAAATAACTCGTCAGAATAAGCCTTACTAATAACACAAAATGTGTTTTAAACAACATATGCAAAATGTACTTTTTAAATAGCTTGCGTAAAATATACCTTTTAAATAACTGGCAAAATACATATTTTAAATAACCTACGCAAATATACATCTTAAATAATGTACGCAAATCTGTGTTTTTAAATAACTTTAGCAAAATATTTCATTTTAAATATACGTTTAAATACATACGTAAAATATACCTTTTAAATAACTTTAACAAAATATTTTTATTTTAAATAACTTGAGCAAAGATGTGTTTTAAATAACTTGTTTGGGCATTAGAAATACTGATTCACTCTAGCGTAAATAATAGTTTTATTTCAGAAAGGAGTCCTGACTATATTCTTTATATTACAATAATCTGATGTAACAGAAAAGTGACTACTCTCTCTCCTCCCCCCGATAATTTATTAATGTACAAGACTCCATTCTGATGAAACATAGCATAAATTAATAAACATGAACTTAAAACTAAAGGTAGATGGCATAAGAATAAATTGCATAAAATGATCAATAAGATGATAATTTAGAAATAAGAATTTGTTGTATGGTTTTATAGAAACTAGATGTCTATGATTATTTAAAATTATTAATGATCAAGCAAGAATTTTGAGAGTGCTCTAAGATTTAAAGAAATTTAAGATAAACATTTTAGTTGAACATTTAGAAAATAATTATGGGATTTATTAGTTAGATAGCTTTCATCTAGAATAAGTTTAGTTAGGAAATTAAATATTTGGCAGAAAGGATTTACCGGTAAAGTCTTTAAGGCATTGTTTAATGTGCTTCTCTCTTATCAAATCAGGCTGGGATTCTCTGTGTTTTAGTCTGGATGCAGTTTGTAAATTTATTTCTGTGGCAGCTTTTCCCATTACTCTGGTCAGGAACTCTCTGGTCTCTCAGGTACAGCTTCTTTCTTACTGCGCTGGGCATGGTTGAGGTTTTCTCTTATCAGTAGCTGCACGTGGAAGAGCAAATGGCTTTCTCTTTGCCTCAAGCCAATGGTCATCTTTGGAGCAGCTTGGATGGTGGCTTTCTAAGATTCAACTTTCTAAAATGGCAGGAACAGTTTTCTTATTTAACTTTCAGCTCTGGAATTCAGAAATAATTTCGGCAGCAATAACACAATTTTCACAGCAACAGCAATAGGAAAAATTAAGAAGGATGTTGATGGATGGATGGAAGAGGACCTTGATGGCTATCTAGGCCTTTTTTATACTATATTTTTGACAGTAGTTCCCTCCTACTTTTAGTCATGCCACATCACCTGACGTCTGGTTCAAACTAGCCTTTAACTATATATTCCTTAGTAAATTATTTGGTATAACTAAATCCAGACTCAAAGGTCTATTATTTTAATTGATGTCATAGTTATATCTGGGGATAAGAGATATTTCCCAAGAGAGTGGTCACAGTACTTAGTATAGATTTATGCCTGACTGAATATTATAATTGGTCTCAGTTATAATTTTAAATAGGTCAAATTTTAGCCAAAGATTTATTTTTAGAAATGCTAAAACTGATAAACAACTTTCTGCTTGTGTAATTTTAAACAAACAAAAGAACTGAAAATTATTTCACTTGAAAATTATTTAAAATGAATACTGACTTAAATAAATAATTATTTAGAATGAATATTGAAAAATAAGTAATATTATAAATTTAAACCTATTATGCTGCTATATAGATAAATTCTAATTACACAGTTATGTTTATTTCAGTTTTAACAAGCATAAATGAATATGCGCATATATAAATATTTAAGTCTATATTTTCATATTATAATTAATGGGACGATTATACACGCACATATTCTGCTATGTTATAAGCACAATCAATGTTTTAAATTAAAGAAACACATGCAATCTGAGTGCAATGAAATAAACTATTATCAAAGATAATAGGTGAAACAGGTCTGTTTCTATATATATATATATATATATATATATATATATATAGAAACAGATATATATATATATATATAGATATATATATATATATATATATATATATATAAAGAGAGAGCATACCAATAGATCAAACAAGCACTTAATTGATAAGTGCAGTAAGAGAAAACATTTAAAATCTCTTAAATACTCTTATCCCCAGATCAATTGGTTTCAAGCTTATGGCTCACCTCAGCGAGAATCTAGAACATTTAGACACTTAATCTAAAACATCAACTCAAAACCCATCACTTATTTTATATGTAATATTTAAGTAGAAACTCTGAAGTTTTAGGACATGAAAATGTCTTTTACTCCAACTATCTAACTTAAATAGCTATATGGGACTGAACTAAATTCAGATCTATTATATATTAATAGCTTCAGCATAGCCAAAGCCATAAAGGTAAAATTATAATTTATCAATAAAGCAAGTCATATATAACATGACATTACTTTTATAAGCTTGTATTTACAAAAATGAAATACAGAGAGCATACCAATAGCTCAAACAAGCTCATAATTGATAAATGCAGTAAGAAAAAATATTTAAAATCTCTATCCGAAATACTCTTGTCCTCAGATCAATTGTTTTCAAACTTATGGCTCACCTCAGTGAGGAAAGATCAAAAATATCAATTCAAAACCCAGCACTTATTTTATATGTAATATTTAAGTAGAAATTTTGAAATTTTCAGAGATGAAAATATCTTTTAGTCCAGCTATCTAACTTAAATAGCTATATAGAACTAAATGTCTGAATATTCTAGGTTTTAACTGTGAGCCATAAGCTCAAAAACAATTGGTCAGGGGATAAGAGTATTTCAGATAAAGATTTTAAATATTTTCTTACCGCACTTATCAATGAAGAGTTTGTTTGAGCTATTGGTATGCTCTCTATATTTCATTTTTGTAAATACAAGCTTATAAAAGCAATGTCACATTATGTATGAATGGCTTTATTGATAATTATAATTTTACTTTTATGGTTTTGGCTATGCTGAGACTATTATATATATGGTAGATCTGAATTTGGTTCAGTCCCATATAACTATTTAAGTTATATAGCTGGAGAATAAAACATTTTCATGTTGAAAACTTCAGTTTCTACTTAAAATATTATGTATAAAATGTGCTGGGTTTTGAGTTGATAATTTAGTTCTAGTGTCTGAATGTTCTAGCTCCTCATTGAGGTGATTGGGTTGGAAAGAAGAGTATTTCAAATAAGGATTTTAAATATTTTCTCTTAGTGCACTTATCAATTAAGAGTTTGTTTGAACTATTGGTATGCTCTTTGTATTTCATTTTTGTAAATACAAGCTTATAAAAGCAATGTCACATTATATGTAACTTGCTTTATTGATAACAAATATATATATATATATATATATATATATATGTTATATATAAATCAATATATTGATAACAAATATATATATATATATATATATATATATGTAATATATAAATCAATATATATATCAAAATACAGTACAATATATATTGATTTATATATTACATATATTGTGAAACGAATACAGATATCAAACTTTATTTATTACATATATATATATATATTGTAATGGGCACATATGCTGTTACATTATTTTTTTCATCTGTGCGATTTTATATATATATATTTGAGTTTAGATGATATTTAATTTCAATTTTTAATTTTTCTTCAAAAAACAATACAATAATTATACAGTAAATAATATTTTAAAAACAAATATCTACTATAATTTAATAGAAGTACTTTTGACTATCTAAGTAGTCGTTATCAACTATATTCAAATTCAGTTACAAAGAACCTAATGTTTTTTTGTAACTGAATTTGAATATAGTTGATAATGACTACTTAGATAGTCAAAAGTATTTCTATTAAATTATAATAGATATTTGTTTTTAAAATATTATTTACTGTATTAATTATATTGTTTTTTTGAAGAATTATATATATATTTGTTTATTTATAATTGGAATACAGATGTTGATTACTAATATATATATAAGTAAATTATTATTATTTTTTAAAAAAAAGATAAAGTCTTAGATTTTGACATTAAAAAATAAATACACTCATATATATATACATAATATGACTAACCACATGTGTCATTAACTAACCAACCTTATGACATGAGCATAGATAAAACATAAAAGATGACGAACTAATGTCAAGTACATTGGCTAAGCAACCATGCTTCAAAATGAAAAGATAATTCCAGTAAATAATTATCTTAATATTGATGTATATGCAACAATAAAAAAAATATTGCAAGCATAGGAAATGAAAGATATTGTGTGGTCCTGCCATGATTAGACTACTCAAGTAAGTCAACATCTCAATAGCCATATTTTTAGAACTAAACAAGATGGACGTATATGTTTGATTCTAGAATTGAATTTTAACCGCATAAGATTAAAAGTTATCCAATATAAATCAAAATGTAAATACACATAAGTTATAAAAGCAAACTGAATCATTTAAACTGATTGTAGAAGAACTCCAAGTTTGAACAAATTATTATGTGCAAAGAATTTTAACAACAGTTAGCAATCATTAAGAATAGTTCTATAAAAATTACATATACTAACAAGGGTATTGCAATGTGGTCTGGCTATAGGAACTATGCTGTAGGAGAAAGCATTATGTTATATATGGAATGCCTATTTTATTAAATACTGATCAACAAAGATAATTTTCAGTGGATCTTCTGTGCTTTCTTCCAAGGAAACAACTGGAGAGTGCTGATGATCTACAATCCCAGAGTGAATGTGTGTGTACTAAACTTATGGACAGTGCACCATCTGAGGAGATCTGTCACCAGGATTAAGAGATTGTGAATAAGGACAGTGATTTCCATACTCAGGAAATTATTTTATTAATCCAATTGATTTGTATTTTCATTCTAATTTGTTATTTATTATTTTATTTTTATTTTTCATTTTTTCCCTTTTGTTTTCACATTTGGAAGCTTATGCTTTGGAAGAGTTTATTTTAAGTTTAAAGGGGAAAGAGTGAAATTATATTGAGTAAATATTTTATGTTATTAAATAAAATTTAGGTCAACATACCCCTCCAGTAGCTTGACACCACCAGTCTGAATGTGGAATAAGGTAAGATTTTGATGATATTTCATATTAAAAGGATACTATATAACAGAACAGAGTTTTCATTATTTGTTGAATGTTTTACTAATATTTGTTATATATTTGTTTTTCTGTGCATCTGACTAACTTTCTTGAATGGATGAACTTCTTATCATCATTAAAGTATAGGGGGTTCTCTCCTCCAAGAAAAATCAGCATAATCATTGTGACTCAAACAGCAAGTATTACTCTATAATGCGACTGTAAATAAATTAATTAGTAAATCAGATTTGGGATTCTATTGCAGGATTTAGGATTAGGGTATTTATTGTATTTAACTCTTATGTAATAGAAAGCCATTATTGACTCATACAGTTATATATGTTAATATCATTAAATTAAATTTGTTATTTAATAAATTAGATTTGTTATTTAATAAATGCTATTGTTATTTCAATCAATTTGCTCTATGCCTTGCCATTATCATTATGCATTCACACACACACATATATATATATATTGTACTGATTGAAAATGTATGTCCATTCAACAAGATTTAGAATCTAAGCAAAAGTACCCCAAATCCAACCATGCCTGAGATACACAGATCAGGAGCAATCATGAATTCTAACCTATTTGCCCATTCCCCAAATCTATAATATTATGAACAACACCTACGCTGATATCACATACATTTATCAAATTCCAGCCTGGTGCTACAATGTTTTACATGAGACTCAACAGGTGATGATGAGAGATTGAGTGAACCCAAGATATTAAGTTATGATTATACATAAATATAAATATTAATAAGGAGATTTGAACAATTGGATTAAGTTTAAAATATAAATATTTATTTTGAACAAAATTAACGATGAGTTTTATATATATAATCAACTCTATGCTTGTAAAACTTTATTTGTATTACAACCATTCAAGAAACTTGTTACAATTATTTCTATTTTGACAAATATTAATTTAGTGTGGCAGTTACCAAAAATGGATTGATCAGAGTGGTTTAGTGGGTGTTTTATATATAAAAAATACATTTATAAAGATACAATCAAGTTTTGCTGATTAGACAATTTCAATACATAAGTTTATTTTATTTCGATATCTGATTTATAATAATTAAAATCAGGATACATTTTGATCGGCAGAATAAAACATTATTTCTTTTACATTTTCAGCAGTTAATGATAGAATATAGTGAAAAGTCAATAATTGCAGGAAAGGCTTATTTCAATAAAGAGGGAGGTCAGCTTCATGAGAAGTTGGATTTAAATTCCAACAAATAAAGAGAAAAACAAAATGTTTTATTATCACATATTACGATTTACTTTGCTAAACAGGCTGGAGGACTAACTGTAAGAAATGGCAGTGCTAGCATATTATCAGTGAGAGGCAATGCCACATTTGACCAGGATAAGGTCATTCTCCAATTTTCTTTAATGATGGTACATGCCAGCTTCATGCTAAAGTGGTACAGGAAGAAAAGGTAGGTAGGAAGATTCTATGGGCTGGACTATGGCGCATCCATACATTGATTCATTTACTCTAACCTGCATGTTCTAGAAGTAAATATAGACTTCTTTTATGAACGAGAACACAAATGACAAAGCTTTGAATCCCTGGAGTGAGATACAGGTAATTCAAAGCAGTATATAATATATATAATTGGAGAAGAAGAATGACTAACAAAAATGATCATGAATCCCTGGAGTGAGGTACAGGTGAATCAGATCGAAGCCTTGTGTGGCTTATGAATAATTGGACATATGCTAGCAATGCTATCATAATAATATAAAATCATTAAATTTAAATATTAAATAAAAGCCTTAAATGGTTTAACAAATATGTAATGATATGCTAAAATAAAGACTCATGTAATCTAAAGTCATTGATCATAAATTAAACTATCATTAATGAAGTGTGTATTGCTCCCCCTTCTTGGATCAATATTTTAACATAGGAAACAAAAGCTAAAATTCACGCACTTAATAGTGCAAATTACAAAACAAATTTAAGTTGCCAACCTTGTTGGTGATGATGACCAATAAAAAATTAATAAAACTAATGGACACCAATATCTACCCTGAATTGCAAAAGTATTTATACATTTTGTATAAATTTACGATAAAACATTTATTTAAAAAAAGGGTATTCATTTAAAGTACAAACCCAATCTTATGAGATATTTAAAATAAGTAATAAGAACTCATTAACCCCCCCCCTTCTAAGTTCATAAGATCAGATTTAATTAGCATTTACAAAAAAACTTAGTGAGAAAATATAAAAATATTATTAAAATTAAATTATAACTGCACTAAATGATAAAAATAATACGAAGCGTAAGTTGGATGACAAATTAGTTTATGTAGTAGAGAACTGATATAAAAGATTAACAGAGCTCTTAAAAAACATTAAACGTAAAGAAAATATTAGTTTATAAATTAAATTACAACATTAAAATGAGTTAAGGCGGTTATACAGTCTTTGGATTGGTTACCTCAAGATTCGATGAAGTATTGAATTTTCTATGGCAGGTGGCATTCTTGGAGCTACATCTCGGCATGAGTTAGGCTAAAGATGGAGGGCAGGTGGCTTAGGCCCACAAAATTTCAATGGATGTGAAGTCACCTAGCAATGATTGACCAAACTCTGACATAATAGATTTTTAGCCCTATTTATGTCAGTTTTTAGCCCCTCAGAGAATGTTTATTTTAATTAGGTTTCCTGGCTCTAATGGATCCTTAACTTAGAAGAGTTTTTACTCTATTGTAGTAGAGATGCAGTCATGAGATAACTGTTTAAAATCAATTCAAAACAATTTCTTGTTTGGAAATGAATTTGTTTTAGATTTTACTTTTTCTTAACTTTAATTTACAAATTCCTTTTTTAAAATCATGAAACAATTATTTTTAGGCAGTCAGTGACTGCACCTTTCATCTTGAATTTATATGTAGTTTTATGACAAAGATAATTACAATATTAAAATAAAAGTATAAAAAAATATAATTTTAAAAAGAGACAAATTTAGTATTTTAAATTATATATATAAGCTCCTGTAATATACGTATATCTAAGTCGCATCTATAAAAGCTAATGTTTAAAATAATTAAAGAAGATTTTTATTTCAGATTTGTATTTATAAATCTCATAGACGCTTCTCAGAAATATACGTATAGTTTATATACATTTTATAACAACAACAAAAAGGAGTATGATGACACGTGGGCTGTGGTAGAACCATGAAACTCGATCTTGAACTAAGGTCGACTGTTTCAATATATATATGCTAAACATTAATATCCATACAGTTCTCCATATATGTATACTGATATTAGGAATATTCTGGGTGAGTGCATTAATTGATCATTGCTTATATAGAGGCACAGTAACTGATAACCTGAGTAATCCCATTCCTAAAGAGAGCCGGATGTGAATTCTCCCTGAGTTCAAATACTAAGGTATAATGGAGCCAGAAAGAAGGGCGAGAGGTGGATGAAATAGTCCAAATTATATCTAGATTTAATGAGTAAACATTGAACTGCCCCATTAAAGGCAGATGTGACCATAGGTTAAGCATTTCATCATACCATCATCAGCACCTTATCCAAATTACCCTAAGTCTGACTGTAGTTAGATGTCTTCCCCCTTTTTTGCGACAATGATTGGCCCATTACATTGTCATATAGAGAACAATCATGAACATATATATGTATTCATCAATGTAATTGTTTATTCTAACATATACATGCGTATATTATTACTCTTTGATTTACAAGTGTCAAACTTTTTTCCAATCACAACTTTGGCATCTCTTACTTCAAATAAATACATTAATGATTAACCATTAATTTTATATTTATGTAACACAACTGATATCAAAGCTGTGCGGTAAAACGATTTAGTACTTCTAAATCAAAATGTAATAATTTGGTATTGTTATATTATTAACAAATGGTGAAGTGGTATATACAAATTGTTATCTGGACCAATCTTGAAATATATCTTAGACTTTATTTGTCTTTTTTGTCTTTATTCATATGTTTAAAGAATGTGATGTGAAGTGCGAGTTTTAGCTTTATTTAATATAGGTGTAATTAAAAAAAATATAACCGTACTGTCAGTTATTTTTATAATTATTAAACAAAACTCATTTCTAATAAAATATTTGAGTAAATTTAAAACATAAAAGTATTGAATATGGTTAATGTTGCATTAATGTTATTAGCAAAGTAAATTTCACAACAACCAAAATATTATTATCAATATAATATCGGTCAAAGATGATAAAGAAAGCTTTCAAAGATGTTATTATATCGTTTATCTTATTATAATTTATTGATAATTGGCTTAGATAAAATTAATTAAAGTAGGAATTCAACAGAAACATTTATGTGCACACTAATGGATATTTGTTTTAAAAAAAGAATGAAGTTAATTATTCTAATTTACGTTTTCAAATATAACTAATATTATAATAACTATCATTAATTTATTAGTTCAGTGGTTATTATGCTTAATTATGTTTTAAAAAATAAACATATATCCTCTAGTAATTAATGCTTTTAGTTAAAAATCAAAACAACTGTTTTAGAAATGTTTAATTTCATTGTATCCCAATCTTTTAACTGCCTTTAATAATCTATCACCATTTACAATTTACGGATATTACACACACACAAATATGATATTAATGGTAACACTGTAGAATAAAAAACTCAAGCAGAGGAGAGATTATTTACCCTTAATTCTTTTTGCAATACTGTTACATGAAACAGGAAGATGCCTATATATCTTGTAACATTTTATAAAACAGTAATACCGCATGAAATAAATGATATTTTAATAATTAATATAGGACTATACATCATCATAATCATCATCATTGTCAAACATTATTATTCCACTGAAGGATGAAAGTCTCCCCAAATTCAATGCATCTTCTCCGATCTCTGGCCTGTCTTTTCCACATCACCCCTATACACTTTATTATTTCATCGATTCATCTCACAGGTGTCTTTTACAATCTATTGGATTGCAGTTTAAGGTTTCTATTGTCCATCTACTATAATTCCTTTTATCAATATGTCCAGCCTAAGTCTACTTGAGTCTTTTAATTCTTTCCAATGATATCAGTAACACCTGTTTGTTCTCATATGCATATATTGAGTTTTCAGTCTTTTCTTGTTACTTCTAACATGCATCTCTCTATACTTCTTTGAGTGGTCTGAAATCTCTGTACTGCTCTTTTATTAAGTGTCCAAGCCTCAGATACATAAGTAAGAATTAGTAAACCACATTTATTAAAAATCTTCATTTTCAATAGGCATATTTCCTTTTAGTATTATGCTATTTCTACCAAAAGAACTACAGCCAAGATTAATTCTATGATTAATTTCATCCATTATGATTCTATCTATAGTAATAATCAAATCAAGGTATTTGTAGTTTTTAACTTCTTCTAACTCATCTTAATAGATCTTTACACTTTTGAGAAAGTCTATTGATCATTACTTTAGTCTTTTTAACATTTACTTTTAATGATACTTATTTACTTTCATCTGATAACTCCTGCAACATTTCCTGATGTTCTAAAGTATTATTTGCAAAAACAAGTACATCATCTGCAAAATCTACATGATTTAAATAATCTCCATTTACTTTTACTCCTTTCACTTTCCATTTTAATACAAAAAATACTTCTCACAGCAGTGCTGTAAAAAGTTTTGGTGATATGGAGTCTCCCTGTCTTACACCCTTATTAATGTTAACCTCTCTACTATCAGTATGTAATCTAATTGTTGTAGTAGCATTTTTACAAATAGTCTTCAGAATATGACAATATTCTTGGTCTATACCTTGATGACCCAATGCTTTAATCTCTAAAGAAATGCTTATAGAATCAATTGCCTATTTATAATTTACAAATGCAAAGCATAATGGCAAGTCATATTCATTGGTCCTTTCTATAACTTCTCTCAATACTTAGATATGATTTACTGTACTAAAACCATTTTTAATTCCAGCTTATTCTCTTGGTTGGTTGAAATTCAATGTTATATATAGATGAGTTGTAATTATCCTGGTAAAAATTTTGTATAAAACTGATCAAAGGCTGATAGGTCTGTAATTTCTAATATCTTCTTTATCATTAATATTAATACTGCATTCATACAATCATCTGGTACATCTTTATCATTTAGACATTTGATGTATAACTTTGCCAAAATTTTTCTATATCTTCACCTGCTTCTTTTAATATATGAATTATAATTCCATCATTACCTGGAGGTTTTTCTTTCTTCATAAATTTAATTGCATGTCTCATTTCATTTAAAGTTCTGAGCAATTCAGGAGATATAACAAATGTAGAAGGTATTTGTTCTTTATAACTATATAATTCTTGATTGAACTCTTCTACCTATTTCATGATGTCATCTCTCTTTTTAATAATAGTTCCATCTTTTTTTCTTACTGCAAATATCTTTCCTATGAATACCAATAGTTGTTTTACACTCTTGACACTTTTATGTGCTTCTACAGCTTTTCTCTCTAGTTCACAATTATACTTTCTTATATCATTTTCAACTCTTTTCCGCACCATTTTACAAAATTTGAGATATTCAATCTTTTTAATGCTTCATTGTTATATATGCTCATATTTATTCTTTTCTTCATAAATTCTCCAGTCTCATTAGAAATTTTAATGGTTAATTGTTGCTTTTTTCTATCAGCTATCTTTGTTGCAGTTTTTAAAGTGTAGCCATTATTTTCTTATTAATTTAATTCAAATCTGAATCATGTTTAAAATCTACTAATACTTGGAATCAATTTGAAAATTCTAATTTAAATTCATTAGAATGTTTCTGAAGATTAGGAATATCAACTGTGAATATTGTTTTTCTTAATAATTTTTGTCTTTCTAGTTTTGCATTAACATGCAAAACTAATAATCGATGATCACTTCCTGCACTGAATTTATTAAGAACATTACAATCTTTAAATATGTATTTTCTGTTAGTCAAAATATAATCCAGTTCTGCTGTACCTTCATTTGGATGTTTCCATGTTCATTTTCTTTTAACATTTTTCTCAAAAAAGGAATTTATAATATAAAGATTTTTTTTTCTGCACACTCCACAAGTCTATGTCCTCTCTCATATCTATTAGCACAACCAAATATACTTACAGCAGTTTTCTCTTTCAATTGTTCCATAACAACTTTAAAATGTTGTTTAGTCTGATCAAAAGTCTTTTGTACATGTGTACTTAAACCACTTTTTTTAAATTTATAAGTACCCTTTTTATTTTTTAATCCATTATATCACAATTATTTGCCAGGAATAAAAGTTTCAGGTCATTCTTTTTCTCTTATTATACACGTAATTCACAAACAATTTTCACTCATTAAGTGATCAAAAAGTTTGAAATACTTGAATTCCCATTATAGTGTTTGTAGCTTCAACTCTATATATCAAACAATCATATTTATGACATTAAACTGATAACTAATTAAGATTATATATGTGTGTTATTAAATTAATTGCACAATTATAATTTCAAAATAATTATGCCATATATAATTTCAACTCTTTGTGTCCAGAAATGTCAGCAAGTGAGAGCTTATAATATCATCTATATTCTTTATTATTTCCTACAATGTTTTTTTACAATTCACTATTGACAGTTTCGAATGTCTCAGCAATCTTCTTCAGAACTTCTACTTGTATTTCCAAGTCTTAACAAGACAAGTAGAAGTTCTTAACTATACAAATGTTAACAATATAAGTAGAAATTCTGAAGAAGATTGCTGGGGCAATTGGAACTGTCAATAATGAGTTGTAAAAAGCATTGTAATAAGTAATAAAGAATATAGATGATATTAGTATTATATAAATTTGGCAATGCATAAGAAATATAAAGTTATATTATTTCATAAAGAAGATAAAGAATACAAATGAGAGCTTATAAAAATGGAAAGCTTAAAGAATAGATAGTTCATCTATTCTTTTTTCTCATTTGTTGATGCATGCTTTATCCTAGCTTTGAAGAAAGTTAGTTAACTATTATTTGATTTGATATATATATATATATATATATATATATATATATATATATATATTTTTAATATATATATATATATATATATATATTAAAAATTTAATGCAAGATTTTTTAATTAGAAAGTAACCCTGATGAACAAAAAACTGGGTTAAAAACTGAAATCACTTTATCAAACATGCTTACCTGATTCATTATTAATAAGAAGAGTCTGACAAATAAAAAAATTATATGAGAGACAGAATTTCAATTATGATCCAGCTTTTAAAACAGTAGCAATTTCCTCCATACAGTAAATAAATGAATGCTAGAAGGTTTGGTTACATTGAGTGATACTACTGTAAGTAGAGAGCCATTATTGTTTTAAGAGCTTGTGTAAGCATAAAAAATGGTGATCATGTGATTTTTTATTGGTTGATCCAGTTTTTAATTGGTTAATTGTTTAATACATTGTGGCTAATCTCTAATTAAAAAATATACAACAATAGATCATATTAAACTTTCAATATTCCTATTTATAAACTCTATGAAACCATTATGCTACTATACCATCATCATCAACGATTATCAATTCACTTCAGGATGAAGGTCTCTCCAAGTTCAATCCATCTTCTGTGATATTTAGCTTCTCTTCTTCATATCACCCCCGCACACTTTCTTATTTTATTCATTCATCTCACATGTGATCTGTTTCTGGGTCTTTTACAATAACTTGGAATTCAGTTTAAGATGCTACTATATATATATACATACAGGGGTAACCAAAAATAACCAGTATTTTATAATAAAAAATTGTTTATTTTTAAGTTGTTATAAATTTAATCTTTTTAAAATTACTATCCTTCTATGCAATACACCAGTCTAAACAATGTTTTACATTTTTCAAAGTAGTCTGGAAGTACTTGCAAATTGATGCCTGTTAGTGCATATGCCATTTCGTCCACCACTTTTAAGTCCACAAAAAAGAACATTTTTTCAAGAGTTTAAAAAATTATTGCACGAAGCAAGATCAAACAAATATGATTGATAGATAAGCTGGATCGTGCTGAATTTAATTTAAAAGTGTTCCACACTCAAGACTTTGAGAAGTGACACTTTGTGGGAGTGGAGCTCGGGCTCTTTTTTCATCACAAAATAGGATGTTTACATTTTACCACATCATATGTTTCAGAACTTGCAGATAAAGGACCTGAACATTACAAACTAAATTTGAGAAAAAAATGCTGTTTGCATTAAAGAACACAGCATTGTTTTGACTTTTGATTTCACTTGTGATGCATTTTTAATGGTGTGGTAAATTTAACATTTCAATTAAATCTGTCATAAACTTACAATTTTATGAGATCAGCTTTCTTGTAATCTGTTTCAAGTATTACAACTCTCTTTTCTTTGTCATTTTCTGTAAATAAAAACAGAATTTCACATTGTTGACAAAAATACAAAATGCATTTTACAAAACAGTGTGTTACATGGCCTCATGATTTTACATGGTGATGTTATCTGGGAGATTGATGCAGAAGGCTCCCTGCAAGATATATTTAATAGCAGAAGTATATATTATAACAGGTGTGCAAACCGGAGAATGATTCCTGTTTTTTGGTCCCTCATCATATATAATTAGATAGACGGACTGATAGATATAATAAACTCTTAAATTGATGACTTCCCTTATTGTGTATATAGACTATTACATATACAGAATGTTGTCGAGCCACATGTTATTGTTTCGTTTTAAACTTTAGTTATACAGTATTTTGAATGCTACTAACTGCTATCAAATCATAGAGTAATTGGACTGGTTAATGTAAGGTCAGCAATGAGCATTATATATATTTTACTAATTTTTTTATTAGAAGACATAAAAATGATGGAGAATGTTACATACATTTTATTGATTGTAATTAATGTCAGAGCGTTTAATAAAATTTTTATACATAACCATCCAGAATGCATACATAAACAATCTTATCTTATTGAGATAATAATTTTTTTCATTTATTTGATATTAAATGGTACTTATCAGGGCGATTGCATGTGGGTATGCAGATTGTTTGGAGCACAAAGGCGCTTCATGATGGGGGCATCAAGACACTAAGATAATTAATAATATTTTTATGTAAATGAAAATGTTTGCATTACAACATTTTCAAATCACTTCATTATTAGAAATATTCTGGAGTGTAAATATTTCTTATTTAAATATGAGAGAAGTGCTTTTTTACTCATCGTGATAATTGCTCAAGCTTCAAATTTTGAGACTTGAAATATACTATATATTTACTCTTATTGTTGCACTAAACCAGGGGTTGGAAAACTATAGCTCATGAGCCATATGTGGTTCTTTTGATATATATATATGGATCTTCAGTAATGTTTATATCTTTCAACGGAGCCTAATTGGAACACATGTTCAAAAAAATATTGCAAATATGAAATAAAAAATCATAAGAGATAAAGATAAAAGAAGGACAAATCCAAGACATATAGACCTCCTACTTTGTAGTAAAATTGAAAATAAAACTGTCATAGTTTCAATTTATGAAATTTTTAAAAGATTTTATTAATGTAATTGTGATTTTATTTATTTTATAAGTTTAGCAAAACTTCACAATTAATAAATGAGCACCTGGTTCCCTTCCAGTAGATAAGACAATATTTACAATGGCAAATGTAAATATATGTAATCCAGAAAAGGAACATATAATTATTTTTTTGTGTAATTGTGAAAATGTAAATATAATTTGTTAAATAAAATACAATATTTAAACTGTTTTTCAACATGTCTATGAAGAAAAGACTAAGAAAAACATTAGATAAGTATTGTGATTTTAAAACGGAATGGACTTAATCTTTTGCATTTATTGTGAACTCAAAGGGTCTTCCAAACTGTCTTATTTGCCAAGAAACACTGGTACAAAACAAGAAGTCTAATTTTGAGAGACACTTCGTGACAAAACATGCCACATTTGTCATAAAATATCCTGTTAGTGACATGAGAAAAAGAGCAGTTGAATAACTTCAGAAAAATATAAAAAAGTCAAGTTCTGTATTTGATTATTGGAGAAAGGCTGCTAATAATGTTACTATTGCAAGCTTTGTAGTAAGTCAGGAAGTTGCTAATAGAGGAAAACCATTCACAAATGGTGAGTATACAAATATTGTTTTGTTAAAGCATCTGAAGAATGTTTTAATGATTTCAAAAATAAAACAGAGATTTTAAATAAAATTAAAAACATACCATTACATGCCAAACAATAACAGATAGGATAGTTAAAATAGCCTTAAATATGGCCAACCAACAATTGAGGATATTAAATCATCTTTGGCTTTATCAATTGTAGTGAGTGAGTCTTGTGACATCATGGACACTGCTCAGATTTCCCTTTATGTGCAGTATATATCATCTGAGGGGCAAAGATAATTATCAGGTTTATTGCCACTCAAGAATCAAATGTGAAGAGAAAACATAGCAAATGTTGTCATTGAATGCACGGACTAAAATGCTTATCATACTTGATAAAATTGGGTCAGTTGCAACTGATGTTGCAAAAAGTATTATGGGATCAACAAAGGAGTTTGTTTCAATTTTAAAAGAAAACATTAATCACAAAGTGATTACTCTCCATTGTATACTTCACCAGGAAGCACTTTGTGTACAAAAATTTCCAGAAGAAATTGGTAAAGTTATGGGCTTGGTAATTAAGATTATTAATTTTATTGCATCAAGAGAACTTAACCATCAACTATTTAAAAAGTTGCTATGTGAAATGGAGAGTGAGTATTCATATCTCCAATATAACAAGATTTGATGGTTTTCCAGAAGTAACATGTTAAAATGTTTTGAATAAATAAAATCAAAGTACTTCTTGACAATAAAGGCATTCAATACTTAGAATTAACAGAAGATCAGTGATTGCAAAATTGTATTTCATGGTACATGATGCATCACAATTGAATCAGCTCAATCATAAATTATAAAGTAAGGGAAATACTGTTTTTTCAATGGTGGAAGAAATTACTTTGTTTGAAAAGAAATTGATTCTATTTGCTGAAGATTTAGAGAGGGGAACTTTAGTTCTTTTTCAAAACTTATTTCAATATCATTGAAAAAATAATGCCTTTATTAACAAAGATTATTTTAAGACAACAATTTTAAATATGAAAGAATCTTTTCTTCACAGGTTTCAGGAATTGAGAAATGATGAAAGCATGACTAGCTTTTATTATGAATCCTTTTTATGCCAATGTGAGAAATTAAAACTTTCATCATTTAATATTGATGTAGATAATTTTAAAGCACAATTACTGGACTTAATAAACAAATATTCTGCTTTTACAGAATGAACAGAACGCTATAAAAGACCTAAAGAAGGCATATTCTATGATTTTTACTACTTGGAATAGTCTTCCAGATTCATATCATAAGTTGAAAAAATTTGCATTTGGTATTCTCAATATTTTTGTATCTACATACTTATGTAAACAATCATTTTCTAACATGAATTTTATTAAATATAAATTGAAAAATCAAATTACGGATGCCAGCTTGGAATCATGCTTTAAATTAAAAACCACTAGTTATCAACTGGACATTCAGAAACTTTGTAAGGAAATACAAATTCATTGTTCACATTGATTAAAACCAATGCTAACAATTTTCCATGTGATTTAATCTACATTTAATAAAGATGTAATTAATATTATGGCTTGTTATAGTATTTTTTTAAAATTTTCCTTATTTGTAAGAATATATTAATGGCTCTCGAATAATTTTTAAATTGTTGTGAGTGTCAGATTTGCTCTTCTGTCTCAAAAGTTTGCAGACTACTGCACTAAACCAACATGCTGACACCATTTTTCACATTCATTAATAAAACTTACATGTAAATATTTAAATTTTTGAATTATGTTATTGTTAAAAATCTAGTTATAAGTATTTTTTATTTAAACGTAAGAGCATACTTTTTTACTTAGATCTTTATAACAATTGCTCAAGTCTTGAAATATATTTCATATATACTCTATCTAGCAAAAAACTGAACAGAGTGACACATTTTTGTTACTCTAATTAATCAAATTTATATAAAAATGATGAGATTTCCCAAACACTAATTTATATAAAAAGTAAGACATTACTATTAGTAATTTATTTAAAAATAAATTTTATTTTAAAAATATTCCCTCATAATTACAATAATTTTGCATGTGAGGAAATTAAGTTTATCAATGATATTTTGCAGAGTTTGCATATATCAGACAGTTTAGCATATTTGTCTCTTCAATGTAGTGTTTGAATTGATTCTGCTAAGTTGCTAGTAGAATGTTTTTAATAACATATATTTTCTCTCTCTTTTTTATTATACTATATTATCTTATTTACACATTTTACTAAACTGATTTTATTTTGCATGCCAAAATATTTAAATCTTAACAAATTTCATGATTACTATGTTATTTAATGGAACAAAGCAAGAGTTTGATTTTTTTATAGTTATTTAGCATAATTCTATGAATAAACAGAATAAAGTGCAAGACATTTTAATGGCTTCTAAAAATGTATTTAATAAACAATCTAAGTAAAAAATTAAGAAACTTTTACTGGCTAAATCCCTAATTGTCAAATTACCTAATAAATTGTAATATATATATATAATACAACTTAGTTATTTATTAGCATTAAAAAATAAACTAATATAGAAGGTAAATATTTTTTTATTGAATGAAAATAAGTGAAATTATTTTTGTTAATAGAAAATGTAAACAAGTTTTGCGTGAATTAAAAATAATGAAAGTATTTATAAAACAAAGAATATTTAAACAAGAAAGTATGAATGGGATGTAAGGGTTTTAGCAGTTGTGTTATTTAAAACTGATATCCTTTGATAGTTCTAATCAAATATTAAAGTTATATAATCAATAAACAATGTAAGTATAAAAGTTTAAAATATTGAATTATATATATATAAATTATAGTTATCAATCATGGACAAAAACACATAAAAATTAAATGGGTATAACATTTTATTATTGAATGAAAACAAATGAAACATTTTTTGTTAATGGAACAGTAAACAAGTTTTGTATGAATTAAAAATAATGAAAGGATTTTTAAAACAGAGAATGTTTTAATAAGGTGTGAATGTGATGTAATAGTTTTATCAGTTATGTTATTTAAAATTGATTTACTTTGGTGTTACTAATAAAATATTAAAGTTATGTGATCAATAAACAATGTAAGTATAAAAATTTAAAATATCTGACTATATACATATAAAAGACATATTTTTCAGGTTCAACTGTGTTAAAAAAATTAAATATGTCTTTTATATATGCAACCCATGAAAATCTTCGTATCAACATATATATAAATTATAGTTTTATCTTGAATTCAAACCAAAAGTGTTACTTCGCAAGCAATGAAAATATATTCAAAGTTATAATAATTATGACCAGATGATGTCATAGCAGTGCTAATCCCAAAATACCAATAGTGGAATAACACCACATAAAAAATTAAATAATAGTGTAAATATTTTATCTGTGAAAGAATATAAATTTTGATAATAGAAAATGTGAATAAGCTTATGCATGAGAGATTTTCAATGGGTTTTTAAACAAACAAGGATTAAGATTTAATGAATTATTGTCCAGTATGTGAGCAGGATGGAGCTCAGAAGTGAAGAATTCCAAAGAATTATATTCTGGTTAAATATAACATTTTGTAAGTAACGTATATATTATTTACTTACTTATATAATATCAGAGCTGACTCAAGTAAAAAGGGGAGCAATGGTTTCATGAGGATGTGTGATTTTGGTGGATCTTTTAAATATAATAAAAAACACTTACATATTAAAAAATTGTTTTATTTGCAGATATATGTATTAGAATTTTCACAGAATTGTCCAAAAAATAAATCAAAATTTTTGAAAAAAATACAATTAAAAATTTCAAATGTACTAAATATATATCTAAGTGACTAGAGGGATTTGAACTTAGGATTTTTAATCTATATTTGTCCTCTATTCCATCTCAAACAATTGACATATGTGACCACATACATCTATTTTTTTACATGGATGCGGTCATGGGTGTCGGTTGTTTGAGATGGAAAAGAGGATGAATATAGTCTAAATAATCCTAAGTTCGAATCCTTCTAGTTACTTGAATAGGTTAATTAAATAAATATTTTGTTTTAAGGTATTATTAATTATTGTTTTAAAAATATTTTTTTAAACATTGTGTTTATTTTATAGAAATAAATAAATAAAACATTAACTATTTACGGAACACGCATTAAATGACTAAAGCTATATCTAAAAGTTTTTATTGCTAAAGTGCTGGAAAAAAATGTCTTTTAATTTACAAATTTCCATAGATTAGGGGGGGGGGATTACTAAAATTTACCTTGCATAAAGGCGATTCATAGCCAAGCAGGGGCGTACTACTTATTATTGTTTAAAGTTTTCTCATATATTAAATTATAGCCTAAAATAATCGAATTGTTCGGGAAATCACACGAATGGGAGCGGCAGGTTGTAACTTCGATGTGTTACTTTATTACTACACTAAATAGTACACTTTTTTTTTTTGTAATAAAAAATACACATATAGACTATTTTATCAAGTAATCAGTATAATACTTACAGTAATTTTTTTTTTTAATCTGACGATTATTTGTTCTTCATAATGAGTATGTGAACAGCCACTTTCTTAATCTACTGATTTTTCTTTTAAAAATTCCATCTAAACACCGACTTGGGACATTTTTCAACATGTTTTTTCCTACAAAAAAAAAAAAAAGAGCCCACGGTAAACAAATGTAATATTGTTTCTACACATTAATATATATTACAAATTACAATATCAAATCAATCTATTTATTAATAAATTTGCCAATTTTTTAGTTACAATTTGCAAAATAATGATTCTAATTATAATTATTTCTATATTTATCTATATACCCGATGACTTTTTTCCTTACCCAATTGCATATTTAACTCCTCGTTATCTAATAACCTAATTATCTATTTGACTTTTTAACAGTCCATCTACTTATCTATAAATTTATTTATCCATTAGTATACTCATTTAGTCATTCACTTTACCTATCTATATTTATTTGTACAACGATTTAACCATCTATTTATACATTCATTTAATCCTCTGATGCATCGTGTATTCTTCTCATTATCTATCTCCTCATCTATAAATTATTATCTATCTATTCATTTTCTGTTTATTTATATACCCATTCATTTGTTTTTCTTTTCTTTTTTCTATCCATCCACCTACTTTGTCATCTATCTATCTATCTATCTATCTATCTATCTATCTATCTATCTATCTATCTATCTATCTATCTATCTATCTATCTATCTATCTATCTATCTATCTATCTATCTATCTATCTATCTATCTATCTATCTATCTATCTATCTATCCATCCATCCATCCATCCACCCACCCACCCACCCACCCACCCACCCACCCACCTACCTACCTACCTACCTACCTATCTATCTATCTATCTATCTATCTATCTATCTATCTATCTATCTATCTATCTATCTATCTATCTATCTATCTACCTACCAACCTACCTACCCGTCCATCCATCCATCTATCTATCTATCTATCTATCTATCTATCTATCTATCTATCTATCTATCTATCTATCTATCTATCTATCTATCTATCTATCTATCTATCCACCTATCTATCTATATTGATCTGTTTATATGTATGTCATTGTCCATCTATGTTCATCTTCATTTATCAAGCTATATATCTATATCATTTATCTAACAATTTATTTGTTTATATAATCATTTATTCTTCTTATCTATCATAATTTCTCTCACACTGCATCTATTCATCTATTAACTACTTATTTATTTGCCTATCTTTCAGTTTATATAATACTTGTCCATTCATTTCTTTTTTCATTTTTTTATTCATCTATCTACTTTCTATCCACCAATCTGCCTATTTATCTATCTATCTATCTTCATACGTGTCTCTATCTATTGATCTATCTATCTATCTACCTTCCCATTTATCTATGTATTATAAAATGTATTACAATTATAAACATAGCACTATATAAAATAAATGCTTATTTACATATATTTATTTATATACAAATATAATTTGGTACTTTATCCTATTCAAATATGTATTCTTTGTTTTATATATCTATATTCTTACTAATTAATCTACTCTTACTTTTCAATTTTTTTAGCAGTGTAATGCCTTTTTAAAATTAATAAAATAAATGTTAACCTCCTTTTTCTTCATATATCTCTCAATAATAATTCTCAACATTCAAATCATTTTTATTATGGTTCATTCTTTTCTAAATCCAAACTGGTCTTCATCTTCAAGATCCTGAACAACATTTCTGCTATAAGTAGATGATTCTATTGTTTACAATCTTCACATTTTTTCATCAGAATCTTAAATGGTGAGAATAAATCTAGTGGTTATACATAACAAGATAAGTATCAATTAATTCTTTCATCGACCCTCCCTTAAAGCCTTTAACTGAAATCCATCAATTTCTATTCTTTGTCATTTTTTTATTACTGTTAAAGCAATTCAACTTTTTGTTTGCTATTGGGCAATCTATTTTATTTTAACTTACCTACTTTATTTCTTAATGTAGGTAAACTGTGAAATTTTATCATGAAAAAAACTTACATATTGACCAAAAAGCTTAGAAAATACAAAATAAAACATTATTGCCTCACTGACACCTTAAACAGTTATCTTTTAAATACTTTTATGAATTCAGGAAAAGGTTCTAAGAACAAGACATTGTCCAAAGAAGAAAACTATTTTAGCATTCCATCATAATCTGTTATAATAACATGAAAGCTAAACACCTTCAAACAGATACGCTTTAAAAATGCTTACGTGTCAGCCAATCAGATGGAATAATGGCATCACATGGGACTCTAAATTCTAAAACACAAGCCAGAACTATTAGAAAAAGATGGGACCCATCTTAATCTATGCCTCAATTATATTTAAATAAGCCAGACTATGTGATGCCATTATTCCATCTGATTGGCTGTCACGTAAGCATTTTTAAAGCGTATCTGTTTGAAGGTGTTAGCTTTCACGTTATTATAATGTTATCTGTTTACACTTAAATTTAATATATTTACATAATCTGTTATAAAATTGGTGAAGACAATAACAGAAATGTTCCAGCAGATAATTGGTTTAGCCCAATAGAAATGGTCACAGAATTACAAAAAGAGTACTAACTTATTTAGAAAGTTTAAAAGCAATAAAAAATCAAATTCCTACAACTTTGCTGCCATCAAGATCAAGTGTAATTGAAACCACATTATATGGATTTCATGATTACATTTCACAGCTATCTTGCATTCCGAAAATACAAAGCTGCACTTTAAATTTTTTTCATGCATAACTCTAACCAACAGTGGCAAAGCTGAGTGACTGGTTGCACTTAATCAAAAATATGCTAATTATTCACCCTTCAGAAGAACAAGACATTGGCCAATGGAAGAACTTTCCAAATGTTGAATATTTTGACTGTCAATATTTTTAGTTTATATAAAATTATAAGCAGTCAATGAAAATTCCATGCATACATTACTAAAAATATTAGTAAAATTACATACAAGACTCCTAATATGAAACCTCTAAAATGAACTTTATATCATTATTATACAAGCATTAGAAAGGCTTAAATTTGCTGATAATGACAGTGGTAAGAATCCAGATGACAGGAGACTAAAGATAAGAAAACCAATCTACCAGCATTCTATGCCATTAAAAAGAAAAATGTTTTATGTAAAATATTTTGCAAGCCAATTTGTGTGGAAAGCAACAAAAACATACAGTAAGTGGCATGTTTTAAAATAAAATGTAAAAGTATTTTTAATTTGTTTACTTATTTTTAATGGCTATTTTGAATCTTAATTATATCAGAAAATAATATATTTGTTATTACCAGTATCACATACTGATTGTAGTCTTAATGTTACTAAACTCTGTTGGAACCATTGTGATTTAATGTAACCACTATCAGTCTATTTATATTTGAGTGATACTATTAAAAAAGACATTTTATTATCCAAATCATTATCTACACTGTCATGCATTGCTATCTTAAGAATAAAATACTCTTAAATCTTTTCATTATTCTTAGCACTACACTTTTATCTTGTTTCTGAAAACCTATAATAGATAGTATTTTTAATTCTCCAGTTTATACATAATTATAACATTTCATGTATCTGTTGTTACAACCTCCTTAATTTGTACAATGTTAGTTATATATTAATGAGCTTAGTATATCTGTGGTGAGGCAGTTATTTTTTTCTCTTTCTAGAAATCTCAACTATACTTATTATCCTAACTTTTCAACAAAAGTATAGATCTCTTTACTTTGCTGCAAGATAGAATGATAGATTATGGAGCTCAGGATTTTATAGATTATGGTCCAGATTTTTTATCTCTGGTGCTCAAAATTTTTGTGAATCTCAAGCAATGATTATTAATAAAAGTATAAAAGCATGTGGTTTTATAATAATCCTTTAAAATCATGATATATATATATATATACACACAATTGAAAAATAATTAGAATTCGTAATTTCTAGGGAGGTCATGTGATATTTAAGCAGCAGAAATAATGAACTGAGCTTCGACTCTATCACTGCACTAACAATAACATGCCATATACATACTTTAATAATATAGAAAATTTAATAATGGACCATGCATGATATAAATTTTAGATTGGCCAACATATTATAAATTCAGTAAAATCTGGCTTTTGATGTAAACTTTAAATTACCAGCTGCTCTTAAGCAAAGCACCTACAGAACAATAGTAAACAAAAGGTTAGTCTTGGTATATAGTATATATGAAACAGTATTGACATACAGCATTAAGATTCTTTATTATTATAGACAAGTAAATCATAAAAATAATCCATATTCAGAAGTGTTTTTGCCTATTATTTGCTTATGATTTGTAAATGCCTAATGACAAGAAAAGATTTTTACTAAAATTTTGAAATGAATTCTGTGTTTTACAATATATTGTTAGAAAAAGTTATAACGAATGAACAATTAAATCTTAAACTGTATTTTAAGATATTGTAAAAGACTTAGGAGTAAATCACATGTGAGATGGATGGACGAAATAAGGAAGGATGTTGGGGTGATGTGAGAAGAAAGTCTAGACATTGGAGAATCTGGATTAAATTTAGAAAAACCTTCATTCTGCAATGGATTGATAATGGTTAACATAACAGAAATGATTACACACATAATATATTCATATTAATAGTTTTGTGCATGGAAATGATTTAGTGGCTTATCAAATATATAATGCTAAAAATATAAATCTGTTTTATAGAATAAACAAGTTTAAATGTATTAAGTTTGAGGTGAATATGGGGAGATGGAAAAACATATTGCCATTAATACATAGTCAGTGAAGAAAATATAGAATGAGTAATATAAAAAAATAACTAAAAATAATGAGATCAGAAAAGAATAAAACTATAAGTAGTTATACTAACAATAAGTTAAAATAAGTTAACTATAAATTATCCAGCATTTTGCAAAAAAAATCAACTCATCACAATCAACAATCAGGTCTGGATTAGATCAAAAAGTGATGGTACATTATAAATACACTAAGTATCTAATCATTTTCAAACTCAGGGAAAAACATCACAATACTTTGAATGAATGTACTCTCATGCTAAAATATCTATCATAATAAAAAATAAGGCTGGGATATTAATATGTACTAGTCATCTTTAATGTACATATTAGCATAACATTTCAACTATAAACTAAATTGATAATAAGAAAAAAATATGTAATGATGGACTTTAAAGTTGATACCTTTGCATAATACAGAAAATTATCTGGATATTCAAACACCAACATAAACCCCTACATTTATATAACCTAACCATTATTGCTCTATAATGTTATTTCAAGATCATAAGACTAAAGGACTATAACTGTGAACAAGAAAAATATAAATTTAACAGCTTACTCTGCTTTACTTTAAATAATATTACTGGGATAAATAAAAAAAATCCCTAAAATATAAGCTATAATAAAATTCAAGTCACATTTACTGCCTATTTATAGAGCAAATAGCTAGAGGAATAACATTATACTAGAATATTTTCAAAACAAATTATTTAATAAATTAACTGATTGATAATATTTTTTTTAAAAAAAAAATATAATAATATGATAGTTTAAATTTATACATTCTTATCAAAATATAATTTCATATAAAAATTGACTAACCAGATGATTTTATTGCTTAAATTAATTATCATTTTGCTTTTATTAAATTATTTCCTGTTTAATAGCTAGAATTAAAAACAACTTTTAGCAATAGTAGATTAAATTTTAATTTATCTAAAACCCTTTATGATTTTGGAAGGGAAAAATCCAATGAAAAAAAATATTTAAAAAAAAACATTAAATGTAATAAAATTATTTATTCTTATCAATTATTATGTTTCTAAATTCTTTTATTTATAAATTAGGATATAATGTGCACATTAAGGTTACATTTTACCATGATTTTTTTTTTTTTTAAGTTTTTGTAATTTCCAGTTTTTCCATGTAGGTTTTCTTTTTGAAAGCTTTTCTATTTCAGGATAAGGCACACCGTTAATTTATTCATTTCTGCCCTACAATACTTGTTGGCTTATACAGAATAAATTTCTTAATCTTCTTCCATCTATTTATTTGCAAGTCAGGTTTACACATAGAGACAAACATTCATGCTTTTGGATGAAGACAAGAGTTGTAGCAGATTACATAAGAGTTATTCTTTCTTTTTACATTTTTGGTGAAGCAGATTACATGAACATAGATGATGTTTAGTTTTCATCTAACCTTAACACATGGTTGCTTTCAATATTAAAAAACATTTTTGTGTTAAACATTTGCTTTCTTCAGCTGCTGGATCAAGACTTCTACTGGTCTCTTCAATAGTTTAAGTCTGATATATTCTTACATGACACTAATATCTACTGATTTATCTTTCCCCCTATTTTTGGAACAATTCTGTCTTCAACTAAACACAATCATATGTCCCCCATAGCCAAATTAAGCATTGACCAATTATGTCTATTTTTACAAAAAATTGATTAGCTGTTTCCCTTTTTTAATTACAAAGCAAGTAAAAATGTCCTTGTACTTGTTTTTTTTAATGTCAAAAATAAGTTATACAGTTTTGGAGAGAAATAAAGTGGAAAGAAAGAATAAACAACTCTGATTAAAGTAAAATTTAACAGAAAATGTTAAAATCTTATATATATATTTTTCTTTGAAAAATATTACTAAACATAAAACTTTATCTACTTTATCTTTTTTAAAAAGTTAAAATTAAAAATTATTAAATAATTTTTTGAAGAGAATTTTTTTTTTGCTTTCAAAAAAAAAAAATTAAAGTTGTAATTAATTATAATTACTAAAGAGAGACAACAAAAAATTGTTTATTTGATTATATATTTTTCTTTTTCTTTTACAACTTTTTAAATTATCACATTTTAAATATTCACATTATGTTTAAAAATATATTATTAAGTGATAAAGAAAATAGTTAAATAAATTAAATACCAATTATTATTATTATTATTATTATTATTATTATTATTATTATTATTATTATTATTATTATTATTATTATTATTATTATTATTATTATTATTATTATTGTAAAAAGAAATTATTTCACACTCAGCTGCCTACTATATATATACAATTTTAATGCACAAATCAGCGCATAACAGCAGAGCTTCTTCAAATTAAATCACAATTTATTATAAACTTAATATAAATTATAATACATAATAAATAATGCCCGAGCGCTTTCAAGAGAACTTAGCTCTCATAATCATGGGTAACAAAGAGTAAGCGTAACAAGGTTGCTATGTGTAAATATATGCAGATATATGTAAATTAATTGAACTATATGCGTAAATCTAATTAACCCATTTCTTAGAAATTTTATAACACGTATCTTTCCTATTCATAGCCTTATCATCCATGGCAATAAAACATGCCTCCTTCACCTTTCTCTTAACATCATTTCTTTCCCTACAAACTATTCTTGGATTTTCAGGTTCACATGAATGACCAGCTAATTTCTGATGCATTGCGAATATTGAGGTGTAAGCTGGGTCTGCTTGGGCCTTTCTGTAAGAATATCTGTGCTGGGACAATCTTGTTGAGAGAGTTGCCTTCGTTTCTCCATAGTATGATGCCATGCAGTTATTTTCTGGGCATGAGATATTATAGACAGCCTGAGAAATGTTGTTGGGTGTTACAATGTCTTTTGCATTGTTGATAATTCTATTGGTATTAGGGGGGGGTGTGAAAACATAGTTGAAAATCTCTATTAAACACTGAGTAAAGTTTTCTATGGGTGTTTGCAAAGTATGGCAACAATATTCTATTTTTCTGCTGCTTAATTGCGTTGTTATTTAATTTACTGTAAAATTGTCTAATTTTCCCATCAATACTATTTTGTTTGAAACCGATATTTAATAAATCGTTTCTATATAAAATCAAATTTGCCCTTTTGTCTGCTTCAAATCTGCAAAGGTGCTCATTCCTATGTAAGAAAGACATCAATCCTGCGAATTTATGAATAGGTGGTGTGTTCGAAAGGGGTTGTATATGGCCTCTTTTTTCTATTGGTTTTATAATCATCTTATAATTGAGTTGTTGACCTTCCCTTTGTACTTGAATATCCAAATATCTAGTTTTCTTGTCGCAATCTTCCATTTCTGTATTTAGCTTCAGATGAGTACACTCTTGTATGTCCAGCTTGATTTTATCTATAATCTCTTCCATTGCAGCAATAAAAAGGTCATCAACATACCTTGTATATACAATTAACTGAAGTGTTTGTTCATATTTAGGAATGATACTTTTTTCAAAATAATTAAGCACAATACTTGATATGATGCCACTCATGGGTAAGCCCATTGGCCATCCATCATTCATTTGGTACCATTGGTTGTTAAATGTTGCCACAATGTTGTTATTTAACCACTTTAAAAAATCAATAATGAAGTCGATCCTTTTTTGTTCCATATTGTTGTTCTTAAGCTCTTCTTTTATTATGTCAATGGACCTATTTCTATTAATGGAGCCATATAATTCAGTGACATCGAGCACTGCAATTTTAGTTTCTGGTTTCAGTATTTTGTCTTTTATTCTGGCCAAAAAATCAAAAGAATATCTGATGGTATATCTTCCAAAGCCAATAGTGTCAATCAGCCAACCATTTATTAACTTTGCTGTGTTAAAGTAATGCACACCTCCAAAATCAAGCATTAAACGTAAAGGCACATTTGGTTTGTGCATTTTTGCATTTGCGAAAATCCGCGGTTGTGTAGTGGCAGAAGGATATAGTTTATAATACTCAGCTTTTGATATGGCTTTGTTACAATGTGTCTTGAGAATTGAGGCAATAAATTTGTCTTTGTTCAAATTATTATTGAAACTAGCTATTCTTTTGAATTGCAGTTTTTCAATTTGCTGTTTAACTTTTAAATTAAAATTTTCTCTATTCATAAGCACGAATCTCTGGCCCTTATCTTCCTTCATGCAGACTATTTGTTCAATGTCTAAAAATTGCTTAGTGTGCGCTAATTTTATGTCCCAGTTATTTGTATTAATCTTGAGTGTATTCTGGTGTATAGCCTTGGCAATCTGCGTTACATATTTATCTTTATTTGGATTGTTGTCTAAACCAGCTTCAATGTCTGCTATCAGTTCAATTCTCGGAAATCTCCAATTGCTACCAACAAATCTAGGGCCTTTGTTTAGTACATCTATGATTTCTTCATTTGGTATTTTGTCCGTGAGATTAGCAAACATATCGGTTTTCTTTTCTACTATTTGGATATTTTGCTTCCACAAAGAGTCAATTTTTTAAAGAGATGCGACGAATTTAAAATATTTCCGAATTTTTGTTATATAAAAATAAACAAGTCAATTTACAATCGGCACAAAATTTGCAAACAAGTAAGATTGTATTTGCTTAATTTGGTCAGGAGAGGATGTCAGAGAGCTCTGATGAAACAGATTAAAAGAAAAAATAGAATGGTACAAGATGCATTAACCCCGCAGTATATAAAGAATAAATGTGATAAATTAAATCTCGTACTGAAAAAGAAATTTGATAAAAAGTTGGCTTTCTTGGCTAGGAAGCAAAATATCCAAATAGTAGAAAAGAAAACCGATATGTTTGTTAATCTCACGGACAAAATACCAAATGAAGAAATCATAGATGTACTAAACAAAGGCCCTAGATTTGTTGGTAGCAATTGGAGATTTCCGAGAATTGAACTGATAGCAGACATTGAAGCTGGCTTAGACAACAATCCAAATAAAGATAAATATGTAACGCAGATTGCCAAGGCTATACACCAGAATACACTCAAGATTAATACAAATAACTGGGACATAAAATTAGCGCACACTAAGCAATTTTTAGACATTGAACAAATAGTCTGCATGAAGGAAGATAAGGGCCAGAGATTCGTGCTTATGAATAGAGAAAATTTTAATTTAAAAGTTAAACAGCAAATTGAAAAACTGCAATTCAAAAGAATAGCTAGTTTCAATAATAATTTGAACAAAGACAAATTTATTGCCTTAATTCTCAAGACACATTGTAACAAAGCCATATCAAAAGCTGAGTATTATAAACTATATCCTTCTGCCACTACACAACCGCGGATTTTCGCAAATGCAAAAATGCACAAACCAAATGTGCCTTTACGTTTAATGCTTGATTTTGGGGGTGTGCATTACTTTAACACAGCAAAGTTAATAAATGGTTGGCTGATTGACACTATTGGCTTTGGAAGATATACCATCAGATCTTCTTTTGATTTTGTGGCCAGAATAAAAGACAAAATACTGAAACCAGAAACTAAAATTGCAGTGCTCGATGTCACTGAATTATATGGCTCCATTAATAGAAATAGGTCCATTGACATAATAAAAGAAGAGCTTAAGAACAACAATATGGAACAAAAAAGGATCGACTTCATTATTGATTTTTTAAAGTGGTTAAATAACAACATTGTGGCAACATTTAACAACCAATGGTACCAAATGAATGATGGATGGCCAATGGGCTTACCCATGAGTGGCATCATATCAAGTATTGTGCTTAATTATTTTGAAAAAAGTATCATTCCTAAATATGAACAAACACTTCAGTTAATTGTATATACAAGGTATGTTGATGACCTTTTTATTGCTGCAACGGAAGAGATTATAGATAAAATCAAGCTGGACATACAAGAGTGTACTCATCTGAAGCTAAATACAGAAATGGAAGATTGCGACAAGAAAACTAGATATTTGGATATTCAAGTACAAAGGGAAGGTCAACAACTCAATTATAAGATGATTATAAAACCAATAGAAAAAAGAGGCCATATACAACCCCTTTCGAACACACCACCTATTCATAAATTCGCAGGATTGATGTCTTTCTTACATAGGAATGAGCACCTTTGCAGATTTGAAGCAGACAAAAGGGCAAATTTGATTTTATATAGAAACGATTTATTAAATATCGGTTTCAAACAAAATAGTATTGATGGGAAAATTAGACAATTTTACAGTAAATTAAATAACAACGCAATTAAGCAGCAGAAAAATAGAATATTGTTGCCATACTTTGCAAACGCCCATAGAAAACTTTACTCAGTGTTTAATAGAGATTTTCAACTATGTTTTCACACACCCCCTAATACCAATAGAATTATCAACAATGCAAAAGACATTGTAACACCCAACAACATTTCTCAGGCTGTCTATAATATCTCATGCCCAGAAAATAACTGCATGGCATCATACTATGGAGAAACGAAAGCAACTCTCTCAACAAGATTGTCCCAGCACAGATATTCTTACAGAAAGGCCCAAGCAGACCCAGCTTACACCTCAATATTCGCAATGCATCAGAAATTAACTGGTCATTCATGTGAACCTGAAAATCCAAGAATAGTTTGTAGGGAAAGAAATGATGTTAAGAGAAAGGTGAAGGAGGCATGTTTTATTGCCATGGATGATAAGGCTATGAATAGGAAAGATACGTGTTATAAAATTTCTAAGAAATGGGTTAATTAGATTTACGCATATAGTTCAATTAATTTACATATATCTGCATATATTTACACATAGCAACCTTGTTACGCTTACTCTTTGTTACCCATGATTATGAGAGCTAAGTTCTCTTGAAAGCGCTCGGGCATTATTTATTATGTATTATAATTTATATTAAGTTTATAATAAATTGTGATTTAATTTGAAGAAGCTCTGCTGTTATGCGCTGATTTGTGCATTAAAATTGTATATTATTATTATTATTATTATTATTATTATTATTATTATTATTATTATTATTATTATTATTATTATTATTATTATTATTATTATTATTATTATTATTATTATTATTATTATTATTATTATTATTATTATTATTATTATTATTATTATTATTATTATTATTATTATTATTATGATGATGATGATGATGATGAAAACATATGGAAAAATTAAATATTATTTCTATCTTAATTAAATAATTACAAGTTTAAGAGACTTGTAATATAAGGTCAGAATTAGACACTGCCTATAAGCTTACAATATATAAGTAGTTTCAATGTGTATGTAAATCATTTAATGGCTTATCAAATATATATAATGCCAAGAATATAAATCTGATTTACAGATCAAACAAGTCTGAATGTGTTACTAAATATTTTATAAGCTAGATCACAAAGAATAATTTTAAAATAAACTTATAACAAGACCTACATGTTATCAATGCCAATCTATTTTATCAGATAAAAGATGATTACACTTATTTAACTTTTAGTTTGTGACATCAATAAATCAAGCACTGATAATTTGAAAAGACAAACTTTTCATTTGCAGCAATGTTTTACTTTTAAGTTATTCTAGTTGTGTATTCAGACTTGTTTATTCCATGAAATATATTTATATTCTTAAATTATATATTTAATAAATCATTAAATTATTTATGTGCTTATTAAAAATATTAATATTTCATCCAAATTAATATTTGAAACTGTAAGTTGGCTTGATTTATATAAAAACCAAAATCATCACAATTCTAAATGTCAGCCTTTTGAACAAACTGAATATCATATAAAAGGAATCATCTTTTATTTGCCAATGTGAATTGGTACTGATATAATAAAGGTAGTCATTATTTACAGGTTTATTTTAAAAAGATTTTTGGGGGGTGTAATTTGTAAATTATGTTAGTAAAGTATTCATACTTGTTTGTAGTATGAACAAAGTTTTTTTTACTTTGTTAAATAAAAATCATTCTACTTAATCCATATAAAAACAATAAAATAATTGAATTGATTAATATTCACACCCTCTGTCTAAAGTATTCAGAACAATCTTTTTTATATATAAACTGAAATAGTACAAACATGTGAACCTGAAATAATAGCACTCAGCATCATCAATTCCACTTAATGCATCAAATTTAAATATACAATAAAAATAATGAGCATGAGAGATCAGAAAAGAGGTAAAACTAGTTATAAGTTCATCAGCATTATGGAGAAGAAGAATAATCATTCATCATAAACAGTCAACAATAAAAAATTCAACAGACAACCTTGTGACTGGATTTGAAAGGAGATCCACTAAAGACAGGCTAATTATCTAGCCATAGTCAAATTTGGGGCAGATTATAATAGTTGTGTGAATACACATATTTAAATACTAATGTATCAGAATATATAAAAATCAAATAATGCTGAGATATTAAACCATGCTGATCATCATCAAGGCTTTGTCCACCTATTATTATTAGTGTACTGGTCAACTATAAACTTAATTTCTAATAATAAAAAAGTAAAATGAAATGTAGTGCATGAACATTAAAGATAATATCTTTGCACCATTCAGGATAGTCTTCTAAATAAAACACCAACTGCTTCAAACACTTTTTAGTAGAACTCTTTATTTTTACATATATATATACACCGACATTTCGACTGACCTGCAGTCTTCTTCAGAGCAAGTTTATTTTAATCTTCTAAATAAAATAAAAAAATTGATTTTTTTTTTATTTAGAAGATTAAAATAAACTTGCTCTGAAGAAGACTGCAGGTCAGTCGAAACATTAGTGTGGGGAAGAAATGAGTGTGGGGAAAAGGGGGGGGGGAGGGGGGTGGTTCTATTAAGTGGGTTAAAGAGTTTAATATTGGGTTATTTATGTAGATTAGGGTTGAATGATTGAAAGATGAGGGTGTGTTTAAATTTTATTATTTGAGAAAGGGTTGTATTTTGTAATTTTTGTAAAGAGGAATTGATCAGATATCTCTTTGGAAATTTTGTAAATGTTGTCCTTTGGAATTGAATTGTCTTTCAGTAAGAAGGAAAAAGATTTGAAGGTTTGGATGTAAAAAAAAAGAAAGGAAATAATGTTTAAAAAGGTTGAAAAGGAATTAGTGAAAAATATTTGGTGAAAATAAATTAGAGTTATTAAAAATTTGAAAAATGAAGGTGTTCTCTGATTGGTAAGTGTAAAATGGATAAAGTGTTGTTTGTGTTGTCAGAAAATAATTGAGTTGAAAATAAGAGTGGGGGTAGAAAAATTTTTCTTTTTATAGAAAAGTAAAATATTTTTTTATGAGATAATAAGATGTTTTAGAAGGAGAAAGTCTTGAAGTGAATTTGTATTATCTAAAATTATTGTAACATTTAATAAGAAAATAAAATGGTTTTGAGAAGAAAATTTATGTAATTAAAAAATAGTTTAGTGAGGGTGGTTTTTGTCGTTATTGTGGGATGTGTTGGTGTTTGTTGGGTGTTTTGGTGAGGGGAGAGGATGTGATAATGTGGGGGAGGGGGAGAATTTTTTTTTTTGGGTAGTGTGTGAGAGTATATTTTGGTTGGGGGGGTTGGTTCGGTGGGGGTTGGTGTTGGTTTTTTTTTGGGGTTTTTTTTTTGGTGGGTTGTGTGGGGTTGGGTGGGGGTGGGGGGGGGGGGATATATATATATGTAAAAATAAAGAGTTTTGCTAAAAAGTATTTGAAGCAGTTTGGATAAATTATATTTATAGAATATTATGGCAAAAATAAAGAAAAGTGTGATTTTGATAAAACATCAACATAAGGCTCTATCCATATAACTAACTATTATACATTAATGTTGCTCCAATGAGCAAAAACACTGTAACTATTACTATGAGTAAGGAATCATACAAACATATACTATTTTAAACCAATTTTAGGATTAAATAAATTCACTGGAACAATTTAAATGATGAAATATAAATTTATTAATTAGAAACAATAACAATAAAATTAAATTAAGATCTGTTGAGTATGCTATAAACATGAATATATCATTCTGACTTTGATTAGAATAGTACAAAGAATATGCTATTACATTGTCATTTATAAATATTTCAAGATGATTACATAAAACACATCTTTATAAGCATAGAGATATGCTGAATAATAATATAAAATTAACATATTAGAATTGTAATAAATTAATAAAAACATCAATTCATTTTATTCAAATGTGTGCACCCACTGGCATTTATAACCTAATGATATTTCATTTGTTTGTCAATAAAATATTTTCACTACTAATTACTTTTACTGAATGACATATTTTAAAAGGTTAAAGAAAAGTTTTATTTCTTTGAAAATTCTGCACAAAACTTTCTTTTTCTTTTTTTCCAAATTACTCTTAATTGTAAATGGTTTAAAAATGTTTATAGCAAAGTTGTTTTAAAAATCTTTGACTTTTGTTCTTCACTTACAATAAGGTAGATTTTCAGAGTTTTTCTTTTTTAATTTCAAAATAAAATGTTTTTTTAATAATAATAAAAATAAATTGGCAATTATTATTTTCCTTCCTCATTTTATTTTCAGTTGAATAAATTAGTCAAAAGTTATTTACTTTTAAAACTTATAAATAAAAGTTTATCTGGAAAATTAGGTGTTTAAAACAATGCCATTTTACTCACCAACTAATATCTATTCATGAAGTAGGTCTCCTGTATTCGTACTATATATGTATATGGTTGCAGCAACTTTATTCTTTGAATATAGATCAATCAGCATATGTATAAAGATTTAGTGTGGTAATATTTCAGTTTTATGGCTATTACTGGAATTTCTACATAAGCTGATCTATTCTAAAACAGCACAAGGACTTATTGACATTTTTGGGAAAGATATAAATCAATTAACAGTTGGCATTCCATCAGTTTCATTCAGTCTATAATTTGATAGATGTCAGACAGGGAGCCTGTCTAGTACATGAAAGTACATGAATATGTACTATGATCCAGAGAAAAGCAGGATCATTACTTCCATGTGAAATCAAACTTTACCTTCATAGCACTAACATCAGCACTCTTTCTTTCATTCAGTTATTACTTCATAACAACAATAATAATTTCATGACTCTTGCAAATCCATATTTTTATAGTGTATTGTGAACTTTAAAAACAAAATTAAGTAATTTTTTTTATTTTGATCAAAAAAAAAAATTAATGTCTATTTTCAATTCATCTTAATTTTTATCTAAAAATATTTTTAATCATTCCAGAATCAGATTGTAGGATTTAAAATCAAAGTATATTATACTAATTTTATTACAAGCTTTAATCAAAAACATTTCTTAATATATTTAAAAATAGATAAGAAAATTTTATAATTAATGGTATTATCTATTTAAACAACTAAACATCACATGATCGCTATTTCTTATGCTAGCACTTTACTGTTATTAAAACATGTAAAACTCTCCATACAGTAGTGTAACTCAGTGCCAACCAGAGTAATCAATGGATTCCAGAAGTCTTGTATATAAAATCCCTATCTAGTGCCTACTCATCCAATATCCCCAGACTAGTTTCTGGCTTGTGGCCAGTATCAGTGAGGAGCTTTGGATCTGAGAGCACTGCACTTAG
The DNA here is from genome assembly GCA_028023455.1 of Epiperipatus broadwayi. Classification (NCBI taxonomy): domain Eukaryota; kingdom Metazoa; phylum Onychophora; class Udeonychophora; order Euonychophora; family Peripatidae; genus Epiperipatus; species Epiperipatus broadwayi. The sequence continues at coordinate 60,083 of JAQFVV010006778.1, forward strand.
GTTTTAGGATCTAATGCAACTCTCCAGCAGCCACCTTTTATCTCTACTTAATTACAAAATTATGAGAATAAAATTGAAAACACAATAATATTTTCAATCTAAACTCAATAGCTTATATAGTCATATGGGTCTGAACCCAGTTCAGTACCCATACATTTTGCTGTCTTTGGCTGCTGGATGGTTGCATTAGATCCTAATATCTAAGCGCAGTGTTCTCAGATCCAAAGCTCCTCACTGATGAAGGCCACAAGCCAGAAACTAGTCTGGGGATATTGGATGAGTAGGCACTAGATAGGGATTTTATGCCCAAGCCTTCTGGCATTCATTGATTTTTCTGGTTGGCACTGAGTGACACTATTGTATGTAGAGCTTTCCCTATTTTATTATTTATTTATTAACATGGAAACAAGTTTGTTTTAGATTTTTTTTTTAATTATCAAAATCAGAATAGAACATTAAACAGATCTTTTTAAAATACAATAATTTATAATAATTTTACATTCAAAATTATTATTTAATTCTTAACTACCATTCCAATATATATACTTTAATTAAGTATTCACAAAAAATTATTTCTGTTCATTTTTTCTTTTCTTTTCAATGTTATATATATATATATGCACACACACACTACTATATTTGTATATAACATTTTTTCTTTTCTTTTCAATGTTATATATATATATATGCACACACACACTACTATTTTGTTTTATGGCATGAGATATGTAACTGTCTCAAAAGAAAACCTGTAAGAAAATGATTTAATTTTTTTGTTACAGTATAGTTGAACAGTGAGATGAGAAGTGCATTATTTACTATCAGAGCATTTACTATTTAAAAAGCATTTGTGTTTATTATATATACTGTACCATCTTTGATTAGATTAAAATAGATTTTGTCATATTAAAAAGAAATAATTGTCATGAATTTATATATTTATTAACTGTTTAAGGTTGTCAAGTGATGCTTATTTTAATTTTGGAATTATTATGTATACATCAGAATACAAATCAATATTCATAATTTTTTATCATTACTTAATTAATATGATTGATAGTTTTTTGCATTAAATTTTTACTTCTGTTAAAAAGATGTTATATAAATTAGAACATGTATTTTGATATGGTTTTGCATTAACATTTTATTTACTTGCATATTTTAACAACAAGGGATTTAGATAAATAAATATGATTATATATTTATGGTTATATATGTGTGTGCATATTTAGATAAGTGTGTAAATTTAAAATCATTTCTATTTTTAAAGTAACATTGTTATTAAGGATAGATAAAAATGTAATAATCATTTTGATAAACAAACATATTTTTAAAGAAGAAATTGTAAAACCATTGTCATTATTTTCATTTTAAAATATTTTGTTTTTAAAAATTAAAAGAAAACATTTTGTTCAGAAATGTGGTGCATTTGAATTAATTCCAATTAAAGTGAAACAATTCTTGTTTAATCAAAAGTTATAAATTTGAGATAGTCATTAGATACTGTTTCTAGATCAATAACATAAATATTACATCAACAGACAAATGATATAAAATATCCATGACTTATATTTGGGGACTCTTTATTTCTCCATTAATTTAGTTGGTATACTGCATTTTGCAGTAAATAAATTTTAAAATGTAATGTATTTTTCAAAAATATGTTTAATGCAAATTGCACAAAAGCTAAGTATGAAATTAACATTTGCTCCAAAATGATATCTTTTGAGAGGTACCTATTTTAACAAAAAAAAAGTGTATTTATTTAGTTGCATTCTAAAAGTTATAAAACGCTTATAATGTTTTACCATGTGAATTAACATATATATATATGCATCTATTTGAGTGCCAAAAAATAAATAATTTACCAAGTATTATGATCAATTGGATAATAGTTTGGATTTAATACATAACAATTTAATCATTTTAAAAAGAATAAAACAATGCTTTTACTTTGTATTTTCTAAAATATTAATCATCATTTTAACTTGCTAAGGATTATTTATTTAAAGAAACATTAAATATTTTAAAGAAAAAAAAACAAACTCTTGGAATTACTGCATCTTTGAAAAATATCATTTTATAGATTTTCTTTGTGTGAATTTAATAAAAGAACTTTAAGATAAGTGAACTTTATGTATATGACTTTATTTAATATTTATTATAAGATGTAATGGTCATATGTTTTATTTATACAATTGTTATTTATACTATTATCATTTTGGTTTTTAAGATCATTTAATGTATATATGTGTAGCATCATCATCATCATCAACTATTATTAATCCATTGCAGGATGAAAGTCTCTCTAAATTCAATCCATCTTCTCCAATCTTTAGCTTCTCTTCTCCACATCACCCCTGCACACTTTCTTATTTCATCCATCCATCTCACATGTGATCTATTTCTGGGTCTTTTATAATCTCTTGGAATTCAGTTTAAGATTTCAATTGTCCATCTATTATCATCTCTTCTAGCAATATGTCCAGCCCAACTTCACTTCAGTCTTTTAATTTTTTCAGTGAGATCAATAACACCTGTTTGTTCTCTTATCCATATATTGCATTTTCGATCCCTTCTTGTTACTTCCAACATGCATCTCTCCATAAGTCTCTGTATTGCTCTTCTATTAAATGTCAAAGTCCCAGATCCATAAGTAAGAACTGGTAAAACACATCTATTAAAAATTTTTCTTTTCAAACACATAGGCATATTTCCTTTTAGTATCAAGTTATTTCTACCAAAAGCACTCCAGCCGAGTTTAATTCTATGAATAATTCCATCCATTATGTTTTCATATGTATTAATAATCTGACCAAGGAATTTGTAACTGTTAACTTCTTCTAACTCATCATAATCAATCTTCATTTTCATATTTTGAGAAAATCCATTAAACATCACATTAGTCTTTTTAACATTTATCTTTAGTCCTACTTTCCTACTTTATCTGATAACTCCTGCAACATTTCCTGTAGCTCTAAACCATTATTTACAAAAACAACAACACCATATGCAAAACCTAAATGACTTAAATAATCTCCAATTACTTTCACTCCTTTAGCTTCCCATTTTAATCCACAAAATACTTCTTGCAGCACTGCTGTAAAAAATTTTGGAGATATGGGGTCACCTTGTCTTACACCCTTCTCAATGTTGATTTTCTCAGTACCATTATGTAATCTAATTGTTGCTGTTGCATTTTTATAAATATTCTTTAACATATGACAATATCCTGTATCTATAGCTTGATGATCTAATGCTTTAATCCACCTTTATTTTTATAAAAGGAGGTTTCTTTGACAATAGCTTGAAATTTTTGATTGTTATCTACATTGGGATTGTCTTGTTGACTGGTTTTTAAGATTGTATGAATATATGTAAATAATTAACCAGAAAAAAACCTTAATAACTTTAAATTTAAATTTGAACAGTTATAGCAAACTTTACTTAATGATTTGTTTAACTGGTTATAAATGATCATAAATAATAAGCTGTTTATAAAATAATAATTATAACAAATTTATTATCTTATTTGTGATATAAATGATTAGAAAATGGATTAAAATAGATTAATATTTTTTTGTATATTTAATATATATATTGTCTACTATATCAATATTTTGTTTGTGGTCAGTGCTTGTATTAACATCATATTGCAGTTAAAACAAGTAGAACATTTTACAATAAACCATTTAAAACTATTAAATATATTAATTAATGTATTATTATTTATTTTGTGAATGAAATTATAGTTTATTTATTAAATTTGAGTTAATAGTCACATTTGATTTGGTTAAGTATATGATATACAAATAATAATTTAGTCTCTATGCAATCATAAATATTTAAAAATTTAATTTGTAAAATAATAAAGATTTTTTTTATTATAATTCAATAATTATTCAAGGGAAACCTAATGTTTTTATACATATCTATTAGTATTATTCAAACATATGAACTAGTCGATAAATTATTGGTACACACTTTAGATATAATTATCAAACTTAAATAATTTTATTCATCTTTTCACATTATTATACATTTTAGCAAGTAATAATAAAAAGCTTACTTCTGAATTAATCCTAATATAAACTATCAACTAATATAGTCAAAATAAGAGTCATAGATCACATGAACCTATCTCTTAAGCTTTTAAGTTATAAACAATGAGGATTTCCAATTCCTCTACAAGCTTTATGATAAATGCTTAGCCAGAGCCAGCACTTAAAATATCTCTGTCAGGAACCCCTCCCCAAACCCCTGACCATGGTTTCGTGCTTTGGCACTCCTCAGAGGTGTCAGGGTAGGTTCAGACACTAGATCTAAAAATACTAACCCACAGCCAAGCACTTATCTCTGTCAGCCCCATATAGCTATTTGAGTTGGATAGCTGGGTTTGAAGACATGTAAATGTCTGAAAATTTCAGATTTTCCACTCAATAGATAACTTTTAGATTAGTGCTTGGCTGTGGGTTGGTATTTTTAGATCTAGTATCTGAACCTACCCTGACACCTCTCTGAAAAGTACCAAAGCATGAAACCATAGTCAGAGGTTTGGGGGGGGGGGGGTTCCTGACAGAGATATTTTAAGTGCTGGCTCTGGCTAAGCATTTATCATAAAACTTGTAGAGGAATTGGCAATCCTCATTGTTTATTAACTAATATATCTGTTATAATTTTTCAAATGCATTATTCTTATTTTGTGTATTACAATTTTGCCATTTAGTAGGGTTATTTGTTTAATAAAGAAATATTAAGAGAGTTTTAAACTTTATTTTAGATAGATTTTAGCTTACTTTATTAATAGGGCTTAAATAAAATTACTGCTTAAATTTATTCTGTTCCAGTCTTGGCATGCTTAATTTGTGCAGCTCAATTAATTTTAGTTAGCCCATTTATATTGTTACAGATTTGGTATACCCAAAGACTTAGGACATCTAAAAGTAGACTTGTGCAATTTATACCATTATAATATATAATACAAATAAAATGTCCATTATTAAAAACTATTATAATAAAAATAATAATACACATAATAGTAATTAAGTATTATACACAGTCTTTCAATCTGCAAAAGTACTTTATAATGGTAATTAAGTATTATATTTAGTCTTTCAATTCGCAGAAGCACTTTCGGTTCACAGTATCTGCAAAAGTACTTTTGGTTTTCTGTGCATTAAAAGACTCTATAAGAGACTTGAATTCAGACTTTCAAGCTCCCTACAGTTATGCTTTCCTCATGACCACATACAAGTGAAAAAGATAAATGATCTCCAATATATGAAATCACATATATACAATTAGTGCTCAGTTTATATTAAGATAGCAAATCTTCAAACTTTAATGGACAAGCTTCAATCTTCTCTACCCTCCAATTCTTCAGCCATCTATATCATTAAAAATTCGATGATGGAACACTCAAAGACCTTGTTGATGCCAATATTATTGTCATATCCGTGTTGATTTTACGTCACTCTGACCCTTTACATATAGAATCTTAATATGTTCATTTAATTATGTAAAAGATGGATGAGAAAATACAGGCTGAATGTTATATTAAATTTAGTAGACAATATACTTATATTTGAATATTTATATTTATAAATCCGCAAAATTACTTTTTTTTTTATCAAAAACAGGTTTATTCAACTATGTTTACAATAAAAGAAAAAATTATAAAATAACATTAAATGTGGCAATACATTTACAAACCATTAAAGTACTTAATGACCAATATTAATAAGATTCCATGTGGAATTTACTATAAAGTGAGGAGCTAACTTCAAATCTCTTTCTTTGATATCTTTTAATTTTTGTAAAAAAAATAATATTGGATCAGGTATAACTGACTTGAAGATTAGGAAGCATCTGACAAACCATAGACAGAAAGTGATGAAAGTTGCACTTCTTATAATTGCAAAATCCCCATAAGCAAAACCTTCTATGAGTGTATTGATAATTGGATGTTTTGGTGTATAAATTTGATTAATCAATATTCTTCAACCCTGAAGAGAGGAACAATCGTTGAAAATGTGAAAAAGTACTTTCTGTTAATTTCTTACAATTCTTGAAAAAATGAAGTAATAATTCTTTTACATTGCTCCGCCATTCCTTAATGATCCACCGTTTTTTAAAATTACGTAGATCCATTGTATTCAATACCATCACAAAAATAAAAAAATATGTAATACAAATAAAATGTCTGCTAATTAAAACAAAATTGTAATTATAATAAAAATAATAAATTTACCGGTAATAAGCTACTATAGACAATCCTTAAATCCGCAGAAGTATTTTCGGTTAATTTCTTACAATTCTTGAAAAAACAAAGTAATAATTCTTTTACGTTGCACATATTTTTTATTTTTTATTTTGTTTCAATAATATACTTTAATGTACAAAAATAGATTACATGAATTTGTTTTATTTTTATACATATCACTAATAAAAATTTATTAAATTTCATTCTTCCTTTTTTAGTAATGCTACATTTTCATTGGATTGTTTAAAAACATATATGATATCAACATTAAAACTTTTTTTTTTTGGGATACATAAATATTTATTGCAGTACAAGAAGTAAGTTAAAAGTGAAAAATCACGTGACACTACATTTAATAATATACATTCATTTTTCTATCGGTTTGTAAAGTTACTTCGTCAAAAACCATTTAAGTACAGCTTTCAAAAGGAAAAAAAGTACAATTTTTAATTCTTCTGCTGTTAATCAAATTGCCAGCCAATGTCCTCATTTGCATTTTTTTTTTCAAGCCATGTCATCAACGGTTGAAAATATTCCATTAACGCGGAAGCATCAACTCTAATAGTCCCTGTAAATTTTTGCATAAAATATCTCCATGACTTTGAATCTCTAAGCTTCATTGCTTCTCTTAAAATGTTTCCTGCTTTTTTTGATTTAAAAATATCACAGGTATGCAAAGGTCCTTCATATCCAGATTCTGTATATAAATGTTTATGTATTTGAAATTGAATTATGTTGTTCAGAAAGTAGTGGATATATGGTTCATGTGATGGAAAATGGAATTTTCCAGCAGGATCAAGATATTCTTCAGATATTTCTTCTGGTGGTGAAATCCCAGAAAAATAATGCATTTTTAATAATAACTTCCTGAGTGTTTTGATGAATTTCTTGTACTAAGAATCAGTCCATGTGGATAGGTAGATTTCTTTGGGTGCAAGAAGCATATCTTTTTTTCGAATAGAATTAAATGTATTTTTAATAAAAAGTTGTAAGTCCAATGACAAGAATTGATTATAACTATATGACATCTAAGTAACCATATTACATGGTTAATAAATATGCATCTTTTGATATTGCAGAAATTACCCATTTTAATATTATGAATCATATCAAAGAGTTCTGGATTGTGATTATTGAAATAATTTTGAATTATATATTTTGCTTCTCTTAGTCCGGAGCAAGAAACAAGAATATGATCAAATGTTTCACTATCTTTTTTACACAAAATACATAAAGAATCAATTCTTTTAAATCCTCTATATGAAACAAGGAAATCGTTGATAGGAAGTGAAGATAGATTTATTTTAATGATAAAATCAATATATTTAGGCATTAAATACCATTTTCTCATTTTATTAAAAAGATTGTTATTAGTCATTTCAAGATAACTAGAAGGTCATATCAGCTGAAGATTTATCATTTTAAACATGTCCCAATATGTGTGTTTATTATTAAAAAAATTTCATGTATATCCATTTGTTTATCAATAAGTGAGATGAGAAGTTGTAGCCAATTTTTTTTAATATTCGGGGGAGGCCTATCTGTGGGAATGATTGTGCCAATAATGTTTTGGTAATTAAATTCAATCTTGATATAGTAGAATAAATTAAGTATATTTTTAATTAGTAATATATTAATTGAATGTAAACCTGGGCCATTAAGTATTTTTGGATTTTGCATTTTATGCATACTAATACAGACCACTTTTTTTTTTTCCAAAGGAGGCCAGAGCACAATGAGTTAATTTGTGAAGTGAATTTTTTAGTAGGGTTTAAAATCAGTTGTAAATCGAAAGATTTTGCGAGTATTAACCCTTTCAACGATTATTATTTAATTGGCCGAATGAGTTAAAAATCAAAACTTGTAATTGGCCAACTCACAACTTTAACAAAATCTATTGTTAAAATAGATCACTTTTAATAATATAAATACATTAGTTTCATTTGTAAAAAGTATATTACTGAATTGTCAGATTATGAAACAAACGAAAGTCTTTTCAAAAATAAAATTTGATTTATAATTTAAAAAATATTCAATTGCGGTGAAATAAAAGTAACCGCTATTCAACCAACCAAAAAAGATTGCGTCAGCAATCTTTTTTTTTTCACTTTAACGTTACGATCAATATGTAGCAATAAATAAATAATTCTTGGTAATATCTTAACTATTTTTCTAAAATAATTTGATTTTTAGTATTATTTTATCAATAATAATTTGTAATTCAATTCAAATATTGTTTAAAATGTTGTAAACATTCGTTTATAATTTTCATAATAAAAATCAAAACGAACGTAACTTTTTACTTTTTGGCAGCCATTTCCCTTTCTGACAGAAGTGGGACAGCCAATAAGATTCAAGAAAAGTTGGTGAGGAGGCGGTGCTTTGGTTTTGTTTGACATATATGGTCATTTTTATTGATTTTTTACTTGTAAAATAAATCTGAAGAGGGCACCATCTTACAGAACTTTTGATTTTCTTTCGAATGACATATTATATGTATACATGGGATAAAAAGTAGCCGATTTAGAGTGATGTCAAATCTTCTCATTTTTAGACGAGTCATGCATTCAAAGAATTAATGTGTAATAAGAAATGTGGACTTATTCAGTGAAGTATTGAATAGCTTCACGCTCGCAGATCTAACCGCTTCAGCTTCACTTATTTAAATAGAAAGTAGGTTGAAGTAAAGAAGGGTTCCCCTCTTTTCTTCCATAGTGTAAGCTTGTGGTTAAACACCTGTAGAGGTCCCTACTATTGCATTTTACATGCATATGCTCGAGGTTACAGCCTCAGTAAATATTATATATAAAGATAAGTAAATGCTTTTTAAAGAATCTATTATTTTTTGTTGTTGATATAATCAGTTTGTCTTGTAACATTTTCCTTATTTTGTTTGGTGAAAGGTACAGTGGTATACATAAAAAAGGTTGAGGTTTTGATGAGAAACATGCAGGGACATTTTCACCTCAATGAAGTTTCCAAACTGCAGATTTCTCTAGGTTAAAATTTAATTTGTATTCCAATGAAAACTTTTTAAGGATTTTTTCAAGTTCTAGTAGATGTTTAGCTGATGGCAGCATTGCAACAACATCATCCATATATGCAAGATGTTTAATTTCTTTGTTTAGAAAAGGAACAAAAAAGTTTTGTGTCCATTTCTATGAAAAGGGGGTTAATATAAGCAATGAATAAAAGTGCACTCAAGGGTGAGCCCCGAGGAATAGAAATTGATGGTTTAAAGCCAGGTGCAATTCTACCATTAAGTGTAATGAAAATTTCTCTATTAAATAGAAGATTCTCTATCATTGTAAGATAGATGGAGGGAACTACATATTGTTGTAGTGTTTTCTTTAATATTTCAATTCTTACTGAATAAAATGCTGCTATAATATCTAGTTCTACAGCTATTGGTTTTGATTTTCTTTTAATTCTAATGTATTCTGTTAAAATTTTGAAAAGGCAAATTGCATGCATTGTGGATGAACCTTTCTTTGCATATTGAGTAGAAGAAATATCCAAAATCTTTTGTTGAATCTTGTCTTTAATCAGCCCTTCTATGATCTTAATAAGAAGTGGATTCATAGAGATAGGTCTTATATTTGATGTAATAGAGGGAAGACCTTTCCTTTTTAAAAAGGCACCAATGAAATAGGGTAGAGGCCAGGTATGTCTTGACAACTTGAGGCTATGACATCAAGGACACCTTTTATAATTGGAACAGTAAAGTGAGCCAAATGTGATAGTACAAATTTTGGGAGGCCATGAGAGCCAGGATGTGCTTTTTCAGGAAGTGAATTTAATTTGTTTAAAATTAATTGCTCAGTTATTTCATGATTATTTTTTTGACTATTGTTGAATATGGTTCTAATTTGATTACTGGACATTGGTCGAAGTTTATTGAAGAAAAAATTCCTAATAATCATTAGCATTGAAGAACCAGCATAGTTGGCTCCATTGTCTAAAATGGATAAAGGTGTATTAAGTTTTGGTTTTGATCCTAATGCCCAACGAATATAACTTTTAGTGCAGGCATGTCTACTGGCTAAAAAAACTTTAGATCTCTTAATAGAAATATTTTCAGCTAGTGCCCTTTGTAATTCTTTATATTTAATTTTAATTTGAAGTATTTTATTAATATTAAGTGTTGTAGAGGGCATTGAATTCATTATGGCAGACAAAGAATCCATTTCTTTTAGCATTTTACATGGTCCATTTTGTTTTCTACAAAAATAATTGGTTATGGCTCTTAGAATTTCAGTAAAAGTAAACCAGGCATCAACCAATGGCCAAGATAGGATATTTGCCTTGTGAAAATAAATGTAGGCCTCAGAAAAAACAGCCTCAGGAGTTGTAAATTTATTAATTAGTCTTGATGTTCTTGGAAGTCCATCAATAATATTAATTGGCCCATTTATGCAATTTGTTGTTTACCAAATCATACATTGTTGAAAATACATGGTTTAAAACTATATAGCTTTGGAACAAATAGAAAAAATTGTTAAAAAAGGGATATGTAAAACAACAACAACAATAACAAAAAACAAATTATTTTTGTGATGGTATTGAATACAATGGATCTAAGTGATTTTAAGAAACGATGGATCGTTAAGGAATTGCGGAAGCAATTAAATCTCATTTCTTGTTAAAAGTTGTTTACGATCATCTTTATAATCAAAGAGAACAATAAATATTATCTATTCTTTTATATACAAATTGTTAAAGGCTGAAACTAGAGAGCCGGGCAGTTTTATAACACGATAATGTAAAACATTAAGTATATATTCATACCTTGTAAATGTATACTTATCATTTAAATGTTTTTTCCCATAGTTTGAAAATAATAAGAAAGTCTCTACTCTGCTATCTAAAAAAAATCAATCGGTTTAGAAATCATCTTACAATATATATCTAAATTAATTAAAATTCACTTCTCTTCTTGAAAAGTTGTTCTTGACATACTTTATAACCACTAAACATCCCACGATCATGGCACTACTGTATAAAGAGTTTTGCCTCTGTGCAATCTTTATAACCAGAAAAAATTTATTAAAATACATTGTTTTTTTCTTTTATTACAGATATTATTAAATGGTGAAGCTAGAGGATATATAAATTATTATAACATCAGTAATCATCAAATAATAATCTCAAAAATTACATACATATGTATTCACAAGTGTAATTATTAATATTTATATAGAATAAACTATTAAAACTATTTAAAACCTAACATAATAGTTAGGCAAGCAAATTTCTGCCCCTATCAAAGCATCTAACTATTAAAAGTATCTATCTATTTAAAATATACAAAATGATATTTTATTTTTAATCTTCGCTGGTAACTAACTGATATCTTCATTGGAACTGGAGAAAGTAGACGTAAATAAACATTTTCCATTTACTGTTAGTTTGATAAAAGAAGTCTGTCACTTTGATACAAGTAACATATAGAGATTTGGTTACTTTGATTTATATATAATAAAAATACTAGGGCTTTGTAGTGCAACAGCAGTGTATACATATGCTATGCTCTTTGACCTAGTTTCAAATTCGGGTTGCATAAACTTAAAAACAGTTTAGATCATATTATGCTAAGAATTTTTTTGAAGGTAAATGATCCTATCTAACCAAGAAACCCATCTAATTTTAGTAAATAAATGAATGCCTATTTATTTTTCTAGAAAATAAAATAAAAATGAAAAAAAAAAAAAAAGATTGAATCTTCACCTCCAAAAAATCAGCCTGATGAGTATTACCTTTTTTTTTAGTGTGCTTCTATGAAGGATTGTTGTAAAAAGTTTTTCTTTTCTTGGTCTATTTACAAATTCTTTTTTTTTCTTTATTATAAAAATAGAAACAAATACTAAAAATCCATATAAATTAAAACTAGACTGGTAAATCACGTTACACACATGTAACTCATTGTAATATTTGACAAATGAATTATAAAGGGGTTACCTATTTTTTTAGAATCTGCAGAGTATACGAAAAAGTAGAAAGCTGAGAGATATAATTGTCATAAAACGAAATGAAATTGAGGATTATTAGTTCATGAGAATATTTTAGATTTTGTTTACTATTTACATTAAGTGATTTTGTCAGGTTTCCATTTGAAGTGGAAGTTTTTTCATTTGTGTTGCAGCTACGAACATAAAAGTTGTAACAATAAAAGTTCCTTACAGGTTTTTTTTGATGAAAGTGGTTTGAACGAATACCTATGTCTCCAATATATATTCAATATGTATACTGAGATCTTCCAGATGTCACCGTAAATATCATAAATCTTGTTTCAAATAAATATAAAGGGAATAGTTAATAAAATTCATATAAAAATAAATTTACTTAAAATATTATATATTAACCAATGTAATGGGTTTTAACTTGTAACTTCTCTGCCAGTTTCCATAAAAATAAAATTCTCAAAGTCGCCAAACCTTCTAAAAGAAAGTTCTCTTGGAAAACTTTTAAAAGAACAATCGTGATCAATTATTACCGCCCTCCCAGCATGTCCCCAGTGGTTGCATAATTTCTCAGAGCTGAGGATATTAATTAACATATGTGTGTAAAAATATATATTTGGATTGAGTTACAAACACAACTAAATGGATTAATAATAAAAAAAGTAACAATTTATTAATAATGAATAAATAAAACGTTGCATATATATATATGCTTGCGCTATCAATACATGCATAAAAATATTAAAAGTTAGTAACAAAAGTTACTTTAAGTTTAAGCTATGTTAAGTTTAAGGCCTTATAATGATAATAATAAAATCTTACCACCTTAACTATTAAAATTTTATAACATGTTCTTTAGGTACTTTAATATTTACTGTTGTCTTCCTTAGTTTTCTGTGGGTCTTCTTGAATACTAGTGTGTTAGAGAAATAAATACAGCAACACGTGTGTTTATGAGGTGTATATCGAGGGTCTTCTCTCATGGCACTATAGAGACTGCCAAGCTGGTTTTCACGTTTCAGGCTAATTTCTGTATCCAACCCTATTTTCTTGGCATTTTAACTGGTGTGTTTTTGATTACCTAGTCATGCATGATAATAGTTTCTTTCAAATAATATCAACATACTGAACATTTAACTGGAGTATTTAAAATACTTTAAAAATAGACAGCAAACCACCCAATTCAAATCGTTGAAAACCTTTAACTAGCAAATGTTTCTTTCTTCATATGGAACACGATATGGTTTCGAAAGGGGCGTGCGGGTCAAGCATATGGAATTAGCGCCAACACTTCTAAAATTATAGTACTACTACTAATAACGTAACTGCCTGTTTAGACCTATGTATATCTATTTGAGTTGTTCAAGCAATGTTTGAAACAACTATGGCTTCACCAGCTAGAGGAAATATGACCTTTGGGTCATTAAAACACATATGCTTTTTGAAAAACCTCTTTGCTATCTTCAAAACATGTTAGGATTCAAATTTATTTACATTATATTATATTTTTATACATAAATGAGATAAAATAATTTTATTTCTCTCTTTTTATTTATATTTTATAACATAGGAAGAAGGAAAACTCCTACCCTTTTAAGTGTTTAATTATAAACTTCAAAATATTAATTCCAAAATGTTAATATTATATTTAGCTTTGCCATGCAGTTTTATTATGAAGTGGGCAAATTGTTTAATCAAAACTTCCATGTGAAACACAAACTAATTTTTAAATCTATATTTTTTCTTTTATTTTCTTGTTATTTTTTTCTCGTTTCCCTCTATTTCATGTTTTTCTCCTTTTTTTTAGTAACAGTTATTAGTTTTTTTCTTTTGTTTTTTTAGTTTTTTGTTTGTCATTTTTTTTTTTTATTTTTTTTGTTTTTTTTTTTTTATTTTTTTTGTGGTTTTTTTTTTTGGGTCTTTCTTTTTCTGTTTTTTTGTTTTTGGTCATGGCCTAAAAAGATAATGGTGTATAATTTAAAATTATAAAAAAAATAGACATTAGAAAGTTTGCGTCAGGTTAACTGGTTTTAGTTTATTTAAATAAAAGGATATGATGTGTAAAATAATAACTAAAAATATGTAATATAATTAGAAAGTAAAAGTGTATATTTAAAAATAGAGTCAAACTTGAAAAAATATTAAGCAGATTGCTCCAATATAAAAAGTATTGTTCTATAGACCTTAAATATCTAGATTAAAAAAATCCTTTGAAAAAGAACTAAAGAGGTAAGCATTTGTCAAAAAAACAAATTTAAAAAAAAGTCTGTTGTTTGGGAGGATAGAAATACTAAAAGGGCAAAATGTAAAAAGGATAATATGACGCATTTTGCATTTGTCTCTATTTCTTACTCTATAATTTAAGGATAATATATTTTCTCGGTTGTGGGGGCTCCGGGCGTGTGGGGGGGGGGGGGTGGGGATTTAAGTTCAAGAGCTAGCTAATTGTTCTGTGGGCTAAATGAATTCAGTAATTTTCAAAAATCTTGAAGTCTTAAAAAAGTAAGAATATCAAAAACTAAATATATATCACACAATTCCTAAGTTTCTCAGTGAGTGTCATAAATATTGCTCAATTCAAAAATAAAACTATGAAGTTGTTTATATATATGTACTTAAAAAAATTACATATATTTTCATATGTTATATATGTAAAAAATAGTAGCTTTCACTAGTAAAATCTATCATTATAGAAATAACATTTTTTATATACCATATGGTTATTTAAATGAAATACTTGTTGATTATTAACATACTTTATATGTTTAAATAAAATGTGTATAAAATAAATGTTTTTTTAGGCTAGTTTTAAAAGAGGATAATAGGATAGTATGTTAGTTAAGTAATAACTATAT
This sequence comes from Epiperipatus broadwayi, assembly GCA_028023455.1. Classification (NCBI taxonomy): domain Eukaryota; kingdom Metazoa; phylum Onychophora; class Udeonychophora; order Euonychophora; family Peripatidae; genus Epiperipatus; species Epiperipatus broadwayi. Next base: position 75,160 of record JAQFVV010006778.1, read on the forward strand.
ATTTACTTGTTACTTTGATTTTATTCTATTTTTGAAATAATAAGTTTTAAGTAATGTTTATAGGTTAATATATATATAATCTGTGATTTAATCATTTTCTTTTGATTACTTTTAAAGTTCGTTTGCATAGTATAGTTGTTAAAAAAAAATAATAGTATTGTTTATATATTATGTGTTTGGATACCAATTAGCAAAAAATTTTTCTAGGAATATCAATACACTACCTCCTATGTGAAGTATTAATTTTAATACTATGTAAAACATCATATGATTTTTATGTTATATTGTGATTATATTATGTAGATATAAAACTGTACAATTTATTTTGAAGGGGGGGTTTTTTTTTTGTAATTTGTAAAACTGGATTAAATTGGTTTGGTTTTAAAGGTTGCATTTTTTCTTGTTTCATAGATACATGAATTCAAAATAAGTTAAAATTGAAAGAATCATCAGATTAAAAAGATAAAGTTATTAAAACTCTTAAGAGATTTAATTTGGTATGCTGCTTGACACATAAGTCATTTATCATATTGTAAATCATCAAAGTATGTTTATTTATCATAAATAAATATGAATAATTGTTGTTAAAGTATTAAATCTAATTATTCTTTGGATGATAATAATAAAAATATAAAGATAACAAAAAAATAGTAGACAATTGTAGTTATAGATTTAAATTAGAAGCCTTATTAATCAAACTACCCATAGAGATCATAAAACCTCTTGATATTCTATAGGTAGTATGAAGAATTAATAAAAATAATGATTATCCTGAGATCTCCTTATTATAAAAGTCTTTATGATTATTGCAATCATAATTATCTTAAATAATAAGAATAAAGTTTATATGTAATAAAATGATAGACTAATTTATTGAGTAATCTAATTGAAACTTAATAGTATAGATGTGTTATTATATATTGGATATTATGTTAGTAGAGTATGTAGATACTTATAAGGAGGATGTTGGGTATTCTATGCATTGAATAAATATTTGTATTTGTTTAATGTTAAGGGTGTGATCTGTTTATAGGAAGATGAGTCTCAATTGGTTATATTTAAATCATCTTATTTAGGAATGTTTAATCATGTTAAAGTAAATTGGGATAAATAAAGTCTTAACCAAATTAGTTATTATAGTTAAAAAATTAATGTATCTGTTAATAGTCCTAGAGTCCAAGTAGGGCCTAATATAGGGACTTGGCGCTTAGTCACCTACTATATATATTATTTATATTATCATTTGTCTTTTGAAAAAATAAAAGTTATTAGTTTGTTTTTGTTATATAATATTATTAATTATTCCTTTTGGCTCATTTATTTATTGTTTTTTGTTATAAGAAAAAAAGGTTAGTCTTTTATGTGGTTATTTTATTTGAAAAATAGAAAAATTCATTGTAAAATATCCTTACCATTGTTCTTAAAGCTACTATGATTATAATACTCTTTTGCATAAAAAATCACTTCAACAAATATTTATATAATTATGTTTTGATACTCTGCCATTACAATTATTAATGTAAGAAATACTAAATCAGAATTTAAATATAAAATTTAATGATTTATTGTGTAAGTATACCTTCAATGTTTATGTCTGTGAGAAATTTAAGTTTTTGTGATTTGATGTACTTGTTTTTTGATCATTAATATTCTTTTGTGTAATGACTATACTTCTTTTATTTTATGTTTGTGTCATATTTTATTTGGCATAATTTTAACAACACTGGATTACAATTACAGCATACTTTCTTTCTGGTTATGAAAGGCAGAGAAATTATACTTTGGCTAATCTTAGTTTTTTGTACTTAATGGTGTTTATTCATTCTAGTTTTAAGATTTGTCCTGGTCTCACATAATATATGTATGGATACTTTTTTGGTGCAGTTTACAGCATAGCCTTGGGTATATAGATATAAAATCTAAAGTCTATATATCATAAATTTGCAGGCTAAAAAACTTTTATCCACAATTTTTACACAAATGAATCAGATAGAACTAAGAATATTCAACATTACATAACTGCTTAAAAAGCAGACTATTACTATATAGAGCATTAAAAAAAATAATTAATAAAATGGCGATTGTAGAAATAATAAAAGCTGGATTGCTGTACCATATTTATATCATATGGGTAATAAAATAGCAGATATGCTCAAACAAATTTAATGTCAGATTTAGCCCCCTATAAATTTAAACAAACTAATTAACAACTCAAAGAAAAAATTTTAACATTGATCAGCCAACATGGTCTTTGTCAAAAAGATGTCCATATGTATTATGGTGAGACCAGGCAAATTTTAGTCTTAAATGATTAACTTTCATTAATGTATAAAAAAAATCTAAGATTAAGTCTGAAGCTGTTAATTCTGTGTCTTTCATAATCATGAAAGAGATCAAGCATAATTGTGGTATGTGTTGTTAAAATTATGGGCGAAGAAAGAAATAATTGAAACAGAAAAACAATACAGCTAAAATAAAGGGAGGAATGGTTCATTTTACAAAGTAAATATGTAATGAACCAAAAATCAAATAGCATTCAAATCAAAAAAATAATGATCTCAGCAGACAACATGATATGAGGCAAAAGCATTAAAAGTATACTTGCTACAGTATATCTTGATAAATTTTATGCTTAAACTTTGTTTTAGTATTTTTTACATTTATACATATATATGTAAAAACATTTAAAACCATCATTTAAATATTAACTGCTGAAATAGTAAATGTCATACTCCCACTTAGCAATTGATGATGCGTATAATAAAAAAGCAGTCAATTCCCTTGCTAAGCAGGAGCTGTAAGTCATTTAATACAATGGCAATTACTATTTAAATGACAGTCTTAAACATTATATATACATACATATATACATTCAATTCTGGATGAAAATATATCTAAAAATTGCATATATACATGAATGTGTTAAACTGGGTAATTTATCCTCTAAAATATTAAGAACTGGGCTGGTAAAGTGCACCACACTCATAGAAATTAATTATTAAATAAAACAAATCAATTTGGCTGATGCCAGGGGGTTCATATACTATACTCTAAGCCCACTCAGCTATAGAATATAAAATAATTACTTTGTTTAACATATTAATACGTTTATTTTGTTTTATATATTAAACTTGATTTTGCATACAGCTAGATAGTTCACAAATGAAAACAAGGGATAATAGTTCAAGTTCATCAACACTAGGAATCTTCAATCTGTTGTCAAGGCAACCTCTATAAATAAATGAAAAAAAAAATCTATTTTTTATTCATAGAGTTTGCCATGGCAACAGATTGAAGATTTCAAGTGTTGATAAGCTTGATTTATTATCATGAAATTATGTTATATATATATATGTGTGTGTGCATTTTATAATTATTTTGCTACTGCTGAATAAATAAAATGACACATATAGGTATATATATATAAAGGGATTTCATCATATTATTTAAAGGAGGTTGCCTTGGCAAAAGTTTGAAATTGTTGATTGTTATTGATATTGGGATTGTCTAAGTGTTGATTGGTTTTTAATGATATTTACGAAAGTATATATTTTTTTTTTAAATATAGATTTATAAGAATTAACACTAAACAAATTTTACTATTATTAGGGATAATTATAATTCAACAACTTTTAACAAATTTTGTAAAAATTAATTTTGGTGGGATAAAAAAAAAGAACTTGAAAAAATTAATTTGAAAAGATTTTCCAAAACATTTTATTATTATTTGGCAAAGAAAGATGGAGAAAAAAAATTAAAAAGGAATAGATATGAAAGGACAAAGAAGAGGGTCAAAGAAAAAAAAATAAAAGAGAGAATTAATTTGCCTGCAAATATTTTTTGTAAGTTGGTTTAAGCATCTAAACAAAAATATTTTGATGTTTGATAATTACATATTTCTTTGACACAATTTATTTTGTCATCTCGATTTCAGAACTATATGCTACTTTCAAAAATCACCCTAGTTGGAGCAGATACTTTTTAAACAGGAATTTGATTTATTACATAATAGTCTACATGGCAGTCAATCAACCTGGACTGAGATCAAATATTCAAAGTTAGATACTGATAATGTTAACATCTTCCTTAAAAAAGATGACATTTCCCACTTACTTAATCACAAAAAGAGTGCAAGAAATGAGTCAGAGTTTTCAGAGAAAACACCATTATATAATGTTTATATTATAAAAATATTATTATAAGAAATGAATTTAACTTGTCTTATAACCTAATGTTTAAAACTATTTCTGAAAACAAATATGGTGGACCTTTATTAATAAATTTGGAAATTTGAATTTTTAATAGAATGGATTATACATTATCTATTCACTACTGCCATTGGCCATGTGTGACACAGTGGTGGAGCATACAACTTATGATCCAGAGATTCTGGGATTGATTCTGGTGCTTGCATTTCTTATGAATTTCAGTGCAATAAAGCCTTTAACATTTTTTTATTCTTGAAACAATATTTAAAATAACAATCCTACAAAATAGTGTTGTATAAATAAAAAAAAATGTTTTCCATCTTATAATTTGTTTTGTATGTGAATTAGCTATATATATATATATATATATATATATATATATATATATATATATATATATATATATATATATATATTGTAACAGTTTACCCATTAGTGCCTTTGTATTTTACTAATCATTACTACTGTTACGTCAAGCAAGAAGCAAACATAAACTAATTATCTTAGGTCTATATTCCTGATCAAACACTGAAAAATTACAAATGCACTAGTCCAGTGTTATTTTCTCGATCAGTTGCTCCTCAACTTCTGGATACTCCATTCATAAGAATGATTTAATTAAAAAAAACAATCCAGCGCTTGAAATATTTATAAAATTTTTATGGGAATTTATCACGGTAATCAAAAGAATTTAAACATATAGCCATTTCTACTTCTATTATCTAACCCCTTTTCTCTCTTTAGACTACAGAGAAATTTTTTATTTAAATTTCTCCTCTTTTATTTCAATCTAAAGTTATTTACGTATGTTTCATGACCTAGATTATTGTTGATAATTAATCATTCACTTGGCAAAAAAAGGAAGAATTAAGCAAGACAACTATTTTAGTTTTTTTGTTAGTAATAATAATAATGTTTAATTCCAAAAAATTATTAGATAAATGACATAATAAAATTAAGATCAAAATATTACAGAATAAATCTTACAATAATATGATTACATGACAAACTGGCTAATAAGCAAAAGTCCAGCGAAAATATTTGTTAACTTCTCTAATAAATGCATTTATTTGGTACTAATTCTTATTTCTTTATTTAGTTATTGTGCAATTTTTTTAAACTAATATGTCTATTTTTGATATGAAAAAATCAAGAAAACATCCATGTTTTATAAAAAATGTTCTTTACCTCGATTACTTGACATTCGGTACCTTATTAACCACCCTGTGGGAATTACCCACTTCTTTTGCAGAGACAGTTAATTTCTTCCTAGGTGTTCCAATTGGTTAATTTATTCATCGAGATCCTTTGTATTATGTTTCATTTCTTTTCTTATTATAGGTTTTGTAGCAGCATTCCCTTCTTTAGATTTATAGCACAGCTTATCATGGTGATCTATTTAATTGGCAGGATAGCAGATGTTCTTTCATGATTGAGTTGGAATTCGGATGAACAAAGATCAAGAAAATGCCAATTTAGGGCCCCTAGCCACACATATTCACAGGCATATGCCTGCTAGTATTTCCTCAGAAAAAATATCTTCTCCTGTCTAGCTCTACAGACAAGATCTGATCATCTCAAAAACCAAAAGTCAATTAATATATTCCTTATAATCTAGATATGCCTTATTTGTCAATCTGCCGGCTATTGTTTATTGGAATGTCTCCAATTGAAAAATGTCTTTTTCACACCTTTATTTTATCTTCTCTAGATCTATGAGAGAATTCTTCTATAAGTTTCGTTTTTACACAATTTACATTTAACTTACTTTGTTTTTTTATTTATTTTTACAAAGTTTAAAATATCATGTTTATACATTTTTTAATAATCTTTATTTGCTTTTTTCCAAATAAGTGATTTTTGAAAGAGAAAAAGAGACGTATTTGTCATACACCCCCTTCCCCTTATCTTTTGTCTTTCATTATAAGTCTATTTATTTTAAGTCTATTTATTTTATTTATACCTTCAACCAAATTTTATAACTGTTAACTCTAAAATCATTTAACCCCTTTTCCCTTTTTTTATTTGCTTTCCCTTTAAGACTTGATCATCAACTTAGATGATCCTGTTTTAATATTCTCTTAACTCTACTATTTCTTAAATTTCAAAATGTTAACTTTGGAAGGTGAATGATACGAATCTTGTTCGCTTCCCTCCCTTCACTTTTATTTAATTACTACAATTAAGTTCTGATTTTAATCACATTCCTCAACTACACAATTTTTGATTTCAATAGACACAATCTTAAAATAGATTTCCTTTCTTTCCTACGTTTCTTGTACAGTTTCTAAGTATTATTTTACATATAACAAAAAAACTTGTATTTAATATTAGGCGATATATAATATTAAATATATATATGTGTGATCATCACAATATATATATATATATATAATAATTCAAATAAATATATTTAACACAGTATTCAAAATTAAATAATATATTCTTTACCAGAAGTACTTTCAATTGTTTCACTGACAATCTTTATCAACTGTTAATACAAACGTTCGTACGTTTGTATTAACAGTTGATAAAGATTGTCATTGAAACAATTGAAAGTACTTATGGTAAAGAATATATTATTTAATTTTGAATACTGTGTTAAATATATTTGTTTGAATTATTATTATATAATTTAAAAATACAGACATTTAATGGTTGTAGTTATATATATATATATTGTACCGGTTAGTTTTATCTGTTCATATAATAAGATCTAGCATCTAGGCAAAAGCACCTCAAGTTCAATCATGCACAAGATACATAAGTCAGGAACACTCATGGACTCTGCCCTATTTGCCTATTTTCCAGATCTACCAACTTATGAGCAACAATCCCAATGATACCAATCTAATTTACCTCTCTCCACTGGCATTGCAAAGTGGAGACCCAAAAAGACTCTAATTTGAAATTATATACGAAATATTTTAGTATAAAATAGAAGTTTGACCTATTTAAAAATTGTGACCTTTCACATTAATTATATAGAGAGAGGATTAGCGGGGGATCATCTAGTCAGGGTGAGCATAATTTAATAACTAAGACATTAATATGTAAATAAAAGAAAACAATGATTCTGCAAGTTTATGATATATATAAGATTTATTAATTTCAAGAAATATGTATAAATACTTGGTTTATTATTTAATTGATCACCATTGGCCTCTTAATGTACATATAATTTGATTGACATTTATATGGTAGCAGGAAAATGATATGACATTTGTTTATAACTTAGAAAATGATGCTTTAATTATTATTCTATTTTATAGCAGCTAGCTCATATGCCAATAATTTATAAATATATTGATGAACAGTTGATTTAGCACTATGAGGAAATATATTTGCGAGATACCAATCCACCACCAGAAAAAACAAAATATAGCACTTAACCAATTTAGCTTACAACGATTATTTTATGATTGAAATATTAACTTTACTACAAAATACATTTTTATTAATAGGTAAAAGAATCTCAGTTTTTACTGAGTGAGAAATGTGTGCAGGAAGCTTGTTAACATATATATATATATATATATATAATGGTGTCGCAAAAAGACGTGCATATGTATTAATAAATATAATAAATAGATCTGTTTAGTAGAATCATAATATTATGGTTTATGGACATTTATAGGTTTGAGTTATGGTGAAAACTTTAAGAGAGCGGTATATGCATGGTGGCAGAATTAGATGACCCAATCTCGGATCCAAAAAATGTGCTTCCAAATTTGAGGACAAAGAATGATGACTGAATTCTTTCTGCTACTTTAGCAGATTGGGTTCACAGACTAAAGGTGTCAGCTATTAATAACAATAGGCCAGGTATTTCCCGGAGTGATCCTATGTCAATAGCTCATATGACAAAATAAGTCCCATGAGGGGGAGGGTTGCCAGCCATGTTCTTGGAATGAATATACAGGATCCAGATCACCAAAAATCCCAGGGAACAAAGCATGAAGAACACATATGTGTATATGAATATGGAGGCCTATTTGAATACAATGCTTGGAACGAAAAACATATAATATTTTAACACTAAGGATGAATGAATTATAACCTATATATATATTGGGAATGTCCAACATAATAGTATGACTTAAATACTAAACAGTAATGGATTATTTAAACTCATTACTAAAATACATAATCATTAGAATAGACACCTCTTCCACATTACTTTAATTTATCTAAAAACTTCCCACAATGTTAAATAAATATGAGAATTTGGTCATAAGTGCTTTTATTATTATTATACTAAACATAATCTAAACATAAATAAATGGGGTAGTGGTTATTTATTTCATAATAAACGGGTTTGATTTCATAAAGTTTTAAGGTTAGCGCTTATTAGTTAAATAAAAAAAAACATTTCTTAGAAAAACAGATTTTCTACTCTGCTTTTTTACAATGACATTATAATATAATTAATTTTTCTCCAAATTCGCAAGCATTTGTTAACATAAAAATAAGACTTGTTTTAATTCAACTTAATATAGTCACCCCTTTAAGTAGAGAGGGAGAAAAATAAAATAACTAACTAGCGAATTTGAGGAATTATTGGCATATTTAAATATATAAAACACAATAATGAAAATTATAAAATATTATTGCCACATGAAGATGAAAGAAATATTACATTTATTTAATAGAGGCTCAATGATAAAAAAATTAAAGAAAGTTATATAGAGTTATATACAAGCTAGGGGTAAGTTAATTACAAATTATTTTAGCAAAATATTAAGTTTTTGGTCAAAGGACCAGCTAATAGAATGATATTTTAAATTATATACAGAGTTAATAGAAATAATCATAGAAGGCTGAATTAAGAGTTTAGACATTAGGCAGTGGCTAGAGTTCTTTTACCTTTACAAAATTAGTGGCAATCCTTGGTGATTCTGTGTCCATTGGGATTAATGAACTAGATTTAGTTTTGATCAGTCAGGCAGGTAGCATTTAATTATTCAGTCTTTAAGAATATTACAGTTCATGGGTAATGGGATCCAGAGTGATGATTGTGGGAAAAAAACATGTTTGAATGAAAAGACAGGTGAAAATATCCACTACTTATACTATACATTGACTTATTGTCACGTACGAATGTGGATTATCTCTGCCATTGTTGTTTAAATATTATGATTCTCCTCTCTGAATTCAAATCTAGCAGTATTTATACTATTTTTCTGTTGATATTGGAATGCACTTAGCTGTTAGACCTCAAGTACTTTATCCACTTAGCAAATCTGGAATTTGACCAGATGCACCTTTTTGTTTAAGTAAGTTTTGAAGACAATGCAATCCTATTAAACTTTATCGAACTGATTGTTTGAAGTGGATAAAATTTCCACTAATGGATTTTTACATTATTCTATAAAATTATCATATGTTTTAGATGGACTAATTGGGTTTTTGGTAAATTGTCTTAATTACAATCGAGAATATTCTTACAAGGATTGCATCATCTTCTTCTGACCTCCATGATTGAAAAATAACAAATTATACATATAATTTTTAAAATATACATTAATATAATACATTTTTCCTTTACATAGGTTTAAAATTAATCTCCCCTCACCTATAATATGTACACATCCATTACGCATGCATATGAATTAAAATAAATTCAAGTATTTATTTATTAAAATTAGTTACATTAAGATATCTATGTATATCTATGTCAGTTATCATTTTATTAGTTAAGCTACAAAATATATGTATTAATAAATATGTATAAGGGTGTAAGGATGGAGTTTGGTTTGGTGGTGGGAGATTCTGAGTGGGCTGTGAAGCTCGATCTGAGTATCAGGTTGACTACTTCAATATATATATATATATAGTGTAATGGGACAAATCATGGGATGCACAAAAGTGGGTGGGTTTCTTCTGATGAGTAAAAAGGGTGTATCTTTATTGTCTACTTTTATGCATATCTTCTTACATGAAACTCGTACCTAAGAGAGAAGAGAATAAGATTTAAATAACTACTGATTCTAGCCTTAACTTATCACCTATAAATTGCAGTTTACTCCCACTATTCTGGATTTCAAACTTAGGGAGATATATATGATTCTCAGGTTCAAGTAATATTAGTATCACCAAGTTCATAATATAGGTAAAATGAGTATATGCCTATTAATGGGAAAGGGTATAGCATATTGTATATATGCAAGTAATGATCATGATATGTACATAAGGATATGACTAAGCAGAATTTAACCACAGAAAAATAAATCAAGAAACATGTTTTAACATTTAAATGAATTTAATAAACATATATACATGGATTAGCATTTGGAGAATAAAATTTATAGGCAGATTAAGGAAAGTCATTTAGATATCTGTGGTTATTCTTCATTTACATTTGGTTTATACCAATGTTTCTAATATTATCTAAAATCACTAGTGGTAAACATGAATAAAATAATAGACCATGAATGACCCAACAAAAGTAAAAATCAAGGACCTATCTTAACTTAACCCTAAAAAATCAAAGAATTAAAGATAGAAATCATCTTTAATACTTTTGCTGGGGGGATATGTGATGGATGCCTCCAACACCCCTCCAATATCCAATATACAAACCGTAAGTCCCAATTCAAGCCCATGATATTAATGTTACTTATTAAGTGATAGAATTAGGTAATGTTAGGGCAAATAAACTAACAAACCAGATATCACAACCTAATATTTAAAGCTAAATATAAATAAACATTGAAACAAAAGTTAAACATAACCATCAAATGGATATCATGACATACAATAGATGGATATCATGACATACAATAGATCGAATGAATGAACTTAATCAAAAAAATGTAATGTTTATAATATTAAAGTAAAGGAAAACTCAATGTTTATTTTCTTAACTTTTCTTACGATTTTGTGTTTAACAAATTGTTTATATTAATACTTAGCCAAAGATGACACCAACAACAAAGTAAAAAGACAACTGGCTTAATATATAGGATATTCAATGAACTTTTTGTTTAAAGAGGAAAAAAAGCTTTTACCTGAGTAAAAAATGTACTATTCCCTGTATAAGGAGTTAAAGGAGAATTTGAAAGTTCATATCAACCAATTTGAACTTGCAATAGTGATGAAGAAATCTTTCACAAGGATTTTAGAAAATGAGTGGAAACATTTAGTTTTAAAACATCTAAGCAAAGAGTTTGCAAATTAATAATTTAAGAATGAAATAAAGCATTCAAATCTTTAAAAAAAGTCAACATTGATTCCTCACTGTAAGTTTCTGAATTTAAATGTAAAACATGCAGTCGTAGAATGAATATTGATACTTCTCCAAGTAATATCAACTACAAAAATCTATATAAATATTGACAAAAGTAATCATACCTTCCTGAAAATAAGGGGAACATTGTGGAAGAAAAGTCATTGGCCATGGAGCTAGAAATTTCCAAAACCAATATGGGATTGTCCTTTCTCTCTATGCCTGAATTGATAAATATCAAAATTATCCATCACAAATTGTTTCTTTTTACACCTCATTCCAAAATTTCAGTTCCACCAGATGTTTGAATTCTTAACTGTGTGTAAAGAAACTACCATGGATTATAAGAATAAGACATCAGAACATTATCCATATGAACAATAAAATCCATTTATAAAGTTGACATCATTGATAATTAATTGTTTGTATGTTATATATAATAATCTATTTTCTTTATTTTAATATAGGCTGAATAACTTTAATTTAAAATTTATGAAATTAATAATAAAGGTAACATCTCTCATTATTATGGATAGACAAAATTTATGAGGTATAATATTGATTATGAAATAATCCATCATTATAAATGAGACAAGGTAAGATGATACCTAAGATATATATTAATTTCACATTTATATATGTGCAACAAACACATTTATTGATTGTTTATTCTTTGTGATAATTATTAATATTTTTTAATATATTTTCTATGCATATTTTTTATTATTATTTATGTCTTAAATTTATAACTCTTTTATCGCACACACATTATACATAACAAGGGGGTCTATTAAACCATCATGGCATTAACTAAGACATAAAAAAAGATAAATGAATATGTTACTATATGTATAATAATGTTGTATATAATATGAAGATCGTTTATGTTAATCAAAACATGTAAGTGGCTATTCTTTATGGAATCAGGATGGGAACCATTGGTATAAAGCAAACTTAAATGAAGAATTACCATGAATGTCTAAATGAGTTTTGTTAGCTTGTTAAAAATTTTATTTTCCAAATGCTAATCCATGTATATATGTTTATAAAATTTATTTAAATGTTAAAAAATGTTTCTTGGTTTATTTTTCTATGGTTAAATTTGGCTTAGTCATATCCTTATATGCATATCACAATCATTACTTGCATGTATACAATATGCTATTCCCACTCCCATTAATAGGCATATATTCATTTTACCTATATTATAAGCTTGGTGATACAAATATTACCTGAACCTGATGATCATATTTATTTCTCTGACATTGAAAACCAGAATAGTGGAAGTAAACTACAATATGTAGGTGATAAGTTAAGGGTAGAATCAGTAGTTATTTAAATCTTACTCTCTTCTATTTTAGGTATGAGTTTAATATAAGAAGGTATGCATAAAAGTAGACAATAAAGATATACCCTTTTTACTCATCAAACTTTATGCATACCACAATTAGACTGTCCCATTATAATATATATATATATATATATATATATATATATATATATATATATATATATATATATATATATATATATTATGCCCTTTTCTATAGGTCAGTAATAGTTTATAACAGTCAATTATTAAAATTTTAAATTTAGAATATATTCTTTTAATATGGTAATTGTATTAAGTCAATTATATCTTTAAAGTACAATTTGAGGCTAAAGTAAATAAGTAGTATATAAAATCATTTAAAAATAGTTATTTAAAGCTTAAAATAGTGTTGCATATGGTTGTAAAAGCTGGCCATATTAAATAACACAGCTATAAATAATTAAAAATATATTTAATAAATTCGATTTTAATAGTTTAAAACTTATAGTTAATAAATGCTATGTTTAAATTTATAATCATATTTAATAAGAAAAAATTAATATAGTATATTTTAAAATAAACTTTGTGATGGTGAAAATTATATCTAATTCTATATTTTCTAAATTGTTCTTCCAAATTTTTTATAATTATATTATATAATATAATAAGTGTATCAATTTTATTAGTCTAGGCAGAGAAATAGATTGAAAATCGTCTGTCAAAGTTATAATCACGTGATCTTTAATGTATACTATCACACATGCTTGTTTGAAATAATAACAAAGTTTAAAATATTTTAAAAGTTATATTATAGAATTGGACAGAATTATTGCCTATCATAAAAGTAAATAGTATTAAACATTAGGTTAACTATCATATGTAATGTTTAAGTAATGTAATAAAGACGAATACAGATATAATAAAAATTAAATATTTTATTTAAATAAAAATAGATAAATTGAATATTATAAATGGAATAAGTTATTAAATGTTATTTTAAAAGTTTAAATAGTTTTAGTAAAATAATAATTTATTTAAAAGTAATATTTTAAGTAATATTTAGGTTCATTACGTCACAATTTCTAATTTTGAAATTCAATTCTACTATAAATTGGAAATATGTAAATTTTTTCTAAAAGCTAAAGTAAGAATTGGCCAATAAGAATAAGTATTCTTGCAGATGAGAAATATCGTTGTAACTAACTTATAGCGGGAGATTAAAAATGTATTGAAACCGGAGAGAGGTAAATTATAACTATCAAAAGATAGTATTTTAAAAATCTTTTATTTAGTCAATTTTTTAGTACTTTCTTATAACTTTATCTGCAAAAAACTAATTGATAATTTTAAAAATACTTTTTGCAAAAGAGAGTATAAACTAAAAATATTTTAATAATTTCGTTTAATATGATTTTCTAATTTTTAAAGTACTTACCAGTCGTATTTTATCTAAAAGTTTAACCTAAGCTACGCAATAAAAAATGGATATACTACAAAATAAAAGGGATAGAAATTGTAATACAGTAAAAATATTTGAAATATTTATTGATACAGCTTTATTAATATTTAACCGAAGAACTGTTTTGGTACATAAAAACCACAGCACGGACACTATACGGAGTCTAAAAAGTGTATGGAAATGTATTATTTATAGACTGATCCAAGATTTATTTTTAAATGGTAATAAGACAATTATATATTGCCTGAATTATTTTATATAGTATGATATTCAAAGGAATAAAATGTTATATCCTTTCTAAAGGTAACATTTTTAAAAAATATTTTCGAGTGCAAAATTTAAGAAAGAACCCAGGAGATTATATTATAGAAGCGTTTTTTGATATTAAAATATCCGGTCTTTGAATTATTTAATATGTACTTGGAAAAGATTTGTTCAAAAGTATTTGAAGTTTTGATTTTAAAAGAGATTTATAAAAAAAAAAAAAAAATCAAACGAAAGTTTTAAATGTATCAAGAAGGAAACAGAGATAGAAGTGAACACATAGATGAATAAAAAAAATGGATCTATGGAAATACAAATAGTACTTAAAAGTTTATCGAATATTTTTCAAAGTTAAATTAGATGGATTGATGCATCGGATACGCAGAGAATATTGGTAGAGAAGATTAAGAAGCTTCACGGGATTAATTAATATTATCGTCCTAAAAAATACTAAAACCAAGGATTATTTTCTAAAATGTTACTAAATGGGTTAATAATTGTTTTTATTTAAACTTTAACGCGCTTGGAGAACATTTTTAAAAACTCTAGAGAAAATAATAAGCATTTTGGACTTATCAGAACTATTGTCAAGAAAAATATGTAACTATAGTTTTGATTCTTTTTATTTTGTTAACCTAATTTAAATCTAAAATTTTATATAAGATTAGGAAAAACATAAAAACATTAATTTGTTAATATTAAAATCTTATAATATAACAATCTAATAATTTAGCTAAAAAATATTTTAATATAAAGTGTATGGGTGTGAATTTTTATATCTGCAATGCTCAAGTGGACAAAGGAAGCCTACTGAACACGATGATTAGATAAAGGTTATTGGTAATAATAATAACTATTGATAATTTATAATGTATATTTTTTTTTGTTTTCTTTAGATCATCCATAAATTGGAAGAATGAAGTATAAAAGTTTTTTTAATTATATGTAACGCATTTTTATACAACATTTTAAAAAACATTATGAGATAGGGTTGATTTGAAAATATGCATACGACAATTTTTTTTTAATTTTTTTATTAGTGATATAATCCAACATAATAAATAATTATGTGATTCTTTTAAAAAATTTTATGATATGGGATATTCAAATATTGTCTAAGTAGATTGTATATGATTAAACATATAGAATGATGAAGTGGACAGACTTTTCTTATGGGATAGTAAGATTGTTTAACTATTAATGAATTTTATTTATTGTTTTGTAAATGCAGACAGTCATTTATCGATGTAAGATGTAGAAAAATCTTGAGAAATAATGTTGAGATAGTGGCTTGGAAGTACTATAGTTAGCAGGAAACCAAGATGATGTATATTTAAAATAGGATATGATAAGGAATGGGAATAATATTTAGTCTTTATGTGGTTAACAGCATAGTTAACATAGCCCTATGACTGATACACATTTTATTGGACAGTGTTTTTATTTCTTTAAATATTTGATGTTCTAATAAAGCTGAAGAAATAGCTTTAACATCGTCCCTGTACTAGAGGATATTAGGCAGATAAATGTCCTACCTCTTTGCACTGTACCATGATTTTGAGATAAGTTAAGAATAATACTCTAGCTTTCTTCCTTAATCCTATGCATCTGTTTTTGCTATCTTTATTTCATGTAACTGCATCGTTTAGTAAAATATTTTAAAAGAAATGATAAATAATTTAGAACTAAGGTTGTGCTATCATTTTTTGTATAAGATTAATTTAGTTGCTTATAAGGAGCAGAATGTTATAACTTAAAATCGAAGATCCAAAGTGTCCTAGGGAAGGAAAAGAATCATAAAATATATTTTGAATTTTATTTCGGAAATGAAATATAAAATTTTAAAATAAGGTATCTAAACAAAGATATTTTTTAAAGTGATAATAATTTTAAATGCTTTAGTATTATTTTTTTTTAAGAGAAAATAAGTATTGCATATTTATTTTAAAAATACAATAGTACAAAGTAAATTATGTAAACAATATGCATAGTATTTTTTTTTTTTATTGATTAACAGACATATATTAATGATTAAACTTATATCATATTAAAGTAAGGCTTAAAGAAGAATATATTATGATTAGTAAACATTGTGTGATAAATACTAAAACCTAGTACTGAATTTTTGAATAATATTTTGTGTAACATCTTTGACTTTGCAAGATGAAATTTTTTAATATTTTGAGAAATCCATACTCATTATAAAATTTTGTTTTCTATAGAATGTTTGTTCTAAATATGATTTTTTTTTAAAAATAAGATAGTCTAATAATATTAAGGATAAAATGCTGTTGCTAATAAAGTAGATAAATTTACTTGTAATAAGTTAACCATAAAGAGAAACCAAATAGTAACATTTTTTTAAATTTTGTCCTAAATCTAAATAAAATATAATTGAAATATAAATTATTTTTTTTATAACCAGGTAGATCAAACTGTAAAATAAAAAGGGTTAAGGATATCCACTGTAAATAATGTAAATAAATTGTTTAGTTATTTATTGTTAGTAATAAACTTTGTTAAATTTTGTTATTTAAAAATTTTTGTGTCAGAGTTATTTATTTCTCCACATCGCTGCATGAAAACACGATATATGCATAATATATAATTTTGCACAAAAAGATAAATAGAGAATTATTTTAAGAATTTTAAATATTTTATTGATATTCATTATAATTAAATAATCATAATCTTACATTATTTATTGGTCATAAATCAGTTATCACAATATTATATTAAATTATATGCTATCAGTTGCCACACATATTTTGTTTGTCAGATTATTAAAATGCTGCCACGTATTTATTATATCATTACATGAAGAATATTATTATTGTTATTTATTATTATTAGTTTAAGTGTAGTAGATTATGACATAAAATCCCTTCTCGTATTTTACTACCGTATTTTTATTAACTTAGAATAAACTTTATGAACCTGAGATTATTTTATTGAGCTATATTATTATTAAATAGAAGATTAAGATTTAATTATTAGTTTAATCTTAGTGAGTAGAAGTTATTAAAGTCGTAAGAATACTATGAGTTTGTTATTTAAAATAGTAATAAAGGGGGATAGTGTTCTTATGCCATTGAGGTAGTATCCTATAGGATATTGGCTCAATGTAATCTATCTTGTCACCTGTATTTTCACTTCAAGTCTCATGAAATATTAAATATTTATTCAATTTATTTTATAAACTGAACCTTATTTGTATTTTAAATTTAAGCTAGTGGAATATTTTAATTTTAATGCTGAATATTTTAGTTATTAATTATTAACTGAGATAGAACCTGTTTTATTTTATACCATATACTATCTGGAAGTGAAGATGCTTAATTACAAGGTTAGAATATATATGTTAATTCTAATATTTTCATGGATAAAAGATGTCATATTATTATTACTATTTGCGGGATATTCCATGTAGTGCAAAAGCTAAAGCTGAAGTTTCAGTACAATATCAAGTATCTTCCTCAGAGATTCATTTCACATGCATTCTTATGATTTGAGAAAAAGGACGCTCTGAGGAAGATACTTGATATTGTACTGAAACTTCAGATTTAGCTTTTGCACTACATGGAATATCCTGCAAATAGTAATAATAATAATAATATATATATATATATCTTTTTTAATTGAAAAATATATACATGGTTTTATAAATTTATCTTGTATGATATAGTATTTATACACATAATGTATATATTTTTATTATTGTACTCAAATCTTAAAATCATATTTAAAAGCGAAACAACTTCATACATATTGTGTATATGATGTAAATTAGACAAAAATAACTAATTCAGTTAATTGCATAAGTCTGCATACATACATATATAATGATATTAATAGAACATTGAACTTACAATATTGCTTGGTATTTAAAAAAAATATAATTATTTAAAAATGTAAAACCTATTATCAACTTTTTTAAAATTTCTTACCAGGCAAATTTTAATATTTCATAATAATAATTCCATGTTTTTCCAATAATTAGAAAATAATAGTCAGTTGTTGAAATTATTTATTTCATTTTGTTGTTGACTTCTTTAAAGAAATAATTCATTATAAAACTGAATATTTGAAATGATATTGCTTAAATAGCTTTATCTAGGATGGTTAAGAATTAGATCAAATACTAAATATATATTAAGTCTACATAAATCATGTAAAGTTACGATTATTTATTAAGTGCATAGGATATATGTAAATACTTTTAGAGAAAGACTTTAACTATTATCATATATGCCTTAAATGTTTATAATAGTCAAATGATATCTTTTATGACTATAGAGCTTCACCTCTCAAATCAAGATGCTTCGGATTGGGCTATAGGTGGGAATTTAGGTTAAAGATAGAATGGCATTCTTATCTTTGTAAAGTTGTTATGTGATGTGATGTGGAGTCAGGAATCTCTCAGCAACTATGCCCAAAGATACCTGTTAGCCACTTCCCCTTCCCCTTCCATACCCCATCCTCTTGTGTCTAAGTTTGAGAGGTTCCTCTATAGTCAAAAAAGGATATCATTTGACAATTATAAACATTCAAGGTGTATATTAGAAAGCTTAATGTCTTTCTCTAAAAGTATTTATAAATTGGGTAAATATTTTAATTTTTCTTTATTAATTAAATAAAGTTTTGAATTAATGCTCTATATAAAAATGGTTTTCTGTTTCAGTATTTTAGTTATTTGTAGACTTACAAATAGCCAAGTTTCTTTTTTTTGTTTTAAAAAATTTATTTAATATTTATGAGAGGAAAAAGGATTTTAAATGTAATTTAAAATTCCAGAAATTTAACAATGTGGAATTGGTAAAGCAAAACTTACTAAAATTTTATTTTTCTGTCTACTTAGATTTTAGTTCTTGTTTTGTATTTCTAATTGTTGTAGTTTGTTTACTCATCTTAAAAAAAAAAAAATATTTATAAGGAAAACAAAACTGATTGAAAGTATGGACAGTCTATATAAAAGCATTTTTGTGAAATTATTTGTAATGTGACAAAATTAATAGTTAATTAAAAAATATATATATATAATAAAATAGAAATAGCTGTAATTAAAACATATAAGTAAAAAATAAACAAATAAAATAATGTGTATTAAATAGAAGAATTTAAAACTTAAAGTTAAAAAATTAAAATTATAAGATTATAATAAATAGATTTAAAATAATTAAAAGTAAAATAATATAAATAAAATTACTTAAGAATAGAATAATAAAATGGAAAATGATTATTTATAATGGCCAGGTTAAGATGTATGTTTGATTATGTATATAAATTTGTATAAAAATATGTGGATAAATTGTATGATTATATTTTTAGATATTGTGGCTCTGATAATGTCTGCAGCACAATTGAAACTGTAAAAATAAAGTTTTGATATAAAAAATAGTATTGTTAAAGTGTATAGCAAAGTTGGAAGTGATATGATATGTAAATATAGAAATCAATACATAAGAAAAGAAAGAAGAAAAAGAAAATTATATTACATCTACAATAAGTTAAGTAATTAAAACAGCAAAACTCTTTATATGTATTGCCTCTCAAAGCAAGCCAGAGTAATCAATGGATGCCAAAAGGCATGTGCATAAAATCCACATCTAGGGCCTATTCATCCAATATTCCCTTACTAGTTTCTGGCTTGTGGCCTTCATTAGTGAGGAGCCTTGAATGTGAGAGCATTGCACCTAGATCTTAGGATCTAATGCAATCCTCTATCAGCCACCTTTTATCTCTACTTAATTACAAAACCATGAGTCTTAAATTGAAAACACCATAATATTTTCAATCCAAGCTTGTGACAAAGGCTACAAGCCAGAAACTAGTCTGGGGATATTGGATGAGTAGATACTAGATGGGGATTTCATGCACAAGTCTTCTGGCATCCATTGATTACTCTGGCTTGCACTGAATAGCAATTACGTGTAGAGAGTTTTGTCTGTTTTAATAACAGTTATAAGCAAGCATAATAAATTGGTGATCATGTGATGTTAAGTTGAGTAATATTAATGTCTACTTCCGTATTTACAAGTATTGCAATTTTTTTATTAATTAAATACAATTTTGAATTAATATGTTATACAAAAATGTTTTTCACTTGAAATTATCTCCATGATCCATATTTTCCAACTTAGAAAGTGGTATTAAGACATAAAAGTCAAACCAAGCAACTGAAATTTTTCTGATTTTAAACATTTTCATTTTTATTTTAAAGCACATATTTGATACAACCAGAGGTTGAATTTGTTAAAATGAAATGAAAATATAATATTGATTGTAGTACTTTTTTTAATGTTGACTTACTTATAACATATTATACATTGCATGAAATATTATTAGTAATTTTTAGATAAATTAAATTCTAAATAAGTTAAATAATAACATGCAAACATAAAATATGGTATAATAATTAATTAGCTGATTATATATTCAGATTTAAAAAACAATTATAAAATAATGCATATACAAATTATAGGTTGATCCTAGCAACTTTTCCAAAACCAATAAATGCAAATCAATGACAGTAATGCGGATATTATATTAAGTAAACCAGTCGGCATAAATGACAAACTATATGTTTTAGCATTAATGATAGGATTAGATTATAATCTAAGGTTCTTTTATTTTACAAATGATGTTATTTTTTTTACACACAAACCTCTTGACCTAATTTGTTCCCGAGAGTGGCCACATATCTTTACATTTTCACAAAAAATTGATAATTTGGTTTCCTTATTTATTTCATTATTATAAGTAAACAAAAGTTATGACAATTGAGTTTTTAGATGAGTTTTTACTTTATAATGAAAATTAATACAAAATAGTAACTTTACAAGAATAAAAACATTGTTTTTTTTATATATATAAAGTTTCAGCAAATAATAGAGACAGGTTTTAAGTCTAACAATTTATTATGTCATCAAAATACTTTAAATGGTTTTAAATATTTGAAATACAGGCACTCTTCACATACCTGGAGCCTAATTGTAAATATAGGGGATGTGCTTGAAAGTCTGAGTTCAAATCCCCTATGTTTAAATGCTTTGGTCGACTTCAAAGCCTCCATGACTCGTAGTCCACCTCAACACTTCCAATACTTATAATTCTTATGAATAATAAATTATTCAATTACTATATTCTTTCTGAGTTCCCAGCATGCTTTGCTGCAGTAGTATAATGGCAGATTTATGGATCCTGAATTCCAGATTCTTCCAGCTTATTACTGTACTAAACTAAGCAGGCGTAATAATCTTTGGAAATTATGTATTCCACTAAAAGTCAATCAAGAAAATATTTAAATTGACCTTAGAAAAATATTATTTAACGCATAACTTCTTCATCGGGAATATAATTGTAAGCATTGATCTAGTAAATCAGTACGTAACCAGCTGATGTCTGTATGTTGTAACTATCATATATATATTCTATGTACACACGCAAAATGTAAGCCGATATACAAAAAATTATTAGACATAATTAGCTTTTCGAACTTTTTATTTTCTTTAAATTTTATTCTATGATACTGTCACATCAAACTAAAATTGATTTTAACTTTTCCAATAAATACTTTATTAGCAACCTTAAGGATAAAATCCATTTTACGTTCTAAAGATTTTTAAACAAGAATATAATCTGAAAGAATTAAAATAGGTCATGGTATTTAAACAATAATTTTAAGCCAAATTAGATTAAGTACTGCTTTCGAAATAGCATTTTTCTTCAAATTTAAAACTATTCGGCTTCTTTGACCTATCAATAATTACGGTCACTTTTCAAATAGTTATATATATAAATTTGGAATCTCCTATTAAAAATGGCAAAAAGAAGTAATAATAATGATTTAAAAAAAAAAAAAAACTTTTTTGGCTTCAATCTCCTTTATAAGCGCTATTTGTCAATCATATCTTCGAAATTAATCACTATTAGTTAGAAATTTTTGAGCTGTTGAATTCAGATTTTTGTCTCTTATAGCTAACATCGAATACAATTTATTAAAATTTTTGAAGCAGCACAGTATTTTATTTTTGTCCTCCCCCCATCTCTAAACAAATTCCTGCTCGGTGAAACACGGACTTAAATTTCATCTATGTTTTAACTTTTCCTTTCAACTGCGATCAAAAAAATCCTTCTCACTTTTATGATAAAATTATTTTCCTTTGTTTATAGGCTAGACAATTAATTATCCGCCCTCATATAATTTTTTACTCCGTGGTATTATAATTAGTTACTGTGGTGTGTGCGCGCGTATTTTTTTTTTCAATAACATTTTATTATCAAGAACAATAAATTAGTCATAGCTATATATCAAATTAATAATTTTATTTTAATATATTAATAATTTCAGTTTAATATATTTTCTTAACAAAGATTAATTAATAAAAGACATAGACAGGGACCATCGGCGAGATGAAAACATGATATAAAGTTTATTGATATAATGCGGGGAAGGATGATTATGGGCCAGAGAAAGTGGATTAAACTTGAAGAAATCTTCATCATGAAGTGTATTAATAATAGAGGAAAATGATAATGACAAACACTTTTTATCGATGTGACATAAACATGTTTGTTTTGGAATGGTAAATAGAATATTAAAAGTTTATGATGCTGTTTTAAATAACGACAAGAGAAATACATTGTGTTAAGATTAACCAGGAGTAAGACATTATTTATTGTTATATTCAATAGCTTTTAGAAATAGTACCCTGGAATGAGTGAGGCTTTGTATTTCTTCTTTCCCTTCAAGGTAAAAAGAAAAAAAAATAACAATTTTTGTGATAGCCAGACCAGGCGTACGTTGTGGCATGGTGAGATATTGCTCATAACAAACAGTCGCAATTAGAAGAAAAATCACACAAACATTGTATTTAATGCAAAGTATACCAAAATAAAGTTGTTTTTTAAAGAGTATTTATAATAACGTGAAAGCTAAACACCTTCAAACAGATACGCTTTAAAAATGCTTAGGTGACAGCCAATCAGATAGAATAATGGCATCACATGGGACTCTAAATTCTAAAACACAAGCCAGAACTATTAGAAAAAGATAGGACCCATCTTAATCTATGCCTCAATTATATTTAAATAAGCCAGACTAAAGCATTTTGAACTAAGAGTGTGAAGCTTAAATACCTTCACATTTAATCCACTAAATATTATATATATAAATTAACAACGCGAAATCATCCGATTTACAACGAAGCAATATTTTAATATTTCAAAATGCTTTAGTCTGGCTTATTTAAATATAATTGAGGCATAGATTAAGATGGGTCCCATCTTTTTCTAATAGTTCTGGCTTGTGTTTTAGAATTTAGAGTCCCATGTGATGCCATTATTCCATCTGATTGGCTGTCACTTAAGCATTTTTAAAGCTGTTTGAAGGTGTTTAGCTTTCACGTTATTATAATATTATCTGTTTACGCTTAAATTTAATATATTTACATTTATTAATATCATTTCATTTAAAGAGTATTTATGTAGATTTTGCACAAGTTTTTATGTTTGTATAATTATGAATTGTGTGCAATACAGAGAGTCATAAAAGCACATAACACCCCTCTTCCCACCTGCAGATTGCCCATGTTTTAACTACACTAACCAATTTATGAAACAGATATTTATATGCATGCATATATCATATGCAGTTACCAAAGTCTGTATGTGTGCTATTTTATGGTGATAACTTTTTTGAACTTGTACAGAAAATGTCTTTTTTTAAAGACTTATGTTTGTTACTTAATGGTAGATTTCTTTTATTATTTGTTTTCTCAACCACATCCACCCAATATAAACACTCTTTCTAGAATGGCATGGAGATCTTCTGAAAAAAAAATGGACGTTACTTTTCCTATTAACACTAAGTTTATTTCCATATAAAATACTTTTTTTTAAGTATTCATTCACTTAACCTGAAGTTATCATTTGGGCACCTCAATATCCAAGTCTTATTCTCTTCCAATAAAGCTACCAAGATATTTATTTATATTCTCATGACTGTAAATAAAAAGCATCATCAGATATTTTTTTCAACACTAAAACACCCAAGTTTATGAAGTTAATAAAGTTTTTATAGATTGCTTGTAAAACCAAAATTCATTGCAGGATATCCCAGTTTACACAAAAAATAGCTTCCAGATATAAAATGCATTAGGTCTAAAAAATCCAGATGATTGGCTACATATTTAAACTTCTCTTTGACAAAGATCATAAGCTAAAAGCTAGGGACATAGTTAGGCTTTCACTTGATAAACACTACCATGTAATATCTATATTATTACAGTTTACAAAAGATGGTGACTGTGAAGTAGAAAAATAGAATTTGTCCCTGCATATGAGCAAAATATTAAGAGTGTTCTGTAATCTTTTAAATTGAAAAAAGAAACATAATCATCATAAAGTAAATCTAGAGAACATGAAAGTAAAGTTCTCATATTTAGATGTTTCATGAAAATGCTTTCAAATAATTCAAAAGATGTATCTTATAAAAGTAGAAAAAAAGTTAGAACTAATATACACTGATGATAAACATATATTAGTTTTTACTTCACATACCTGAGATATTTGACCAACAGTCACAACATTTTTTATAACACCATAATGTATTCAAAATAGAACATGTTATTAGTAATCATTTATTAAAAAAAAAACAGTTAACATTTGTAGTAATAAAGCCACTGTGATTGGACCAAGTATTCAAAATTACATTTAAAAGAAAATATTTATTAGGAACATGATATCTATCATTATATTGCAATGTAAATTAGAAAAGGCAAATAACACATAACTTCCATGATTAGACTTGAAGATATCATTAGCATATAATTCATAATGATTCAGCAAAGAACATTTTCACTTATCCCATTTGGATAAACCATCAATGCAATAGACAGCATTACATGAATGCAATTCTTGAGCAAATCAATACACTCATTATACCATACCATTATCAAACATTGCCAATCAACTTCAAGACCAAGTGTCTTTACAAGTTTAATCCAGTTTCTTTGATCCATAGTTTTTCTTCTGCACATCACTATAACAAATTACCTTATCCATTCACCTAGATGTTGAGATCCACATATGGACTTTGAATGCCAATCTGCTATCATTTCCTCCAACAATATTTTCAGTTTATCTTCAAATCAACCTCTTTATTCTTTCAATTATATCAAAAAGAATCTGTTTGGTCTCTTACTCAATTATATATATATATATATTGTAATGATATATAAATATGCCGTTACATTAATTTTTATATATATATATTGTGCCCTTTTGTATGGGTCACCATTTAATTTTGTGCTAATCTATTAAAAATTTTAAATTTAAGATATATTTGAATATGTGATGTTGATTTTGCTTATGGTAATATTTCAAAAGGTTTAATGAAAGCAATCTATGAGTATTTGATATGTAAAATTGTGCTGATATTGAGAGAGACATTTTAAAATGATGATGATTATAATATATAGTTGGAAAAATGGCTATAATCAATACTGCATGAATATATTTAATAAATAGGTATTTAAAGCTAAAAGTGTTTAAAAGACAAGTTAAAATTAAATGCATATGTTTATTGTTGATAAAATAATATTATAAGAGAATATAAATATTTTAATTATTGTAAGTACTTAAATAGAAGATTGATATTTGATTTTAATAATATCGAATAATTATTTTAAAATCTATTATAATATCTTATTTATTTAAAAAATATTTATTTTAAAAAATGCAATTGTTAGTTTATTTTTAGACGATGATAAGCGTTTCTTGTGTTATAAAGAACAGATGTTATACACACACATGCTTGGAAGTTATCTAATAAAGTTGCAAAACTATTTTAAAAAATCATGTTGTAAAATTTATAAATAATACGTGAGTTATCACGAGATAAAATAAAGATAAATCAATGTAGAATATTAAATCTGATTTTAAAATATTGTTTTAAAAATATGACGTATAAAAAATATTTAGTTTATTTAAAAATAATCTTATAAAAGTTAAAATTAAAATCAAGTGAAATAATATATTTTTTAAAAGTGTTTAATGGATTTAAATAAACGATAAGAATTATTTTAAAAATGTAATAATGTAATAAATATTAAATATTAAATAAGTCATTATTTATTTTTAATTTTGTGTTGTTGGTAAATATGTAAATAAGCCAGCAAAGTTGATTGTTTAAATGTACCAATCAAATGGGAAGTTTCTTCCGGTATAAAAGCTCAGTTCAATTGTTAGGAGAGGACTTCGTGATTGAATTTTCAAGTTAATTGTGCTATTAGAAAAATAGCTAAGTAAATTTATAGACGCTCTAAAATCATTTTTTAAAAATTACAAGAGTGTCGTTATAAATAATCTATAAAAGTTTTAAATAATAGACATGCAGTGTTAACTTAATTTTTTCCCTATCGATCGTCTCTAAATTGAAGCTCAATTTACAAGCAAATAGTCATGGGAACATCATATATAGTGAAAATATATCGGAAACTTTACCCTAGAAATATGACAAACGCTGGATTAGTTCGGAAAATTACGAGATGGAGAAAAGTAGTATTTTGGACAGTATATAATTTTAAAAGCTAATTACTAGTGATTATTAGAAAATAGATATTTTAGAGAATAAAATACTTCTTTATGAAGAAAGTATTTTTGCAAGCTATAAATTTAAAAATATATCTTAAGTAAAGATATTAAAAATGAAAGTAGTTTTATAAATACTTGCCTTGTTAAGTCTTTATGTTTTAAAAGACTGAATGTTGATAATTTTAAAAGCAAGTCAATTGAAATATAATTAGCTAAAAATCTTAATATAATGGGATTATTATATTGAAATAATTTAAACGCTGGCCGTTTATAAATAAAGAAGCTTATTCTTACCTGGATTTTTTTGTTAAGAAATGCGCAAGAAATATGTGGACGTCCCAGTTAATTTAAAATAATTAAATGATAATTTTTCATAAAACTATAGACTAAATTAAAATAATAACTTTTGAATAATATTTTTAAAAGAACTAAACCAGGATCCTATAAACTATTTTAATTTTATTTTATTTTCTTGTGGGAACTTATTTTTTAAAAAAGAACGTTTTCATTTTTTCATAAACTTTTAAAAAACACGTGGTGGACCGGAAACAGGAAATGGTGTTCTAGTGAATATGTGCCTACGATTAAAGAACTGTTATGGTGAAAAGGAAACATCGCTGGATTTATGTAATATGAATTTTGTTTTATTTATTTAATATAAAAGTTAAATAGTATTAATCTATTAAAAATAAGATAGGTACATTTCTTAAAATAATAACTAAAGTAATATAATAATTAATTGCATAAGTTTATCTTATAATTAATATAAAACGTAATATGTTAAAGAATGATTGTGAGTATAAATGTGATTTATTCTATGAAGCTGTAATTCCGAAGAATATTGGAAGATGGACTGTACATTAAATCATTATTGATGGTAAAATTATATAATAATAATTTTGATGTATTTAATATGTTTTTCTTTAGATCAACCGAATGATATGTTATTGTTGAATGGATGTATGAATATTTTAAAAATACACACACATTATATTGGCAGTAACAGTTTATTTAAATATGCATAATTTGAATTTATGATATAAATATGATACAACATTACATAAAAAGCTTAGAAATAATTATATGATTCTTTCGTAAATAAATTTTGATTTTTATTTTTTTATTATTATTATGTTGGAGTATTAAAATTATATTTATTATTCATATAGGTAATTATTTTATTTAAAAGTTAGGAAGAGATTTCAAAGTTTATATTTTATTATATTTTATTGGATAAATTAAGTTAAGTTTTATGTAGAAGTTTATGTTTGAATTAAAGGTTTACTGAATATGATGAAGTATAAATAGTTTTGAATAATTAGTATTTATGTAAAGTAGATGATTGTTTTTCCGGAAAGTTTAAATAAGTTTTAAAGGATGTTTTGTAGATAGAAATTTATTAGGAAGGAGTAGTATAACACATGGATTAAAGTAATAATTTCACACAGAAAAGAATCATAAAATTTATCTAATATAGTGCTTTATGAATTTGAAATTGATGAATAATTTAAATATTATTATTTTAACAGTACATATATGTAATGCATATTTAATAAAAACATGTAGCATGAATTGCATTAAGTGAAATATAAAATTATAATCAATTATTTGTTATTACATTACAAGGATACATTAGTTTCTATATTATGCTATTAAAGTAATGCTGATAATAAAGTAAACACATACTAGTACATTATAAAATGAATAATAGCAATACTTAAGTGATGTAGCAATTTAATTAATAAAGTTTAATTGTTTACATATGCTACATAAAGATTATTTACATAAATTTTTCTGTGTAATAATTGAAGTTCACTGATATTTATTTAAAGTCTAAGTTTTGAAAACATACTTCAATGTTATTAGTACAGCATTTTAAAGAATGTATAATTACTTATTAGGAGTATGAGTTAATAACAGTGTAAACATATTGTATTATTATTTTCTTATTTTTATTTTCTTTTGTTTTCATAATTTTGAACTGTAAATATTGTAAATAAATTCTTAATCAAAGTTAATGTAAATAAATTTGTTTAATTTGTTTTAAAAGTGTGTCGAGTTCATTATTTTGCACCACAGCATTTGACAGCAGATAATTTGAAGAAACATAATATTTGCACAATGTGAATTTATTAATATTATTTTAGAAATAAATACAATATTTTCCTGATTATCATTTATGAGAATTGATTGACATTATTACATCATATTACAATGGTCATAGAGTAATTATAATGCATAATATAAGAGTACAATATTATTTATTGCCACAGATTATTGAATTATAAGATTTTGATCTATTCCAAAATTAAGATGCTATATGAAAATAAAAGATATACATATGATTATTTATTTAATGATTGATGATATAACAGAAATAGAGAAGATTAGGTTATACTCTAAGATTAGTATTATTATTATTATTAAAATAAGTTAGGTGTATTTAGGTTTGATATAAAATCCCATATCATACTTATTTACATGAGTTATCATTACTTTAAGATAATTAGAAGAACCTGAGATTATTTAATTATATTTTAAAAATTAAAAGTTAAGATTTATTTATTTTATTATTATTAAAGATAGTTTATTTTATTTAAAAGCCATAAGAATGCTATAGAGGTAGTAGTAAGTTAATAAGGAGGTAATAGTATTCTTATGCCATTGAGACAATGTCTTGGAAGATATTGACTCAATGTAAATCTACTTATTACTTTGTAACTTTACTTCACAGTCTCATGATTTTGATAAATACTTATTTAATTAGTACATACTATAGAAATATATTGATTTTGATAATTGATAATAAATTTAATTAGAATATGATAATATAAAAGTAAATTAAAGATAGATATGCAAATTTTAATTAAGCATTATAATTTAATTGAGCTAGTCGTATTTCAAACTATATTATACATCGAGAAGTAAGGGTACAATATATATTGTAATGATATATAAATATGCCGTTACATTAATTTAAAATAAAAACTTTAAGTTCGCAAATAAAAATAAATTTATTAAAAGCTAAAATTAAAGAGTTGTTAAACGTATATATTCACACAGATGCAAAACTTTAAAAATATTTTTTTTAAAATAAAGAAAAAAAAAAGTATTTGAACATACTTTTTTATAAAAAAGTACAAGATCTAAAGATAAAATATTTTTGTAAATGAAAATGATTGTTTATTAATTATCGAAAAGCAAACTAGCCCTTGGGGCTCTTACATAATTAAAAAGTCAGAGGAAAGATATAGATAAGAGAATAAAAAGAATTAGCTTGACCAATGAAAGCACCAAGCCTCAGCTTGGACCCTAATGAAAATAATGGATTAGTGACGTTTTGTTTGTTGAATCCAGAGGATGATTATAAAAAAAAATATTGAAATTAAGGACAGTTCCAGCTTGATTTTGTGAGAAGAGTGATAAGACGCACTTATCGCTCTCTCTCACTTATTTCAAATAAAATGACTAATCCCAGGATTGAACCAGCTTAGGCCTCCTCCAGAATATCAGACCAGTCTTCCAATGGGGACATTGCAGGAATTGGCACCAAGAACCATGACTCTTCTACTGTAAGCTATTGAACTGAACAATTTTAAAAATAATTAAGAACTTTTGTCAAGATTTGACAAGTTAATAAATAAGCTAAATCTAATTTTTGTAAAATGAACTATAATCTGAATTTCCAAATTAATAATTAATGTTTAAATTTTATATATTTAAGTTTGCTAAAAAAATCATTTCCATTTTTATTTTTTTTTGTTTTTATTTTTTTTATAAATTATTTAAATGCATCAAATTTAAGTAGGGCATAGATGCTTGCATAGATTTGTTCATGGTTAATTATGTTTTTGTTTTCATATTTGATTAGAATATATAGACATTTGGTAAATAATGATATCTTACGTTGAATATCTAAAATGTATTTATTCGGATGTCTTTTTAGTTATTGGTGTCAATGCAGCATCTTATGATGAATTCCATTGGGTTTCTTGTGAATTCCCTTTGCAATTACATCAATAACTTTATATTTTGATCATTTATGTTTATTTTGAAATGTTTTTGAGCATGTAATCTATGAAATCGATCTATGCTCAACATTAAAAAACAAACTTTTATAAATCCATCTGTGCGAATTTATATAAATGTTAAATTTAGGTTGGGCATAAATGGCTATATAGATTTGTAAAGTTATATTAATTAATTAGGGGAGGGTAATATTAGGTTATTTGTGTCGTAGTTAAATTAGGTCAATGGATTGGATATATTGGTGTAATTAGTAGATGTAGGATGAGGTTCGCTACATGCAGGATCTCCACACCACACACCTCTTTTTGTCTATGGAAGAGAATACTAAGATGGAAAAACCCAGTCCCTTACTATGGAGTTTTTTTATTGTTCTTCTTGCCATACAGATGTAACATTCCTGTATTGGACAAGAGTTAATGTCTTCTCTAACCATGCAGTTCAGATGTACATTCCTGACAGTATGGTATATATTTGTGCTGTCGTATTTTCATGCTACATTGAATACATCAATGTATCAGATAGATTGACGCCGGTTTGACTGTGAACTTTTGGCCTAAGGTTAAATAAGGGATAGAATATTTTCTTTTCAAATGCAAATCTATGCGACAATCTTAATAAAAAATATTAAATTCATTTGTACGGACAATCTTAAAATTTTAAAATAATAATTTAAATTAAACGTTAATATTACAATCTAAAATAATTAAATGTTATTCCTCAAATTTAAAATGATTATATATGTGCATAAATAAATATTGTTTGATGTGTTAATTGCTGGCAGTGGCTTTTATTTTTGTTATATTTTTATTTTTGTTATATTTAAGATATAAATTAAAGATATATATATTATTATCTTTGCGTCTCCACTGAGCTAGTGACTTGGGCTAACAGTCTAAATATAAAATAAAGTGGGATCTTAACAACACATATCTGCCTACTCTATAAATTTTCTAGGTTCAAATGTCTAGATGGCGCCCTTGTAGTGCAGATATGTTAAGACTCTTTCTGATCTCCTTCTCCTCGACTGTTACAATATATATATATATTGTTGCATTATAGTACTTTTCTGTTTTACTTGGCTAAAAAAGGATCTATTTTCGGTCTTGATTCTCTAAAACCCAAGTTGCCAATAGCCATTAATCTTATATTAAAGATTATCGTATATTATTATATCTTATGTTATTAATCTTATATTAAAGATTATGTTGTGGAAATGGGATGGAGCAGAATATGGGAAAACTTAGAATGGGGAATGGAAAATAAAGTGGCTAACAGGTTTCTCTGGGCATAATTGTTGAGAGATTCTTGACTCTGTTTAAGAAGCTACAGTATATCACATCACATTAAGCACAATATTTGTAATAAAATATCCAAAACATCTTTGTTCCATAAATAACAATTATATTCTATGATAATTACTGCAACCCTTTTTTGAATCTGCTTTATTTCTGTAAATTATAACAATAAAATTGTTCTAAGATCAAGAAATTTAACTATTGTAATTAAGTATATAGATTTGTTAATCTATCTAATTTATTATATGAAGATTGAGATTTGGTCAACTTTTTGATGTAACATAAACATTAAAAAGTTTCATTTAAAGATGTTCTATTAAGTTTTAAAATACAATGAAAGATCATAAAAACATTCAATATGCATTAACTTGTTGGATGTGGTACTATAAAATCCACTATTGTAAGATCATTCTTTCATTGAATTGGACTTCTGAAATGATGACTAATGGAATATTTCCTAAAAGAGTATTTTATTGTGAACCTGACTAAGATTTTCATGGGAAATGTAAATGCCATTTACATTATAAGATTATCTGAAAGATATTCTAAAGAAGTATTTCCATTGGAAAGATATGACAGAAAATGGAATATATTAGAGAGCTACATTGAAACATGGTTTTGAAATATTTCAGAAGGAAAACTTTTCTAATAAAGAAATTAAAAGTCATTGTAAAATATCAAGTAAACTGATAAATACCAGCATGTTGCATGTATATGTGGGCATATTTGTGTTTCACAGATTGATATAATCAAGGTAAAATTCATTTCAAGAGATTTTCCCTTTCCCCCTACAATTAGAATGACCATACTTGTTTATGAGTGGTGTTTACTATGTCTTCAAGCCTATGTCTGCCACTGTCATATGCCTAGAGTGCAATGACCCCAAGCATAAACTGAAAGAGGCCTGGCACATTGCGAGAGATAAAAACACTATTAAAAAGAAGAACTCTTGCATTCCCCTCTCTAAAATTGTTCTACTTAAGAAAATAATTAGCTACTCAATTATTCTAATCATCCATTTATATTTCTTTAATAAAGTCAACAATCTTCAACAGGGTGACAGGTCTCACCAATGTATTTCCTTCCACATTCACATGGTATTTCATAGATGAAGTTTTTTTTCTTCAGCATTTCCAGTTTACATTTAGTAGAAGTAAGAATTCCTCAAAGTGTGGTATGCCTTGGGAAAGCTGTTTTAATGCTATATTGACTGCAGACTTTCTTTAATTTGTCTGCTATTCCTGGTATATATGGATGCACTACTGTACAATAATTGTTTTCTCTTTTGGTGGTGCTTTGTGTTTGAAATTGAAAGAGCACAAACTAATGATTAAAAGAGAAAAAAAAGTGTCTAGTGTAGCATATTATGTATGTAGTAATGACCATATGTTTAATTGGGAAAATACAAAGATATTGGATAAAGAGAAAAATGCATAGAAGAAAATTCAAGGAAGCTGCTCATATGACAATGGTAAATAATCGTATCAGTCAACACAGTGTGGCAATACACAGTGTATGGAAGCCTCTAATTAATCTTGCTTTTAGAAAAAAATATTAAACAATAATAAAAAAACTAATTAGCCTTGCTAAAAAAAAATTGAAGGATTCAGGAAGATTTGAACCAACCCTCATATATAAATATATCAAATTTCTACTATATGTTACCTTTGACAGAATAGCTTAGTATGTAGAGTGTTTGCTTTAAATTTGATATTCAAGAATTTAAAGGTGTGAGTTCAACTTCTAAGTGAATATTGTCACTGTGCATATAGGTCAGCAACATCTGAAGAAGAATGGATAATAATACTACTCAAAATGTTGTGTAATTACTAACCTGTGTTGTATATTTGTGTATTATTACTAACAAGTTGTTTGTATTTGGAAAGATTAATTAAAATTTTCTATACATTCAACATTCACTCATAGATGATGGAAATAGTCCTACATATCACATCTAATAATGTACCATCATTACAAACCTTCAGACAAATAGATTTTAAGTATATTTCATATATGATTTTGTATATAGTTATTTTCCATAATACATTTCCTTAAAATATTGCATACCAAAATTTTCAATGTTACATTTATTACTACTACTACTACTACTACTACTACTACTACTACTACTACTACTACTACTACTACTACTACTACTACTACTACTACTATTATTATTACTACTACTACTACTACTACTACTACTATTATTATTATTATTATTATTATTATTATTATTATTATTATTGTTGTTGTTGTTGGTTAATTTCTTAAGTCTCCTCAGCATGAATTGTTATACAAGTATGTGAAAAGTAAACATAATAGAGATTTTATGACTGCTTTAGTTTTCTTGGATCATGAAAGGATGTGTAAATATAAATTTAAGTTTGCTATTGAAAGTGTTAAGATTCTTCATGAAGAGAGAAACCATAATAAATGAAAAATTAAGGAGACAATATTGAAGCAATGGATCTGAAGTCCGATCCATGCTTCCCAGCCTCCTATAAACTTAATTAGTATTGTAGGCCTGAATTAAGTTTATAGTCCAATATCAGCAAGGTTTTGCATTAAAGCTAAAATTAATTATGTTTATATAATTTGTATTTGCATTTAACAATTTCATTTTAAATAAATTCCATTTCAAGATTAAATTTCTGTTAATAAAAATTACTTGTAAAACCTATTAGTCAAACATATATATACATCAAGCATATATATATATGAGTTAATGCAAAATTCTGCTGAAATAAAATGCTTATTTTATTAAAAGAAATAATATATTTTTCTTTTTAAATCTTGTTAAAATATGGTGTATATATGGCGTATGATTTTTATTTTAAGATAAGCCCACCAACATTTTCTAAAAGAATGTATGTTTGTAATTAGTTAGCCCATTCAAGGCAAATTAAAGATGGCCTTCTCTTCTTTTTTTTAATTAATAAAAATTCAAACTTTAAAGAAAGAAATTTAGAATAAAAAAGTAAAAGTTATTTTTAGAAAATGTTACCTTGAAACAAAGGAGCATGGGGGGGGGGGGCTTATCAAGATCTAAGATCATATGCAAAACAATAGAAGGTAGCTTACAAAAAAGATATAAATTGGAGTGAGAACAAAAGACTTGGCATTCAGATTTCCCTTTGGAGATTTCATTCAGATTTCTCTGGAGGCTTTTTCTTGTGCTTGCTTTTGTCAGATTTTGCTTTTTCTTGCTGAGATTTCTCTATAGAAAATTCATTGACATTTTTCCTCTGCTTTGAACCTCCCAGATTTTGCTTCTTGTTTCCATTTTGCTCAAAAAAAGTTATTTGAATGTCATCTTCGAAATCACGGAGAAGTTTGAACATGCTACAAGCTAAAAGTCATATGAATTTGATGGATTCTACCATGCTAGGTGGTTAGGCAAAGCTTTGCCTGCCGCCGAGGTCCTAAATACCATCAAAATGCCGTAGTATCCACCCAATAGTAATCTGAACTCGGTGCCATGTCTGTAGGACTATTCGTGAAAGCATGCTATGTATTTCCACTTTCCTTGTCTGGGCGAATACCTATCGATGGATGGATCAAGCCATGCCCGTCGACAGAACATGACCAAGAAACCAGGATAGTAATCGTATCTCTCCTCCATTGAACTATTTACTTTCTACCCTTTTTTGTTCACACCTTTCTTAATTGCTTAATTGAATTATATTTTTGAATTGTTTCATTTAATGATATTTGTTATGTAACCATTTTTATTAGACTAGTCTTAGATATATATATATTGTGTGATCATCTATTTATATATTTAACCCTTTTTCCTTTGCTATTCTTCATTACTAACATGTATAAATATTTTGTATTCCATTGCGGTTAAGTTTAAAAGTTAATTTGTCATTTAAAATCACTTTCCAATTTCATTTATGTTTTTAAATTCAATACGAGTATGTTTCCTTTGTTTGCCAACTTGATCTCCTCGATAACGCCTCTTGTGTTGCCATTAGCTTATTATGTATATCTGATTTAGCTACATATGTCTTAAATAATTTTTAAACTGTCTGTTTTTAGCACAAAGCAATTAAAAAATGCTTTGCGAAAGATTTTTATTATTGTATTTTATCCAGGAGATTCGAGTTGACAATTTTATTAAAATTGGGAAGAAAAGACTTAGACCGCAAAAATATTATATCGATTAATCTGTTTTTATTGTCTAATTAGTTTTTCATTAATTCAGGGGAATAGCGGAGGCCATTAAACATTACTAACATTTTAAAAAAATCATTGATTAAATATATTATTTACTAAAAAAACTTCAGTTTTCTAATTTTATTATAATGCTTTATTTTACTTTTCCAATGATTCAGGCATGCAAAACACATTTTTCGTAGCACTTTTATGCACATTTAACTATTTAGCTCCGTAGGTGTTCCCATCCATGTTTCTCCTTTGATGCTAGTCTGGGTTGGTTGAAAAAATAATTTATGTGTGTTTCAGATAATGTTGTTGGTTCATAGTTAGCCTTGAGAATAGGCAAACAGGGCAGAGGTCATAGTATACTTGATTTAATATCTCGCGTATGGGTGGCCTCAAGGTACTTTCGCCTAGTATTCGAACTGGGTTAAACCAACATACGTCATCTGACTGTCACAGTAAATTTTTTCCTGCATTTTGGACGCCGATTGTGTTGCTATTCGAAATTTTTCATACCCTGCATTGCCCTCTATAACATTTGTTATGTGTGTATAATGTTTTTTCTTTCCTCTGTTTTAAATTAATGAATAATATATATGTAGAATTTTTTTCTCCCGGATTTGTACGCATATATATAATGTTTTTTTTTTAAATAACACGAGATAATAGATATGTGTAAAAAATTTTCCCCGCATTTTATCGACCAACTGGGCCGAATTTCATTTTTTTTGAAAGAATAGGAATAGGAGAGTTGAAATAATAGATAATAGGTAAAATTTTTCTCCGAGTTGTCTTCGTGGACGAATGTCATTTTTTAAAAAAAAAATTAGTACCCTAAGAAGTTAGTTTTAGTTTAATATATTTATATAAAAATATATGTATAATTTTTCCAAGTTTTGTTTCCTAACATGAGCCAAATGTCATTTTTGTTGGATTAATTAAAAAAAAGTTAAATGTGTCATAAGGTAAATTTTTTTTTCTCCGAGTTTAGTATATATAAAATGAATGTTTTACATTTAGAAAAGTTAACACTGTTAGTTTTTTTTTTTTCAGTGAATATATAATAGGAATTTTTTCCAAATGAGTAGTTTTGTCATGGCCAGTCGCCATATTGTTTTTATCGTATAAAGTATATAGCTTCGATGAGGCAGAAGTGTCAAATAAATACCCACCTGCCCTCCCTTAAAATAGCTTTTGTACTTTGTTATTTAGTATTGCTTAAATATGAGAAGTTTTGATGTAATAATGTTGTTCGATATATAGTGTATATTCGGTAGTGCTAATATTTTAGTAAAAAGTACAAATAGATAATAGAATTTTTTTTCCGTTTGTATAAATTTTTGTAAAGATCTAATAGATTACATTTTTTCCATTAATAGAAATTTTTTCTAAGATCGAAAGTTTGATAAGTTCTAATTAACACGTGTCAACATATGGTGTCAGCAAATATTTTTTCACTTTCTCTGCGTTTCGTTTCTTTAATGAATAATTTTAATCATGCAAAATTTTTTTTTCACTTTTAAATATTTTGCAGTTACGTTTCCTCGCGCAAACATATATAAATATAAGTTTTGTTTTAATAAATTCAAATTTAATTTTCAACTTCTAAAATAATAAATATATATATAAGTGTTCATCTTAATAAATATATATATTAAAGTAGTTTCTGTATAATATATATGTCAGCCCTATTTAGTTAATATTTTTTTTTTCAATTTGGATTATACTATTGAATCATTTATTGAGTAACCGTTAGGTGAAGACCCTTTGAGTAACCATTAGGTGAAGCCCTTGTTTTTTAGTAACCTTTTTGGTGAAGATCCCCTTAGTAATCGTTAGGTGAAGACCCCTTACACTTTAGAGTTCTCAATTGCCGAGTAGCCTGAAAGAATAGGTCTACATCTGCAATCATTGTTTCCATGTTATATTTGCAACCAATGTTTACTAGCCTGAAATAATAGGAGTATGCGGTCTGCAATATGACAAATCTTTCTAATAAAATCATGTACATGATAAGAAAAAAAATATTTGTATAGGTATACAATTCGTTATAGTTCGGTAAAACCTGTTTTTATATAAGTGTTTTTTTTAACAGTTTTGATCTCAATGCATGATTCTGTAAAATTGCTTGATAATTGTTAATCTATTTCGGGTTGTGACCAAAATGGTAGTTGGTTTTGATCCCAGGTTCATAATTCAGAGTAGCGATTATCATGGGATTTTATTTTAATTGTTTTTTGTATTAATATTTTGTTTTGTTAATCGTACTTTAGGCTATTTAAATTGATTTTTTGTGTATGTCCTGATCAAAACGGTAGCGTGGTTTCGAACCCAGGTCAGACATGTTACTTTACTGAGTTGTTACACATCTTAGACTTAATTAATATTGTCATTTAAAATAGCATTTACTTATGCAGAGATTGTTTTTTGAAAGTGAAGTGAAAATCAAAATAAATTTTAATCGCATTTAAACTTTATAAATCCTTATCAATGTGTGCTTGGATCATTATCCATTAATATGTATATTTGATATGGCCATTGTCTTGTCGACTGGCGTCCTTACTAAATAAATTTGTCGGCAAGTGCAATCTCTCATATCGGATTACAAATAAACAAACCATAGGAGGTAGATGGTCAAAATAAAAATGTATGCTTAGTGAGCCAAAATAATTTTTAAACATGACTTATGTATATTTTGCTCACATATTCCTTTTGAGATATATATATATAGACTTGGATATTAATGTAAATGCATTTTTTAGTTGTTTCAGGTGTCAGAGAAAGCCAGGTCAAGCTGTAAGTGTATTATTTTAATTGTATTGTGACAACTTAGTAATGACATTTTAACGAAATATAACAATAAATAAAGTAAAGTGAGGAGAATAATATGCAGTATAAATATTAAAAACAGACACAGCAGGATTTTATATTTTTTTTCATGTACAAACAGATACATACAGGCATAGGTTTAAGATAGGACCTCATGAGGTAGGGAAAGTTAATTTCTGAAAACATACAAATAAAACAGATAGTTATATAAAATAAAGAACTTACAATACTGACTTATTTTAGAAAGAAGTAAATTTTTTTTTTTGATATACAGAAGGATATAACTCCTAGACACGTGATATAATATATTTATGTAGATTATTTATAAAAAGATTAAAATACGTTTTACAAATAAGGTGGGATTGTTATATAACAAAATAGCCAATATTAGGCAAAAATGGAACAACAGAAGAAAGACAAAGATTATGACAGTGATGAGGAGGTAGTGTTCAACCTTCCAAATATGGCAACATGTATTCATAGTGACCAAAAATACAATTTGGAAGATCTCATCAAAAAAATGAGAGATGAAAACAAAATGATGATGACCATGTTCCAAGAAGTTATGAAAATTACATCACAAAGATTGAATCATTTGGAGGCATATATGCAACTCCATCAAGAACATAGTATTGCAACAGAAGTGTCACCAGAAGATGATACTCAAAAACAAGATGACACTGATATAAAATCCTCGAGTGATTATGAAATAGGCGAAGCCACTCACCAGTCTGATTTCTCTGGACAAATGAATGAGGATAGTAAAAAAAAAACCGATCAACTGCTGTTGAACCAAATCCAGGCACAACAAGGCAGTAAAATCTTTACTGTGACAGTAAGCAATACTATAATTCCATGTGGCAAAGATTAGCAACATAAAATGTTTTAGAGAAGAACCGGGTGGGAACCCTAGACACCACCTAGATAGCTTGAAAATCTGTCTCAAAGTCCAGAACATGACTGAGCAAGAAAAGAAGGCAAGGGATAAATTAAGACATATGGCTCGGCATCGCAAGAATCGAAACCAGCAATATAAATTCAGGAAAGGAAACCAAGCATGGCTAAGAGACCTTAGGCCAAGTAGTAAAGCATGGAGGAAAGTTAAAAAGTTCTTCCCAATATATAAAGGCCCTCATGTGTTAAAAAAGAAGTGTAAAGTAAGTGTTTTGTTTTGGAAAAAGAATCTCAGCCTAAAAAAAGAGTATAATATTAGAAACAGAAACTTAAAACCTTGTGTACCACCGGACCCCAAAAAACACAGACATTAGAATATATATATATCTTGTTAGATTAGAACCAACACTGATTCAACCCTAGTTATATGATTAAGAAAAAGAAAGACCGTAGTTAGTAACAAATTAAGAATTACAGAAAATAAAGAGTAGGCTTGAACTCACCTGGCACAAAATTTTTACCTCTGATTTGAAGCAACAGCATTTTTTTTAACATTTTTTTTGCTCACTAACTATTGGAAAATGAAGCAATGGATCTGTAGTCTGATCCATGCTGCACAGCCTTCTATAAACTTAATTAGTAAGGCCTGAATTAAGTTTATAGTCCAATATCAGCAGGGTTTTGCATTAAAGCTAAAATTAATTACATTTGTATATTTTGTATTTGCATTTAACTATTTCATTTTAAATAAATTCCATTTCAAGATTAAATTTCTGTTAATAAAAATTACTTGTAAAATCTATTAGTCAAACATATATATATATATAAAATATTATAAAAAAAATATATATATATATATGAGTTAATGCAAAATTCTGCTGAAATAAAATGCTTATTTTATTAAAAGAAATAATATATTTTTCTTTTAAAATCTTGTTAAAATATGGTGTATGATTTTTATTTTGAGATAAGCCCACCAACATTTTCTAAAAGAATGTATGTTTGTAATTAGTTAGCCCATTCAAGGCAAATTAAAGATGGCCTTCTCTTCTTTTTTTTAATTAATAAAAATTCAAACTTTAAAGAAAGAAATTTAGAATAAAAAAGTAAAAGTTATTTTTAGAAAATGTTACCTTGAAACAAAGGAGCATGGGGGGGGGAGGGCTTATCAAGATCTAAGATCATACACAAAACAATAGAAGGTAGCTTACAAAAAAGGTATAAATAGGAGTGAGAACAAAAGACTTGGCATTCAGATTTCCCTTTGGAGATTTCATTTAGATTTTTCTAGAAGCTTTTTTAGATTTTCTTTTGGAGATTGACTTTTCAGATTTTCCTTTTTGAGATTGCATTCAGATTTCCGTTTGGAGATTTTATTCAGATTTCTCTGGAGGCTTTTTCTTGTGCTTGCTTTTGTCAGATTTTGCTTTTGCTTGCTGAGATTTCTCTGTAGAGAATTCATTGAGATTTTTCCTGTGCTTTGAACCTCCCAGATTTTGCTTCTCATTTCCATTTTGCTCAAAAAAAGTTATTCAAATGTTGTTTTCGAAATCATGGAGAAGTTTGAACATGCTACAAGCTAAAAGTCATATGAATTTGATGGATTCTACCATGCTAAGTGGTTAGGCAAAGCTTTTCCTGCTGCCAAGATCCTAAATACCATCAAAATGCCATAGTATCCACCCAATAGTAATCTGAACTCTGTGCCGTGTCTGTAGGACTTTTCGTGAAAGCATGCTACATATTTTCACTTTCCTTGTCTGGGAAAATACCTATCGATAGACAGATCAAGCCACGCATGTCGACAGAACATGACCAAAGAACCAGGATGGCAATCGTATCTCTCCTCCATTGAACTATTTACTTTCTACCCGTTTTTGTTCACACCTTTCTTAATTGCTTAATTGAATTATATTTTTGAATTGTTTTATTTAATTATATTTGTTATGTAACCATTTTTATTAGACTAGTCTTAGATATATATTGCGTGATCATCTATCTATAAATTTAACCCTTTTTCCTTCGCTATCCTTCATTACTAACATGTATAAATATTTTGTATTCCATTGCAGTTAAGTTTAAAAGTTAATTTGTCATTTAAAATCTCTTTTCAATTTCATTTATGTTTCTAAATTCAATACAAGTAAGTTTCCTTTGTTTGCCAACTTGATCTTCTCGATAACGCCTCTTGTGTCCGCCATTAGCTTATTACGTATATCTGATTTAGCTATATACGTCTTGAATAATTTTTAAACTGCCTGTTTTTAGCACAAAGCAATTAGAAAATGATTTGTGAAAGATTTTTATTATTGTACTTTATCGAGGAGATTCGAGTTGACAATTTTATTAAAATTGGGAAGAAAAGACTTAGACTGCAAAAATATTATGTCGATTAATCTGTTTTTATTGTCTAATTAGTTTTTCATTAATTCAGGGGAATAGCGGAGGCCATTGAACATTACTAACATTTTAAAAAAATCATTGATTAAATATATTATTTAACTAAAAAAAACTTCAGTTTTCTAATTTTATTATAATGCTTTATTTTACTTTTCCAATGATTCAGGCATGCAAAACACATTTTTCGTAGCACTTTTATGCACATTTAACTATTTAGCTCCATAGGTGTTCCCGTCCATGTTTCTCCCCTGATGCTAGTTTGGGTCAGTTGAAAAAATAATTTATGCATGACTCAGATAATATTGTTGGTTCGTAGTTAGCCTCAAGAATAGGTGAACAAGGCAGAGGACATAGTATTTTTGATTTAATATCTCATGTAAGGGTGACCTCGAGGT
Organism: Epiperipatus broadwayi; assembly: GCA_028023455.1. Lineage (NCBI taxonomy): Eukaryota > Metazoa > Onychophora > Udeonychophora > Euonychophora > Peripatidae > Epiperipatus > Epiperipatus broadwayi. Next base: position 118,234 of record JAQFVV010006778.1, read on the forward strand.
ATTTTCGCCTAGTATTTGAACTGGGTTAAACCAACATACATCATCTGACTGTCACAATATTAATAAATAGAAATGAAATGAATATAATTAATAGACAAGCTGCTAATATTAAAATCTGCGATTTGTGGGATTTGAGTTGATGATGCTTACTAGTGTTATGTTTTTTTTGAATTTAACAGCAGTTAAAGATGATTAAGAAATTAACTGAAAGTACTTCTGTGGATTGAAAGACTATATATAATAGTTAATTACTATTATATTTATTATTTTCATTGTTATTACAATAGTTTTTTAATTATTCGACATATTATTTGTATATATTGAAACAGTAAGGTCTGCTTTGCAGATCTTCGTTTCACCTTTTCTCACTTACTTCCTACCCTCATACCTTAGTTTGAACTCCAATCTATCATAGTGTGTCTGCAATACACTTATATACCGAAAATCCTGCCTAATTTTAAACCACGAGCACAATGCTCGTATTATATATATAACTTATTCCCAAATAAAATAAAATATTATGAATTATGTATTTGTTCACATAATTTACATTTATTTAAAAGTAGGTTATATAAGTTGTAATTGTGCACACACTATGATATGCATTTTAAAACATATCAAAATTATAAATTGTTAAAGTTATTTTGTTTGAATCTATTTACAAATATATTACTGTCGTAATATATTTTGATTTAAAATAAAATTCATTTAGTAAATATTCATTTAGTAAATAGATTCAAATATTGCAATTTAAAAAGTAAAATCATTTTCTTTAATTTAATAAAAGTCATTCCAAATATTTCTGTTTAAATAAATCAAAGACAATAGTTTAATTAGTTAATGTTCTATAAGTTTATCTAAAAACAGCAGATGTCCACTTAAGGTTTTCTTTAATGAGTAAAAGTAATTTTTAATTAAATCTAGTTTGTAATCCGAATGTCGACAGGGAAATTAACAAAAGAAATTAATTAATGTTGAATTCCTTTAGACATTTGGATAGATTTAATTACAGCTGATAAGTCCGATATATTTTTGTAATGCTCCAGGGCAGTTCTATTGTTAACGTCTACTATAAAAAGAAGGGTTTTCTTTTGTTCTCCAGTAGTTTCTTCTAATGTTTCTAAGAGAAATCATTCTGAGGTCTAATGTTTCTAACCAAAATTATAGTAGTAATTTGTAAATCTTGACATGACAGAGTAGAGTGCAAGAAGGCTATTTCTCTCCAAAATGGTCATATGCTGCCGTAGACCATCGGAAGTTATCACACAGGGAACCCCGGAACTGCTGCCGCTGCCAAAAATATGAACATTTCCAGATTTTGCTGCTGAATTATAAAACCTGCCGAACATCTACCTGAAAATGCTTCTCCAAAGGTAACCCTAAATTAACCCAAGAGCTCTTGTGATAACTAACATGCTATAGCTATTTAAAATTGTTTTTCTTATATTTCACATAACTTCATTATGTATTTCTTTAACGTGTTTAAATATACTCAACATTTTGCTCTCTATCCTTGGGTTAATATTTTCTATTTATTAAGCTTTCTGTTATTTTATTATGATAATGTGTCAGAATCGTCTTTGACCGAGTGAATTATTCTCTCTGATGAAAATAAGACGCCGCTATGAAGGCATATTTTAAATTTCTAAATAATTTTCCAATTTTATTATCTTGCAAATCACTCGTTCGAGGGCGATTCTTTTCTTTAATATATAATATAATCACATAGTTTAAAATCTACATGTTATTGATTTTAATCTAATATGAGAGTATGTGCGAGGTCAATGATTAAATGTGTCCCCTAATGCATGATTGCGTATATAAATCTATACTTACTTTTCAAACCCGCAAGCATGCATTTTCCTATTTTAATTACCGTGTTCTACTTTAATTACAAAGTTCATCATTGATGTCGAGAATGTGCGGACCCTTTTAAATGAATTTCTGGGAATTTGATTGGGCATTTCTTTTAATCCAAGTAAAACCCATTCAGTATGTTTTATATACACTAGTCTCGTATTGCTGGTAAGTGAATTGGTTGTTGAGACCGCTTTGTTTTACTTTTCCAAGGATTCTTTACACGGCCAAAGTCCGTTCTCTTTGCGATTTCCAGGCAGAGTGTGTCCCCAAGTGACACACCTGGGAATTAAATGCAATTGTCACCCAGTTGCTAAGTTTTGGCTGTTCATCAAAATACTTTCCTACGGGTTAGCGGTGAGACGCTCTCCGTAATCATTCCGGATATTCGATATTGTTTTATTTTATATTTATTTTACAAAGCATCCGTGACTTAAACGTGTCACACCCTCCAACTTTAATAAATTCATTATCAGCAATACTGACCTCCCAATGTAACTTTATTATTATTATCGAATAAATGCTTTGATCACATTCCCACTTTGTTGCTTATTAAGCTTTTGACCGTGCTATTCTCGAAATCAATAAATATTTTAGAACACTTAATTTTCAAATATTTTCTTAAACTTGTATAATTGCTCAAAGCACCTCGCACATGTTCCTATTTCATCAAGCACATTATCGTAATGCTATTAACCCGAGGAATAGAATATATCACTTTGCTTTAAAACCTTTTTGTCATTTATTGAAATATAATGCCCACAATTATTTAATATGCGTCCCTGTCTTATATAAGCAGACAGTGGCATTATATCTATAATTTATATAAATAAATTTTGTGAAATTATTTAAAACTAAATTTGATCTCTTATTTTATTTGATTCCTATCACTGTCTCGGTCTATAGATATATATATTTTCTGCATTTCTTTTGTAAATCCATAGACATTAATTAGCCACCCAAGCTTCTTTTAGTATAGTCTTGTTTCTTCCTGATCACCAGGCACCAGTCAAAGGTTATACTAGTAGTGGCATCAGATGCGTTGTCATGTAGATGGCGCTGTGAAATTTGGACTTTAGATTCGAACTTAGCATATCTAGAAGGTAACCCCTCCTAGAATGTTCAGTTTCGTGTCTGGGGTTTGAATTCTACAGTGTGTTAGTGAGATAGACGATTCTGACTGTCAGTGATGAAGCATGACTTTTTAAGAAACGGAAGCACTTTTCTTTTTTTCATTATGTATTTATTTCACTTGGCACAACAATTTTTACATTATATATATAAAAGACAAATTTTACAGGTTTATCCATGTAAAAAAATTTAAATATTGATATACCAAAGTTTCGATTTGACCACACAAGTCATCCACTGGGTGATAAAAGGGAGAAAGACAGTTATAGAGGTGATACAATCACTGATTTGAAAAAAACATTAAAGTTCTACCAATAGCAAAATGTTAAATTAAGAATGTTTTTTTTTAAAAAAAACTTTCCAAATAGGAGAAAGTTTGCATTCTTAACTTAACATTTTTTCTATTGGTGGAACTTTAAGGTTTTTTTCAAATCAGTGATTGTAGCACCTCTACAGCCATCTTTCTAAATTTTACAGATGACATATGTCATCAAGTCAAAACATCGGAATATATCAATATTTAAATTTTTTAACATGGATGAACCCACAAAATATGTCTTTTATATATGCAACCTGTGAAAATCTTTGTATCAACATATATATATATATATATATATATTACACACATCTAAAAAAATCTGAAACTCTTATCTGTAAATCAGAGAATATATTATCAAAATATTTTTATCTTCCAAATCCTTTTAACATTCTTAAAAGTTTTAACTGTCAATTAGAACTTAGCATTGTTTGAACTTTTTATAATCAAATGAGAGTGCATTAGTCAAATTCATTCTTTATATATATATAAACAATTCAACTGTTAGTAAAAACATTGAAAGTCATCAGTAATTCCATACAAAAAATTATGAATTTGAATTGCTCATTCTAATCAGACTGTGATTAGTTTAAATCTAGATTATCAAAATATTTCTATCTTCCAAATCCTTTTAACATTCTTAAAAGTTTTAGCTGTAAATTAGATCTTAGCATTGTTTGAACTTCTTACAATCAACTGAGAATGCATCAGTCAAATTCATTCTTTGTGTATATAAAAACAATTCAACTGTTGGCAAAAAACTTAAAGTGAATTTTTTAAATTGAATTTTAATAAAAGCTTTTGAAAATTTTTCTATGGAAGCACTCATTCTGTTCAATACATGAATGCTTCATCCCTGATATATATATAGAACCGGATTGATATTCAATTCAATGGTTTTATTACCAAAATTAAAAACTTTTAATTTTCGTTAAATCTTATCTAATTGTAATGGTCAAATTTGTACATTCGCGTAACAAAACTTAGAACTTTAGTAAATCATCCCAAGGCTAATCAGAATATGGTGGTGCAACTACAGGTCTGATATAGCCCTAGTTCCTTTACTATTGCTCAGAGATTTACCACCTTGTGGATGACACATATGAGGCCACAGCAGTATTCTCCTTCATCTCATTCCAGCAGTAGAACAACAGTAGAGCAAAAGACTGGAAGAAAGTTGGCATTCTATCTAGTATAGCTATATAGGTATCATGTGGCTAGTATATGATTATTAAACAATGAAATGATTTTAATAACTAATAATAAATAATTACTAAATGATAGAATAATTATTAATCGGTGAGCAAGACTAAGACATAAAGCAAAGTTAAATTTAAAACCAATTTAATGAAGTTAAATTTTGAAATAACAATCAAAACAAAATTGCAATAAGCTAGATGCTTGGTCTCACATGCAGGTGATTAGGGATGTTTACATTAAAGATCAGGTTCACACACAAGTGATGGTTGTAGATATATAATTCTTTATGGCTAAGTTTTACACAACTTGGTTTACATATATAGGAGGTAGATAAAATCACTCGCAGGTGATTAGAAATTTCTAGTTACAAATAATTGTATTTCTTACATATATATATATCACTCGTAGGTGATAATATAATATTTACGCACTTCCGGTTTATATATAGCATTTTAATCATTCACAGATGATTGTATTTTGTAAGTTACAGATATTTAATTTACTTAGCTATATATATAAATCACTCGCAGGTGATGAAATTATAACACAATTGAATTGACATTTTCATGAGCTTGAATATTAATTTTATGACTAAATAAATTTGCACATGATTATTTATGCCTAATTTATGCTATAATAGGATCTAGATTTGCTTTATAATTAGTGGAAGTGAATATAAAGGTTTATAAAGAATATAACACTTTACTAAGCACGAATAATTAATATTTTCTACATAGCTAATATACATTTTAAATTGGATTTGAATTCAGATCAAAGCTAAAAATAACAATTAGAATGGCGGCCAGACTTCAGATACTAATGCGTATAGAAAACATATAATTCTAAGTCTTTTGCACCTCATCTATGTGCCTTATTCACGGGATTCGTACCAAGTACCAATTCCCTTTTACTGTACTCATTGCTGTGAAATAGGAGGCCTTTAGTCTGGATGACCAAGAAATTTATTTGAGTGGGAGTCTTATGCTCCAAAGGAGTCTCGTGCTCTATTTCTAAGGGTGCAGAATGGGAAGGCACATATCAATCCACCATCTGAAAAAAATAATTGTCCGAAGTAAGAGTAATGGTGCAGCGCAACCACATACATCCATTAAAGAAGACAGAACAAGTGAGTATGCTGTGGCATTTCTTAAGGATACATTTGCGCCACTGACAACATTATCATATAATAAAATTAGGACACTAAACAATAGTTTCCTTCATGAAACTACAGTATATCAGTTCATATGATCGTATTGATAATTATACTATTAAGGAAAATTTATGAATCCAATTTATAAAGCTATCTATATAGGTTTTTATTTCTATAAGGAGGATTACAGCATATTATGGGAATTACAATATAGAATGATAGATTTATGCTGCATTTTATCACTTCAACTGAATATTGGTTAAATATTATATTTAAAAGCAAATCTATCTTAGAATAACTGTAAGTTTGTAAGTATATCTTAATTAAGATATTTATTCATTTCAAAACAGAGCTTTAGTTTATGCATCAATATATGCGGGATTGCATATATATGCGAAGTTACATATATATGCATGAGAAACTATATTTACTTCTCACGAATGATTTAATTAGGAATAAAACTCGGTTTTGAATACATATAGCATAAACAATAACATAACTAAAAATAATAAGGTTTGGCATAGACATAAATAAAAGAAATGTATATTTAAAATAAGATAAGATTTCACGCAAGTGAAATCTGGAATTTGGCTTTGTTTTAAAGTGAAACTTATGCTACATTCGCTGAAATATGACCAACTTAGTTTTGATAATTATAAGTTTATAAGATTAATGATGGAAAATATTATCATTAACTTAAGCCATACAAAATGATTTAGAAATTTAATAGTTATTTTATAATAGATCATTTTGCATTATACGTGACAAAATTATATTAAAACATTTAAATTATAGATTTTAGCAAGTTAAAACTAAATTACTTTTAATTAAAAATAGGATGAATACGTAACTAAATCAATCATAAATAAATTCAGCAAGTAAACCAACAAATAAAGCAATCATATCAATAAACGAAAGGTGTTATTTATGTAAATAATAACTCAGATAAAATTATAAAGCAGTTAAATCAGTATTTATCAATTAACAAATTATAACAGTAAATCAGATTATCAAATTTTAAATTAGTTTTCAAAGGAGTTTGTAAATCAATTTAAATCAATTTAATTATGAAATCAGGTAAGATTTTAAGATTGAAACAAAATAAAATTACATTTAGAAATAAGTTTAGATTATATTATTATTATGGCCATTGATTTAGATTAAGCTAGCATTTTAGAGTTGAGTTTAGTTGAAAGCTTTAGAATTAAAGGAGTATTTACCATTTTCCCCTCTTTTCTGCTGACAAGTTATTTCTTCATCGTGGGACCTCTTTAGGTGTTACAGTTGTTACTTCATCTCTTCCCACATTAGGCAGCTTCTCATTGGAGGTGGAAGCAAGATTTTAGGCCTTTACCCCGACATGATCATCATCAATGCTATTCAAATACTTTATTAAAATTACAATCATATAGAGTGTCCTTCCAAAATGGCTGCAGCAGCTTATATACCAATACACCCCCCTCTCCTTCATTATATTATTTTTAGATTAATTTTCTTAGCTTACTTGCTGTTTCAAAATTCAGCAGAATCCCGCTGTGATTATTTTTCACTTAGGTCAATTTAGCCTCTGTGACACGTGGTAATTTATTCAGTTTTCCCAACTTAAATCTAATTTTAACTTTAATTAAAACTGGGTCAATTTTCAGCGAGAAGGATTAATTTTTCTGGCATCACTAATACTAGAAAAACAAATCTAAAATTATGAAAAAACATTTTGATATATATGTAATTTGACCGTTTAATTTAGTGATATATGCAGAAATATATAATTTCAAATATTACTATTTTAATAAATATTTTAAAATAAAGAAATCTTTAATGTTTTAAATTCTATTAACATTATTCTTCTAGCATATACGTAGTCTTAAGTTACATATACAACTCATTTTTCATTTAATTATTATTAAAACTATATATGTGCGCATTTATAGAGGTTTATGTATATAAATGCAATTTTCTCTCTACATGTAGTTATATATGCACACATACATGGTGAACATATTTAGGTTTAAATTTAGCCAGGTTTTTATGATACTATTAGCATAATATACGAGAATTTGGTGGCTACTACTTATAAAAGAATACTACTATAGCATATAGTAGGTGAAACAGTTGGATTGTACAAGCTGTCTGTTTCATAGTGTTAAATTTTTTTTATTATTTAAAAAGAGTACATGTATTAAAACACATATTCATTTATATTTTAAATAGATCGTTTTAATGTTTATAAAATTGATTTTAAAATAGTTTTCTTTGCGCTTGTTTTTACTTTTTTTTAAAAATCAATTTGATTAAAAACAAGCAAGCTTGTTAATTACATTTCTGTTGCTTATTTTTATCAGTTCTAATTTAATTCTAAAAGTGGAGATTTAATTGTGTTGTTGTTTTTTGTTTTTGTTTAAAATAATCCCTGAGTAGAATTCTTAGATTGGATTGAGCAGGAAATTGATATTTGCCCTGCCTCAGGCATAGAATTTAACAACAAGGAAAGTTTTTTGCAGGAAATGTAGCAAAGAAATAAATTGCCCATCCAATTTTAGGAGGATAGCGGTTACAGATTCTATTCTATTCTAATCTAGAGAGCTTTGACCAAGCCAAAACTCCGTCAAAGTGATTCGTTCAATATTCATTCAGGTTAACCTCATTCAACATTCGTATCATTAGCAGTTTGGGGCACTTAAGTTTAAAAGTAAACTATTCACTTTAAAGCCTGTGGTGGCACTGTTTCTGTGTAAAAACATTGCGATATAACATTACCAGGCCTTTTTTTCTCTTACATTTATAAATACGGGGACTTTTTTTTCTCTTAGATTTAAAAATACAGGTTTTTTTTTTTGGCGGCGGGTTTGATTTTTTGTTTTTTTAATAATAACAAATAAAACGTCAAAAACAAAAAAAGAATATGTCAATCGTGGTATTGGTTTTTTTTTTTTTAAAAAAAAATATATATCAATAGGTTTTGTTACATTCTGTGGATTTATTTTATTTATCTTTTTTAAGAATCGTACAAGTTTGTTAAAGATTTTTTTTCATAACAAATAAAATGTCGGTATTTTTTTTCTTTTTTAGCAAAAATTAGGTCGGGTTCATTTTTAAAATCTACTTAACGTGCTCTTTATTGATTTAGAACAACAACAACAAAAAACATCTTTTTGCTTCTAAACGAAACGAATAGATATGTCAAAAGAAGAAGTATTTTTTACACACAAAAAAAATCAATCAATCAAGAGATGTGCAACAAACTCTGCTGCCCCTTTTTAACACTGTCATTCTGGGTGTTAATTATATGATTTACAGATCAAAATAATCGCAAACAAAACACAAATTCTTTCCAGAAAATAAATTTATTAACCACATATGACTGAACTAAATCAACTGTAATGAATATTCAAACATTTTAAAAAGTCATACAACTTGTTAGTGAGTTTGGAGATGTGTGGAGTCTACAAACTGTCAAGTCTGCTGTGTGAGATTTATCGATTTGCCACATTCACATGTATTGGCATGCAGCAGGATGTTTTAGGCTTGCAGCAACACAACTGCTTCACTTTCTCTGTTTGGGACTTCCCACAAATGTAATAACATGGTAGACATTTTGTTCTTCTTTTTCAACTCTCGTCCGAGTCATGACCGAAATGGTATTTTTCCGCAAACAACTCCAATCATCTGCCAGAGAGCTTGACATTTTTTTTTCTTTTTTGACCCAAAAAAAGCAAAATTAGCAAAAAAAAGTTTTGACAAATATCAATAATATGCTGATAATTACTAGTCCGCAAAAATATTTCATTTGGGAAATACAGAAAATCATAAACATCAACAAATAAACACTTGAAAAAGATGACAATGCTCACACTCTCATCTTAAATTCTAGCCACAATACAAATTTTGTCAATATGCATGGGAATTCAACCCACAATGAAATCAATGGAAAACTATACAATCATAGTATTGTATTGTTAGTAGACATAGTGTTCTAAACGCAGAAGAATTGGCTGTGTACTATAACCACTACATACAATCACTCATATATTAGCTGTAGGTTCGACCATAAAAGCGATATTATTCTGTGTTTTTACACAGAAACAGCACCACCACTGTCTGTACAGTGAATAGTTTACAAATATCAAATTTGCAGTTATCAAAACAATTTTGCTTTCTCCAATGTCAAAATACGCTGTTATATTTATTGGGAACAACATGTCTTGCTAGCTTAACCCAAAAGACGAACCCTGCCTGCCAACTCTCCTTCAATCTTGTCATGAACATCTAGAATAAACAAAGGATCTCATGCCTCTACCTTGCAGCTGTCAAAGGACCTGAAAATGAACTAAAAATAAACGTGTGCACTCTACGCAAACTGTGCTTTATCGTAAGATAAAATTTTCTTTTATTTTTTCCAGGGTAAATTTTTTTAGTTAAATCTCCACTCAATCTAATAAACCTGTAATCTAAATTAATATTTAACCTCATATTGATTAGCTATATTTATTCTCTTTTATTGTACTTTGCCATGTCTTGGAATCTTAGTTTTAAGATTCCAAGTTTGAGTTCAATTTTGTTTATTGGAGAGTGACTAGCGAGTTTGTCTTTTTATGCCTAACCTTTTTTCTAATGCTTTAGCAGTCTTGTATATTTTTAAATGCTCACCTGTAATTATTTTATTATCCTGTAATTGATTTTAAATATTGTGTTTGTGCTTTTGTGAACCACAAAATCTTTTGGCTGGCAACTTCTATTTATTTTCCTAGTTTTCTGGATGTAGATATTTTGTTTCTTTTTTTCTTATGTCTCTGAATTCGGAAACTGAAATTGCATTTTTCTTTGTAATTTTATAAGTTGCCAGCAGGAAGATAAATTTTATCTCTTTTGTAAATTACAGGTGAAAGAGAGTTTCATTCTGCTAAAATATTTAATGCCTTCAGTTAATGTTTTTTACTCATAAGCACTCTCTGATAAACTAACAAAAAAAAAATATCTAGGAGCGTTTATATTTGCTTGCTAAATTTATTTTGTATTTATATGTGGTTTTAAATTTATCAGAGCATGTACTCAGAACTTCTTTCATAAATTTATTTTTTAATTATAATTATTTGTAATTCATTTTCTTTAAATGCTGGGCAGACATAACTGATTTTCTAATGATTTACTTGTCTCCTATTGAGACCTTTAATTTTTAGATTAGTTTTTGCCAATCATTTGGTTGGGGATTCGTAAGTTTTATTTGTTTGTTTTCCTTTCATTCTGAAGCATTTTTGTCATGGGTTCTTGAGGTAAATCAATCATCTTTGCTTTGAACATAGTTTTAAGATGCAGCTTCTACTGGCATATGACATTTGGGTCCTGCACATTTTAGAGTCTAGAAAAGCTCACTGGCGCTGGTTTCATTGATTTATTTCAAGAACATATTGTGTTCATACCTGTGAATGGGAAAACCAATGTTTAGGTGACTTCTCTTCTGAAAGAAATTTGCTTCCTCCCTTTATAATTCGCTATTAGAAGATCGGTCTGTATGCCAGTCTGAAAGAAATTTGCTTCCTCCCTTTATAATTCGCTATTAGAAGATCGGTCTGTATGCCAGAGCAATGCATTTTCGTCTTTATGGTACACATCTGAGATAACCCTATTGGTTTTCATATAAACTTTTTCTTACAAGTTATTTTGCTCTTAAATAAAATTTTAAAATTTGTTTAAACTTAATTTGGCTGATGTTTGTCTTGGTAATTTTATTGCTCAATTGTCTAAACAATATTTAAGATATCTTGTTTCTCCCTGAGTTTAGTCCGGCACATTATGACTTGCATATCCTGTTCAGCCTTAAAATAAATGTCTAGTTCCAATTTTCGGACTAGTGGCACCCTTGTGGTCAGTATATGTGAGTCTGGAAATCTTTTGTCCATTACAATATATATATATATATATATATATATATATATATATATATATATATATATATATATATATAATTGATGATATATATTAAGTACAGTAATATTCATATAATTTAATTTATTCTATTAGAAGTACTTTCAACTATATTCCTTTTAGTCTTTGTCAACTATATAATGATATAATGTTTAATAATCAAAATGAGTCATTATTTTATAACTCCATAATTTGTCTTTGTCAAATATATAATGATCTAACAATATAGTTCAAAAGTACTTCTAATAGTATAAATTAAATTATATGAATATTATTGTATTTAATATATAATATATAAATTTGAATATTACATATATTTTGAAAGAATATAGACAACAAACTTAATATATATATGATTGATGATCGATGGAGCTTACCAATAGCTCTAAACAAGCTTTGCTTTTATAAGTGCCGAAAGAGAAAGAATTCAAAATCTCTATCGTTAAGACCCTACCTCCAGACCAATTGGTTTTGAGCTTATGGAACATCTCAGTGGAGGGCTGGGTCTCTAGAAACTAGATTTAAAATACTAACTCAAAAGTCAGCACTTATAAACACATTTATATCAATTTGAAAGTCTGAACTTTTCGGACACATAAATGTTTTCAAATCCAGCTTTGCAAATCAGATAGCTATATGAGCCTGAATTCAGCTCAGTTTCACCATTTAGTAATAGCCTCTGCAATATAGTATCCCAAAAGCCATCAAAGGTACAATTATAATAATTAATAAATCAAGTTATAAATTTTGTAACTTGCTTTTAAGCTTGCATTTAATCACTAGATGGAGCTTACCAATAGCTGTAAACAAGCTTTGTTTTTATGTGCCAAAAGAGAAAGAATTCAAAATCTCTAATGATAGAGATTTTGAATTCTTTCTCTTTTGGCACTTATAAAAACAAAGCTAGAGACCCAGCCCTCCACTGAGGCGAGCCATCAGCTTGAAACCAATTAGTCTGGAGGTAGGATCTCAGTGATAGAGATTTTGAATTCTTTCTCTTTTGGCACTTATAAAAGCAAAGCTTGTTTAGAGCTATTGGTAAGCTTCATCTAGTGATCATTTAAATGCAAGCGTAAAAGCAAGTTATGAAATTTATAACTTGTTTTATTAATCATTATATATATAAATGAAATACTACCCAGGTACATCCATGCATAATTTATAAATTATAAACAGATGTACCTAAATAATATTTCATTTATGTCCGTAACCCACAAAAATCTTCAATTTATATATATGTAATAGTAAAAGATTATTTTGAAAGATACCCCCTCTCATATATCAAGCAACTGTGAGAGTGACAGACCCAAGAGCTATCTATCCCTGGATCGATTTGCAATTAAAAAAGTAAAAAAAAAAATCACTTGGTAATTTTAAAAACCAATCAGTGCCTAAAGAAGTAATAGTTACAGTATGAACTACATATCAATATAGAGTTCTATATGCATTTGAGTATATCTTTGTATACATTTACTAAACCCAGTGAGATTTTTGTCAGCCAAGTAAATATTTTGTGCTCAGATATTTATTTTGATGTTAAAATCTCATTGAATTTCCTGATTCAAATAATTATGATTATATTATTATTACTAATTTTTAAAAAACAGTTTATTAATTAATAAAAAAATATTTTTAGAACCTTTGCCAATTTTTAAAATATGTTATTATTATTTCCAAATTTTCAACTATTATCATTCATTTACAGAATGAAAGTCTCTCTGAAATTTGACTCTATTTTTCTGATTCATAGATATATTTCTTTACATCATACTAGAAGACTTTTTTATTTATTCATCCATCCATTTCAAATGTGGTGTTTTTCTACATCTTTTCTCATCTTTAGAAATCTTGTTTAAGACTTTATTTAGTCATCTATTATCATCTCTATTACCAATATGTCTATCTCAGATTCAATTGAGTCTATCTCTTAATTCTTTCAATGACATCAAAAATATCTATTTGTTTTCTTCTCGTGTATTAAGCTTTTGAACTCTTCTTGCTACTCTTAACATACATTTCCCAATATTTTATTGTGACTGTGTAAGTCTTTATACTGTGATTCTGCTAAGTGTCTGAATGTTAGATCCCTATGCAAAAAAATACATCTATTAAAAATCTTCCTTTTCAAATACATAAATACATTTCCTTTAAATGTGAAATTATTTGTATCAAAAACACTCATAAAAGTTTTAAGTGTATGATTAATTTCATTGCTTATGTTTTTATTTGTATTAATAATCCGGCAATAATATCTGTGTTGTTAATATCTTCTAATTCATAATATTCAATCTTTACTTTTTTCTTTTGAAAAAATTCACAGAACATTATTTTAGACTACTTAATGTTGATTTTTATTCCTACTTTTTCACTTTCATCTGATAATTTTTGCAACATTTCTTAAAGTTTTGAAACATTATTTACAAAAACAATCATTCTGTTGTGTTTGGACTGGAGTACAGACCCAAACTACAGAAAATAACACTAGCAACAGTATTATAATTAATATAATATTTATTATATTACAAATATATACAGTACAGAATAATATAGTTCTAATGTGAACTCTTGGATCGAATTTTATCGATCTACTGCTTCCTGCTACACCTGATAGCTTGCCTCACAGGTAGAGGGAACAACTTTTCTGGCCATACCAGACAGCTTGCCTTGAGTTGGAAGTAATCTTAGCAGCATCTGACCCTCCTGGAGAACGTACTGTCTTTGTAGGATAGACAGACATTCTCTACCTTTCCTTCAAAAGGCTGACCATTTATAGCCAGATTCCTGACCTCACTGAAGCATTCAGATTCAGTGACCAACATTGCTTATCGGTCTGTAGTAATCATTGGCTATGTGTTTAGCTGTACATCAGCCTATTGGCCAGCAGCAAACAATGCTTAATCCGATCAAATAAAAGGAAATCTGGAACAGTCTGCTTCTGAGGGAAAGGAGAAGTATAACATCCCTTCCCTTGGCTAAATATTAGCCTGGAGAACATAGTCATGCAGGTGTGCTGGAGGGTGACTAATCTACATTGGTGGGTTTTTTGGTTTTCTCCCATCTTCAGTTTGTTGATCATCCTTGCTTGCAATTCTTGTGCCTGGAGATTTATTCATTGTGGTTATATCTGTATAATTCAGTCTAAGTTAATCCTGATGGTGATGATGTTGACATATCTCTGCTGTTTCAACTACTATGGTGTGGAGTCTTTTCTGCTGAATCATGACCACTGAGATCTATTTAGTGGATCTACTATACATTCTGCATAACACATTCATTCCTATTTGCAATTTGATATTGTCCTTTTTCTTATTTTCCATTGTTTGGATCAGATTTCAGAGATGATAAGTTAGTTCACAACATTCTACTAAATGGCAGTTCAGCTGGAGTTTTTCTCATTTCTGTACTTTATGTAGAGTATTGTGAGAACAACATTCTGGGTAAAGGTGCTCCAGCTTAACTGCATCCATCTTTGTGAGCAATTTTTTAGTCTCCTTATTTACTGGTAAGTGAATTGGTTGTCTTAAATACAGACCTAAGTCTTTCTTGAAAACTTCAGGCTAATCATTCTTTAATTTATTTACCATTGTTACTTGGTTGACCTCTGTCACTATAAACCATAAGTGCCTGAACCAATCATGCCTAATAAATTACTATAATCACCAGATGCCACTATCAATGGTAAATATGTCATTTTGTTAGACTCCATCACTTTGACTCTTGTCTGACACAAGAGTTTTATTTTCTTGCCCTGATAGTCTGTGACAGTCTTGCCACTAGGATGCATCTTATACTTGTTATTTTTATTAATTATAGCCCAGGTCTTGTTTGACACAATGGAAACTGCTGACCCTGTATCCTATTCCATTGTTACTGGTGTATCATTAATGAAGATTCTGGGTTTAAATACTGGTTCACAGCTCTTAATATTATTAATAGAGGCAATTTGTTTATTTTCTTTATGATTGCCCTTGGTATGTTTTAGAATGGGTTTTTCCATTTCTCATATCATCTACTTGTCTTTTCATGTTTAGACAAGTGGCTCTTATATGCTTGATTTTCTTGCAAAATGAATACTCAGTATGACAGTGTGGAGATTTTGTTTGAGTGTGCATTGGTTCATTACATCTATAATGCTTATCACTCGTTGTTGTTGAACTAACTGAATGCTTGACCGACCCAATCTTCTGTTCAAGTTTTTGCATGGGAATTTTTTTTTTAATGGTCTCACTTGACACATTATAGATTCTGATACAGCCATTTCAAAGTCTATATCTTATTCGTTAATAAATTTGAGTCTTAAATTATGATTGTTCATCCAACAAATGAAATGATTGCGGAGTGCTTCATTTAAGAACGCTTTGAAATTGCACATTAGTGCCAATTTCCAGATTCACATTGCAAATTCTCTAGCTTTTTTGCCCTCACTTGGACACAGAGATAGAAATAATGTCTCTGCATTATTGTTAATGGTTTTGGGGAGAAATATTTTGTGAGAATCACCAATGCCTTCTCAAAATTCAAGTCAACTGGTGTTTCTGACCCAACTTGAGACTTTAGAATACCGTATGTCTGAGACCCGATTATTGTCATCAGATTGTTTAATTTTATTTCAGATTTCTTAATCTGATTAGCTTGCATATAAAAGATTAGTCAATTTTTGTAGCTGAACCCATTCTTGGAGCAACCTGGATCAAGAGCTTCCCTCGAGTTAATTATATTAGCCATTCTTTATTTTTCTCTGGTATACCACGAGAAACATATTTATTCATATTTACTGCAAATTAACACTCAATATTATTATTTTTGACAGAACTTTTACTCCGCTAGGTCAAGTTTCTGTCTTTTTAAGATGACCAGTTTTGATTGGTTTGTGACCCGCCAATAGCATTTGTGGTCAATGTCTTTAACTGTCTTGGGAAGAAACTTTTTCTCAATATGCCAAATCTGTTTTTTATTTGGGTTACAATGAGATATTTAATTATCCCCTTAAAAAATATGACAACTGCCTAATTGCGTATTCCCTTATTTTAGTTTTTATTTTCCCAGCCATGGGGGAAATATTTTAAATGTAACTGCTTCAAATCTAGCTGGACTGAGCAGTTTTTTTTTAACCAAATACTAATGAATGTCTACAATCCCATACAATCATATATTTTTTCTTTGTTATTTTTCCAGAAGTAGGGAAAAATGTCATTTGGTCTGACTGGGTCAAACTCAGCTTGGACAGTCATTTGTGATTTTCCAGCTGTGGGAAAAAAATTCTTTAGCTGTAACCAGATTAAACCACTAAACATCACATGATCACCATCTCATACTAGCACAATAATTGTTATTAAACAATTCAAAACAAAACAACACTCTCCATATAGTAGTGCCATCTTGTGCTAACAAGAGCAATCAATGGATGCCAGAAGGCTTGTGCATAAAATCCCTATCTAGTGCCTACTCATCCAATATCCCCAGACTAGTTTCTGGCTTGTGGCCTTCATCAGTGAGGAGATCTAGGTGCAGTGCTCTCAGATCCAAGGCTCCTCACTGATGAAGGCCACAAGCCAGAAACTAGTCTGGGGATATTGGATGAGTAGGCACTAGATAGGGATTTTATGCACAAGCCTTCTGGCATCCATTGATTGCTCTTGTTAGCACAAGATGGCACTACTATATGGAGAGTGTTGTTTTGTTTTGAATTGTTTTGTAACCAGATTGTTGACATAGGCAGTATTTATGTATAATATAATAATCACAGATTCATGAAATTAAATGAATGTCTATATAAGTGTGCACTCATGTATTTACTATGCTCTTTTTTTTTCAGCTGTGGGGGAAAAAAATTCTTCTGTCTGACTATGCCAAAAATCCGTTGTGTTTGGTCTGGACCCAACCTTTAGAAAATAACACTAGCACGAGTATTATAATTAATATAATATTTATTATACTTACAAATATATACAATACAGAATAATATAGTTCTAATGTGAACTTTTGGATCTGAGCCCTCTCAATCTACTGTTTCCAGCTATATCTGATAGCTTGACTCATGGGTAATAAGAATGTCACTTCTGGCTATACTATACTAGACAGCTTGCCTCAAGTTGGCAGTAACCTTAGCAGTGTCTGGTCCTTATGTGGACTTGCCTAGCTGTGTGGACAAATATCATATTGCTATTGTAAGAATTCTTCCTGCTATTTAAGTTAGCAGGGCTTCTCCTCGAGAACGCATACCATCTTTGTAGGTTAGACAGATGTTCCCTTGTCTTTCCTGCAAAAGACTGATCATTTATAGCCAGATCTGTAACCTCACTGCAGCATTTGTATTCAGTGATCATCACAGCTTATTGGCCCATACTAATCATTGGCTATGTGTTTAGCTGTACATCAGCCTATTGGCCAACAGCAAACAATGCTTAATCTGATCAGATAAAAGGGAATCAGGAACAGTCCACTTCTGAGGGAAAGGAAAACTATAACACATTCCATCTGCAAAGTGTCGATGATTTAAATAATCTTCCATTTACTTTTTTTCCCTATGCTTCCCACTTTAACCTGCAAAATACTTCTTGTATAACCATTATGAAAAGTTTTAAAAATATGGAATAACTCTGTCACATAACTTGCCATGATTAATCTTTTAGTATTATTATATAATCTAATTACCCCTACTGCATTTTGGTAACTATTATTCAGAATATAACAATATCCTGAGTGATCCAAATATCTTGGTGATCCAAAGAAGAATTGCTTATAAAAATCAAATTCTTTTTCATAATCTACAAATCCAAATAATAATGGCAGGTCATATTAACTAATTCTTTTTATAATTTCTCTCAAAATCTGGATATAATTTATTGTGCTAAAACACTCTTAAATTTACTTTGACGTTTTTGATTATATAAGTTTCACTATTCAATGAATTGAAATTCTCTTGGTAAAGATTTTGTAAAGAACTGATAGAAGATTGATATGTTTGTAACTTCTAATATTTTTATCTCCTTTTTTAGAAAAGTATTATCTTTAACATTTAGGCTTTGATATATAGTTTTACTAACAACATTCCAGTTTTCTTACCTACTTCTTTTAAAGTATCAATAATGTTTGTATTCTTTTGTATCATTTTTTCTTTCTTCATATAATTATACACCTCACTTCTTCATTTAAAATGCTCATCAATTCAAAAGATATAATAATTGTAGTGATTATTTTTGTTTCCTTATTCTTTAGTACTATATAATTTTTTGCATAAGACTTTCACACATTTCATATCAATGTTCATTTTAATTATAATTCCATCTTTACTTCTTATTGCTGAAATACTTTTCTTTGCAATATCAAATTTCTGATTTATATTTTTAAGATTTTATTCTTTTCTATAGCTTTCTCTCTATAGTTATATACTTCTAATGCTTTATTCAAGAACTTATATGGCTTTCTTTTACAATTCACCATTAAATTTTCTTTTATGATTATTAACTCTTTTTTTTTTTTTTACAATTTTACAGAATTTCTGATAATGATGTTAAAATGTTTTTATACTCCTTTTTGTGGTATTTGAAAATTTTACTGGTGAGTTGCTACTTTTTATATCAGCTGTGCTTGCCTGATCATTAATTAAATTATCAATTATATTAATTAACTAAATATGTTTCATATTAGTATCTTATTTATACATTTTCTATCAAGATATTTTGTCCTATGCATTTATGATTTAGGGAGGGTGAAGTTGAAATATGCTCTTTCCACTCTGTTTTGCAGAATCATACTTTACAGATATTAGTCAGAAAGTGAATAGTAGTAAAATACTTGCTTTTTAAATACAAGCATTTATTCAATAACTCAACTTTATCTATATCAAATTTTATTAGAAATTTTATGTTAGGACCATGTTACTTTTGTTACCTCTAACAATCACATGTCACTCTCATTATGTAGGGTCCAAGCTTATAAAAATCTCATAAGCAAAGAAAAAAGTATATGTCATCTGTTACTTATTCAAAGAAACAACAAAATGTTTGGATTTGATAATGTTACTTTTACTTGTTTCTAATTTTTAATGATGCTTGAAGAATTTAACAGAAACTGATGATAAATTGTTATTGGGATTTAATTTTTGCTGTTATTATTGATTATCTGAATATAATTCATTTAATTTCTTGACACCCCCCCCCCCGATTTTATTGCCTTTCAAGCAGAATTGTTTTGCATGAAAAGTTGTAGCAATCTCTAGACTTGGAATTGGATAATATTTTTATATGTATATAAAAGGTCTCATGACTGCAATAGTAGCAAATCTATCTGTTTATGCATATAATTTAGATTTGAAACCAAAAAAATTTTGCCAACTAACTTGGGATTTTTTAAAGAAACTATCACAGCCAACTCATCTACTCATTCAATATTGGTTAAAAAATGAGTATCTATTATTCCTTAAATAAACATAAACAGAAAAACATCCAAACTTTATCACTTTAGCAGATACGATTCTGCATATTGCATTTTTCTCTGTAAATGACTGTTGGAGAGGCTTTTGCCCTTAATTAAATATTGTTTTATTTTTTAAATCATATAAGTACTGACATCTTTGTTGCGAGTAAAATCTATGATGCTTTAAAATTTGTTCTATTATAAATTTATTTTGATATTTGTAAAGCAAGGAAATCGATATTGTTTAAAATAAAATGGCAAATATTTTGTAGATCAAAATTTAAATTATAATAATTCTAGATTTGTATCATTTTTCAATAAATTATACTGAATATTATGTATTACTATTACTTAAATCAATATTTAGAAAACATTTAATATAATGATATGTAATCAATATGTTAAGAAATTATTATTACGACGTATGTAGCTTTGAAATTACGCGGGTTAAAAATCGTACAAAAATACAGTGTTGCAATTTTGATTTAACATTTA
The DNA here is from genome assembly GCA_028023455.1 of Epiperipatus broadwayi. NCBI lineage: Eukaryota > Metazoa > Onychophora > Udeonychophora > Euonychophora > Peripatidae > Epiperipatus > Epiperipatus broadwayi. The sequence goes on from JAQFVV010006778.1 coordinate 138,723, forward strand.
ATGTAAATTACAATAAGATTAACTGTAATTAATTATTGTATATTTTTAAATATTTTAATATTTCAATAAATGTTAATGGTACAATCTTTTTTTAAATTTAGTCTTATATTTGTATATTGCAAGGATAGATATTACTGATACATTGTTTGACGAGAAATTGGCACGATATTAAAAAACGCAGACTATTCTATTTTCGAATTTATCAAACAGAAAATTATATGTTATTCATTTACTCATCTAATCAACATGTACAATGAATATTTAGGAGAACAATTATTGCAATCTGTACAAAATGGAAGTGTTAAAAAAATTTTAAAATTTCAAGAAGATTTAGATGTTAATTTTTCAAATTCGAAGGGTGAAACTGTTCTGCATTTAGCTACCAATTTTCTCCGTAAAAAAAACATAAAAACATTATTAAAGTTTGGAGCTGATCCAAACAGAAGAGATAATACTGGAAAAACACCCGTGCATAAGGCTTGTATAATTGGAAGTCTTTCAATTTTAAAAAATTTAATCGAAGCTGGCGGTAGTCTTCAGTATCACGATTATAATGGAAACTTGCCTAAAGATTATGCCAAAGATATCCCCAATCCAATTAAAAGGCAGCATATTTTGACTTTTATTGAAGAAAATAGACTTTGTGCCATGGAAATGAGAAGTAAATTAAAAAGAAAGTTTAAATTTTTTAATCGATTATTTTTGAATAAATTTTTAAAGCCACCCTTTATTTTCACTGGATTTCGTCTTTACCCTAGTATCTCCACTTGTTTAGAAAATGAATTAACTTCCTGTGATTCAGAGTATAAAAATGGAGGTTTTACACAGATGGAGAAAATGATGTGGAGTAATGTACCAGTGACAGTTAGAAGCATCGATCCATATAATGTGCCAGTGGATCAGCTAGATGTATTAATCTCAGATTATAGACATTTAAGTCAATTACGACATCCTTTTGTTGTAACATTATTAGCAGTATGTCCAATTTCAAACTGGGATAGTATAAAACTCATTTTAGAATGTGTAGAAATAGGATCTTTATATCACTGGCTTCATATTAAACATATGAAGCTAACTTTATCTGAAGTTTGTATTTTAATGCATTCCATATGTAGTGCCTGTATTTTTCTTCACCAACTAAATAAGTTTCATTGCTGCCTAACATCACACAGTATCCAATTAACACAACCAAGATGTGCCAAACTATCTAACTTTGAATACTTACAATCTTTAGATAATAAGGAACTTATTCCTCTGCCTGAGTATGCATACAACTGGCTGGCTCCTGAAGTTTTAACTCAAAGATCATTGTCTGTTGCTTCAGAGTTTTACAGTTTTTGCTGTATCTTGTGGGAAATGTTTGTAAACTGTGTTCCATGGATACATCTTTCTCCAAGTAAAATTATTAATCTTTGTGAAATCAATGAGCTTACTTTACCTCCTTCACCAGAAATTCCATCACCATTTGATGACTTATTTTTACAAGTGTTCATTTCTAAACCAGAAGAAAGATATGCTGATTTTGTAGAGATGAGACTTCTGTTGGATTCTGCCAGATCTGGTGAAAGTGAAAAAGCTAATGATTCAACTTATCAAATCGATGCTAATGATATTCAAAGTGAAGAAAGAATTATTAAAGTTTATAATGTTAAGGAAAATGGTGAATTACAAGAAAAGATTAAAACTATTGATAAGAATGAAGAGTTTTTTGAACAAAATAGAAATATAGTTAAATTTGATATGAGAAAACCAGTTATTAAACCAGCTAGTCATATTATTGAGTTATCCCCTCCACCTTCCATTTTATGCTCAACATATGGAGAAAATTCATTTGTACAGAACATAAAACCATATGACTGGAAAGAACAGACAGAATATAAAGGCAGTCCTAAGTCTGTTCACAGAGTGGTAGAAGATTTTCAACGAATGGGAATTTCTCCTGGTTTAAAAGTTAAAACATTATCAAAATCATGGGAAAAAAGTGATAGCATGAACCAATGGCATAGAGAGAATGATAGTTCTTTGAAAAGTATTTCTCCAAAATCTTTAAAATTCACTTCAAAATCATCTCACCAAAGATACTTTAAACACATAGGCTCAGAATCTGAAATCAGACCAGACAAAAATTATGCTAAAGAAAGAGTAGTTTCAAATAATTGTTCTCCTAAAACCAATGAAATCATTACTGGGCCAAATGCTTATGTTTTAAAACAAAACATGATCAAAGAACTTAGAAATACATTCAACAAAACATCTAATGAACAACTTATTTCAGAAAAAATCACTGTTAAAAATGGAAATCAAATAATATTAACAGCTCAACCAGGATATAGTTATAGTCTTCAGTCACGATCTACAAATGAAGGATCACATACTATAACTAGTTCAAAGAGAAATTTGCTTACTGGCAAGTTTCAATCTCTTGGGCACTTAAATGTCAAAACATCTAACTTATGCAAAAGTATAGTTGTTCCAAATAATATATAGATTAAGTGCATGATGCATAATGTGCTATATATATATATGCTATACTTAAATGTGCACTTACATATGAAAAATACGAATTGTAAATTTTATTGTTTGATTTTATTTAGTGTTACTTTGATTTATAAAATGTTCATACACATAGATAAAAATGCATAAATATTTTAATTCACATTTTAAAGTAATTATTATCAACTTAATGGTTTGTGTCTTGACATGCACTGCCTAGGATCTTTAGTCTAAATTCATGCTGAATGAATCGATTTTTTTTCAGGTATTAGAGTTGATAACTAACTTAACTAGCCAACTAAGTAATATTAATGAATATTTAACTGTTGTTATCTAGTGAGTATAAGCTCTAATTAATAGAAGTTTGTCAAATGAGTGTCAGTATAATAACAGCTAAAACAAAATTTGGTATTATGTGCATAGTAGTCATATTTGCACTGAGGATAAGGTTTACTTTTTCAATATCAGTTATTGCTGTATGATTAATGTTGATGTGATAAATTTTATTCCTGCAAATCAAGGAATCAAGAGGTAATCTCACACTTGGGCATAATTACTTAATTGTATGCTTGTTATCTTTTGAAATGAATGCAATTCAAACTTTTTAACAATATTTAATTGATTGGTTTCCTAATGAAACCATATCATTTTCACTCGAAACATAATAGCCTTCATTTTTTTAATGATAATTTTTCAAGATTTTTAAGCGTATTTAACAAACTATTGGAAACAACTGCACAAGATTCTAAATTGTACATCAATTTTTTTACAATGTGACATTATGTATCATAAAATATTAAATATCACTAAAACTATTTTTATATACTAAACTGATATTAATGTTAAAAACAATAAAAACTACAAGCTCCAGTTTTTGATATGAGTCCATATTTTAAATGTTTGTAGTAAATGTTGCTAAGAAAAATAAATTATTATTGATAATTTTTTTTATTTTAGTACTTACAATACAAGCTTCCTGTCAATTAGTATAAATTTTCTTCTTTTATCTTTTAGTATTTAAAATTTTTTGAAATGCAATTTCTTATGTTTTGTATTTTTTAAGATGCAGGTGCATATTGGTGCAGCAGTGGAATGTCACACTGTAATTTGTAAGATCAGTTCAAGTTGTGATACACAGAGCCTGAGTAATAAAGCCATTTGATTATTTATTTTATTTATTTATTTATTAATAATAGGAATGTTATCTGACATGACTGATTTATTTTGTATTTTGTGTTTCTTTTTTTTAATCGATACTATTAACTTTTTTCAATTTTTCTGTATGGTCCTCTTTAAGAGCCCATGTCATAAATTAATGATTAATTAATTAAAATCCTGTTGTTTTTTTTAAGATTCCCAGGTATAATGTCACCTAATATTATTTCTATAGACAAAAACCTTAATCTAACTTTAGTTCAATGATTAATTTTAATCATTGTTACTATCAGTATTAATAATTTGAACAAGATCTTTATAGCTGTTAATTACTAATGTTGATTTTATTATTAGGCTGTTTTTTTGAAAACCATTTAATATTTTATATCAGTTCAATTGAGATAAAGTATTATAATAAAATAACATTGATAATTGCTAGCTGTCCTGTACCTTTCTTACATTCTCTTATTCCATTTAAGTCAATTTAAGAGCCATATTACTAATCTAATGAAATATTAGATCTTATTGCACTTTGTAGGTTTGTGTATGTTTATATATATATATACTTATAAAGTTCAATATGATCTAATGTGTGTATATATTGTCGAAAGGAGGTTGCTTTGACAACAGATTGAGATTGCTGATTGTTATATATATTGGGATTGTGAAATGATATATATATACACTCAAGTTTTAAATTGTTCTGAATGGTTTAGTGCAGTGAGAAAATGGCAGAATCTGAACTTAAGATTTTGGATTATCACTTAACTTTATCTCTTGAATTTCCAAGAAATAAACTATTAACTTATTTTTAATTTTTTTATTTTGATGTCTTAGCTCACCTGTTATATTTTTGTTTTCTCTCTGTTCTTTTTATTTTTTTAGTTTATTGTCTTTAGTTATTTAGATTTGTTTATGACCATGTTATCATGAACATTTCTCATTATCAGTCATCTTTATGTGCTACCTGTGCTCAATTTGTGACTAAACAACCCAGCTTTTATCCTTTGATTAACTGCACACCAATTTTGGCTTGAGTCTTTTCTGTTATTTTCATACAAATATGCATCAGTATCTAAACATACTGCAAGCTTTTTTAATATTTATTTTTTTAATAAACAATAAATTTAATAATGAATAGCTTGAAAATAGATTTTTGGCAAACATTTAAATCTGCAATTGATTCTATACTTGGGGCACACTTATATTTTAAACATCATGACCTGCAGTTATGGAAGAATTATGCTTGGTAGCTTATTCATTGGTAGATGTAGTAATATCAGTAATAATAAAATTGTGAATATGTACTTGTAAAATAAATTTTTATAATATATATCAGAAATATTACCAAATTCACCACTTTCTTTATTTTGCTGAAATATCTTATATAATTGTAATTTATCCACTTTACTTTGAAACATTTTTTAGCAAAAACCTTTTATTGTACATATATGCAATCACAATCTTACATTTCAACTGTCCTGCAGTCTTCTTCAGAACTATGATATAATGAACAAAATAAAATAAAATATATAACTATATAAATAATACCATAAAAATGTAAACAATAAAATTAATTAAAAAAACATACAATATAACAAAACATAATAAAACTGAAATAAATATAATCAAACCTCAAATAATCCAGTTAATATAAAATAAAATATACAATATAAATTTAAAATAAATATATAAATGTACATATGTATTCCTGACTGCATATACATATTCATGAACAATTATTAATTTAAATATATTATTCATTTTTATTATTTTTAATAATCTAATCACTTCTATTCTTTATAAACTTAAACTTTAGTTTTATTAGCTTCACCTAAATAAATTACATAAGGTGAAGCTAATAAAACTAAACTTTAAGTTTATAAGGAATAGAAGCAATTAGATTATTAAAAATAATAAAAATGAATAATATATTTAAATTAATAGTTGTCATGAATATATATATATATAGTCAGGAATACACATGCATAATTTATATTTATTTTATATTTATATTGTATATCAACTGGAATATTTGGGGTTTAATTATATTTATTTCAGTTTTATTATGTTTTGTTATATTGCATGTTTTTTAAAATTAATTTTATTGATTACATTTTTTATGATATTATTTATATAGATATGTATTTTATTTTATTTTGTTCATTATATCATAGCTCTGAAGAAGATTGCAGGACAGTCGAAATGTAAGATTGTGTATACACATATGTACAATAAAAGGTTTTTGCTAAAAAGTGTTCAAAATAAATTGGATAAATTACATATATATATATCAATAAGTACAAAACTAAGGATTGTGGTATTTGAAAAAATATGTGAGTTTTGACTTAATTGAAGAGCCCTTGTTGGTTAAAATGCATCTTATAATCCATTAGGATGGCTAGTGGATATCAATTTATAAATTTTAAAAGCAAAAGATTATGGTGCATGAAAAGAAAGACAGATTAAAAAGGAGACTATTATACATCTATATAAGGAATATTAAATATATATTTGAATTCGATTAAGTTGAGTATTATAAAATGAAATGAAATACAGTATAATAATTTATAATTTAATGAGTAATTATTAATAATCTGCTATATATTTTCTGAAAAGCTATTCTTCTTAATAAGTGTAGTGATTATTGTTAATAAGAGTTTTTTAAATTTACTCCTAAATGCGTATATTATACATCAATAAATTCAAATTAGTGATAAGGTATATGAAAAACAATATTAGATGTAATATAAATAGAGCAATGATTGCTCAAAATGCATCTTAAAAGTCATTATTAATGTAGATTTTTCCAATGTCTTTAATCAAAGATTTTGTATGTAAAAAATAAGCATTAGTATATATTTATATAAAATAACATTGGAAATAACTCTGCATTTATCAATATACTAATATGCAAATGAGTAAATAAAATCTATAGTCAGCTTTTTGCCATGCAGAATTTAAAAAATCAAAATTTCATATCATACAATGTTCCAAATTAAATTGCCAGCCTTTCATAATATGATGGACAACCTTTTAAATGAAAATATAAAAGTGCAGGAATGTACACAAATTATGAAAGATTGGTCATTCATAATGTATTGTTAATGTTGTGTGATATTAATATTTTGATATTTTAAAATTCTGATTATAAATACTATTCAAAATAGTGGTCATGCCATAAGTTGGATATAGACTTTATTTATTTATATATTGATATATTGAAAAGTGTAGAGTTAATTTGAATGTTTTATTATATTTTGTCTAACACACATTCACACGCAGACATAATATAATCTTTATATATTAAAAAAATAGTACATTTTCAATGTGAATAAATAAAAGCAAACTAGATTCTTTGATATAAAAATTAAATTATATACTCTATTATAATGTTTTTATATTATATTTGTCATGGATTCAAACTAGATAGTCTGAGCTTTTTACTATAACATCATGATAATCATTTTGTAGTTAGAACCAGAGATATAACAAGATAACATTTTTTTAATGGATAAATTATTTATCATTTTGAAATCCATATTGAATTTTAACCCCCTTTTTCTAAAAAAAAAAAGTCATTGTAAGAATTTGATTTTTTTTATTGACTTCTATTTTGCTTTGGATTTTCTTTTATTTTCTTTGGTTTATTTTTTTAAATGTAATTATTAATACTGTGCAGAATGGCAATGGTATAAGATAAAATAATATCTGCAAAACATCGTTTGCAATTATGTGGCAGAAAGCAAGTATAAACTATTTCTATATAGTGAAAATCTTAATAGAGAGATTTCCATTCATATGACTCAGTAGTCTATATTGATTTGACAGAGCTTAATATATCCACAAATTTATTAAATTAGTTTGGAATTTTAAGTTTAAAATAGACACGATTTCTTTTCACATATCTGGATCATAAATAATCTAGCCACTAAATTATTAGCCATCATTCTAGTCTGGCAAATTGTTTTTTTTTTTTTACTGTACTGCAAATTGTTATTTAAAGGAATGGGGGGGGGGGGGGATCTTTTTCATTGTATTATAATTTTTTAAAAATACTTAAGCTCTTGAAAAAGTAGGAACTAATTAAAATCTCCAGTCTATAAAAATGTTAAAACTTAAATTTATGGACATATTTTTTAAAAAACAATTAGCTTTAAATAAAATTCTCTCTCTCTATGTGTGTGTGTGTGTGTGTGGTTGAAAATTTAAATATTTTCTAACTAACTCATTGCAGTTTAAAGGTCTTTTCAATAATTAGATGTGATATGTTGGACTATTTCCATCATCTATGAGTTAATGTTGAATGTATTGAAAATTTTAAACTTTATTTAAACTTTCCAAATACAAACAACTTATTAGTAATAACACACAAATAGAGTGTAATTATTAACCTGTGTTATCTATTTGTGTGTTATTACTAACAAGTTGTTTGTATATGGAAAGTTTAAATAAAGTTTAAAATTTTCAATACATTCAATATTAACGCATAGATGATGGAACATGTCACATCTAATAATATACCATCATTACAAATCTTCACACAATTTTTTTTTTAAATAATTTTTTTATAAAGAATCAATGAAGGAAAAATATTGACAAGTCTTGTCAAATACAGGTTATGAACATTGGATAGTTAAACTGGCTTTAAAATGTGTACATGAAAAAAAAAAGATTAAAATTAATTGGATTTTAATCTAGATCATAATGAATGGGCAAATGGACATTGCATCACAAGATGCAGTATCTATATATAAATTAAGTATTTGGGGATTAAACTGTGTATTATTTTGTATTAATTCCTGACGTTTCAACAAAATAACGTCCATCATTGTTAACATCACTTTGATAATGATGGATGTTATTTTCTTGAAACATCAGGAATTAATACAAATAATACAAGGTTTAACTCAAAAAATACTTTGCATCATGTAACCATGAAAACATTAAATAATATACATATATAATTTAATGTAATTTAGCAAGCTTCCTTCAACCTATGATACTTTCATCTTTAAATAAATACCTAAAATGATTATTATTAATTATTTATTAGGACGGACATCATTATTTTTAGTCCAAATACATAAATATTAAATTTGTATTAAAGATTAATATATCTATTATTATTAAGTAGAACTACATGGAATGATTAATTTAACAACCATTTTTTCTATGTGTAATATCTAAAATATATATTTTCATTTCATCACAAACTTTAATCACAAGTGTATAAAGATAACTCTCAAAGATAAATGACTCCCAAGATGCATTTTATGCCAAACCAGGACTTTTCACTTGACTTAGATTACAACTTCTCACATGTCTTCATGATTAATATTTTATCAATATCAAATTATTACAATTTAATTTAAAACTATCAAATTTCCCTCATACTGCCCCCTGCCTCCTGACCAGATAAATATTTTATTTTACACTAATCATTATTTGTGTAAAAATTATATTATTGTTAGTCCAGATATTCATTTTAATTTTTGAATAAAGAATAAAATTATTAAATACAACTATACAGAATAATTAATTCAATTTTATTCTACTTTTATTTCATGTATAATACTTTTAAATATATTATAACTTCATTTTATCACAATTTCTTTAATCACAGGAATAACTGACCAATATAAATGATCCTAAGGTATACAGCCAGACCATATGAGAAATGACTGGGACCAAGTGAGGAAGTGCTCATTCATCATGCAGTGTATCTTGGGAATCATCTTTTTAAATGTGTTTATTATATATATTAGGATATAGGATGAAATGAAAAGTTATAAATAAATATATTACTAAATGCAGTACCTTTCAACACTATATATGTAATTTCTAGTTTTGACAATTGTTAAATCACTTTTCTTTACCCCTGTTCTTGGCAACCACCAAGCAAATGCAAAATGACAATTTACATTTATTATCACTATATAAAACCGTAAATAATTATATTTATTTAGCAGAATGCTTTAACAGCATTATATTAAGTTGTGAGACTTGGAAATTGTGGGTATATATATATTCAAGATGGCATAAAATGCCATAAGCTGGCTATAGCAAATATTTTATTTTTATTTTATGTTATTGAATTTTTTAATATTCTAAAATATTTCGATTAATATATATATATTATAATGCAATAAATATAAAAGACGAATACACAGAAATATAATTTCTAGTTATGACTAAATGAGGGAGAATACTTCTATTATTTATAGTGTAATGCATATTATTTCTAACGTCATAATGAGTCAAATAAAATGTTTGCTTAATTATAATCATGCTTAGGCCCATGTCTGTATCATATATTGGCCATAAAATAATAACTATGTATCTTGGGATGTGCTCTATAGAAGAAATGAGCAAACTAACACTAACTATTTTATAACTATAAAAATGCTACAAATCTAATACTTCTTCAGAAGATTCTATAATAAATAGGTAATCTGTTAATACTGCAATACACAATTTGTAGAAAATCATATCCACATCTGTTTCTTGCCCACATAAATTTAATTGATAATGATTACAATTTAAATAGTTGTATAATATCTGTATTATTACTGCTTATTTTTTTACCATTATTGTAATTGAAACTTATTGCATATAGTTTATTTTTAGTAATTTATTATTTTACATACAAGCACATAAAAACTTATTCACCGAAGGGTGCAGTATTTAGTAATATTCTATTGACTTGTATGCCAGTATTATATCCTTGAGATGATGGTAGAATCTATCACTCATCATTAATAAGTAAGGATATGGCAAACTAATTCTAATTACTATCCAATCTCAAAATGTTTTTTTTTGCATATCTCAAATATGAAATCTGTTCACATGAATCCTTACTTGAGAAAATTTATTTCTTTAGTTTTTTTAATTTTTTTTTCCTCTAAATTTTCCATAACTTTGTCCTTTTAATATTCTGACATCTACTGATCTCAGTAGTTTGGGGTATAAAGCAGTAGCCATTTCAACTGATTCTGAATATATTTTTTTAATGGTAAGACAATGTGTTGGACCCTCAGTTACTATGTAATTTTTTTTAGTTATACATTTTTTCTCTTATGAACAGTTTTTGTTGTTCCCTTAGATTGTTTCATTTTTGCTTAGGTACATAGAATCCTCATATTAACACTATTAAGAAGTTTGTTACATTCTATATGGTTCACTTATCAATTGCAATTATCATATTTTTCACAATTTTAGTCAATCTATGCTAAAAAGTTTTAATGAATTTGTTCACCTAAAAGTGGAAAGAATATCAGTGTTTTTATCTTTGGTAACTGTTGCTTAAAGAATTGAGTATAAATTTTACCAAGTCATCCAGTACCTAATATTCTTAATGTTTTCTGAGAAAGCCATAACCATAATATTTATGGATGAGTTGTTTTGTAAATAGGAATTTTATAAATTACTTGATATAGCTATAAATAGTAGAAAATTGTTACTTTTTCCCCCAAGGGATTTGAAAAAAAATCTCACCAATTATTCAAATGCTCTATGGAATTCTCTCCCATGTCTGTGGAAAAATTTTGATGTAGATATATTTGTTTATTATCCTACAACTGCCATCCTCATGGGATTGTTTTCACTTGTCTTTTAACTGTACCATATTTTGTTTAATGCTTTGCCTATTCTATTGCTCGATAATTTTAATATGGAAATTTTCCTGAATGTTTTCAAAGGATTTATTGTGTTTCTAGAACTATATTTCCCATTTAAAAAAAAAAAATTTCTGTTTTTTGGAACAATCTTATTTCTTAAAATTAGCTGGTTTTTAAAATACTTCTTCTATTTCATTTTTTCCTTCCTATTTTTTATTATTTCTTCAATGTATTGCATTGTAAAGATTGTGAATTTCTCAATATTCATGTTGATAATTTTTCTTACCAATATAATACAAAATATTTCAAAAGTCTCCATACTTAGAAAAAATTAGCAAAATCATATTGGTCACACAACTGTATTTCCTTATTCTTTTCCATCAATTTTTACTTGTAGGGTCACTTAAAAGCAGTGATGCACAAAGAAAAGATTAAAAACAGGAATCATTTATGCAAATACTTTCCTAACAATAGATATCTTGGAATATGTTTGTCATAAGTGAGATTTCATGTGGTATAAAATCAGTTGGCCATATGTAGAAAATATATAAATATTTTGAAAATTTTTACAATAATTTATTGTAAATAAAGGTATATTTAGATAATTTTCCTATTTTTCAGATTATTGGGATACCCTCTTATAGTATATTACAACTTTGCCTCAAATTAACATCGCATATAAATTTATTTGTTTTTTCTAATAGATTACATGTAGACCAATCACCATGCTCCCTTATGTTATATACCATCACAGTATCAGTAAATCAATTATCTAGCTTTTACTAACCATTACTATATTGTTATATTTTCATTAATTGTTCAATTCTTTATGATACTGGATAATATCCTTAGCTCTATATTTTTTAGGTAAATAAGTTGGACAACCACTTGTAATGTTACAGAAAAAAAGACACATGAATGCTAAACTGATTTAGGTAGTGATGCCTCATGTGCACACACATGCATGTTTTTTAATATTAAAACATTTTAATTAATTTCTAATTTACGTAAAAGATGGTTTTTAGTAAAGGTGTTTTACCAGTTCTTACTTATGGATCTGAGACTTGGTAACTTAATAGAAGAGCTATAAGGAGACTTCAGACCACTCAAAGAAATATGGAGAGATACATGTTAGGAGTAACAAGAAGAGATTAAAAACACAATATATGGAAAAGAGAACAAACAGATGTTACATTGTTGAAAGAATTAAAAGACTGAAGTGGAATTGGTTTGGATATATTGCTAGAAGAAATAATAATATATGAACAATTGAAATCTTAAATGGGATTTTAAAAGATTGTAAAAGACCCAGAAAGAGATCACACGTGAGATGGATGAAATAAGAAATTGTGTACAGGTGATGTGGAGAAGATGGATTGAACTTGGAGAGACCTTTATCCTGCAGTGGATTGGTAATGGTTGACAATGATGGTGATGATAGGCTTAATACATTATTTTAATCAGATTTAATTTTTTTCCACATATGCTTGCCTAAAAAATGCAGAAAAATTTATTATATAAGAATTTAGGCACATTCATTATCTAATATAAAATAATTTCAGTAATAAATACCTCAACCAATCAAGACCTTGCAAAGGAAGTTATTTTTGTGTCTTCATCTAGTTAATTTTTTTTAAATATAATTTAATAATTCTTTTGTAAATGAAAATAATCATATAGTAAAATTTTCAAACAAAATGTTACTATACATAAAATCCATTTCAATTTAATTTTTTTCCTTGGAATTTTGTTAAAATTTGACTAATTATTGTTTTGAGTATAAAATTTGAGGTACCAATTACACTAATACTTTATCTTTTTTGATGAATTTGAAAATTTCTCGTGAAATTTCTGCAATGAACATTGGTTGGTTAATGTTCTATTACGAGGATTATAATCTTTTTTAATCTTTGAAATAAATAAAGAAACAACTGAACTTTCTTTTAATTAAAGTAATTTTAATATAAGTTGAAGTATGTTTTTCAGCTTCTAAAGTGATTTAATTTTGATTGAAGTACTCTCTTGGACAATATGCACATTATATATGGCTATTACTGAGTTCTTTTCTGTAAACATTGATTTTATTTATCTGTACATATCATCATCAACCATTATCAATCCACTGCAGGATGAAGGTCTCTGCAAGTTTAATCCATCTCCGATCTTTAGCTTCTCCACCCTGCACACTTTATTTCATCCATCCATCTCACATGTAGTCTTTTTCTGGGTCTTTTACAATCTCAGGAAATCCAGTTTAAGATTGCAATTGTCTATCTATTATAATCTCTCCTAGCAATATGTTCAGCCCAATTCCACTTCAGTCTTTTAATTTTTTCAATGTCAGTAACATCTTTTTGTTCTCTTACCCATATATTGTTTTCAATCCCTTCTTGTTACTCTCAACATGCATCTTTCCATACTTTTTTTGAGTGGTCTGAAGTCTCTGTATTGCTTGTCTATTAAGTATTCAAGTCTCAGATCCATAAGTAAGAACTGGTAAAACACATTTATTAAAAACCTTTTTCAAACACAAAGGCATATTTCCTTTTAGTATCAAGTTATTTCTACCAAAAGCACTCAAAACAAGTTTAATTCTATGATTAATTTCATCCATTATGTTTCCATCTGTATTAATAATCTGACCAAGGTATTTGTAACTGTTAACTTCTTCTAACTCATAATCAATCTTTATTTTCATATTTTGACAAAATCCATTAAACATTACTTTAGTTTTTTTAACATTTATCTTTAATCCTACTTTTTTACTTTCATCTGATAACTACTGCAACATTTCCTGAAGCTCTAAAGCATTATTTGCAAAAACAACTACATCATCTGCAAAGTCTAAATGACTTAAATAATCTTCATTTACATTCACTCCTTTAGCTTCCCATTTTAATCCACAAAATACTTCCTGCAGCCCTGCTGTAAAAACTCTTGGTAATATGAAGTCATCCTGTCTTACACCCTTCTCAATGTTGACTTTCCTAGTATCATGTAATCTAAGTGATGCTGTTGCATTTTTATAAACATTCTTTAAAATATGACAATATCCTGGACCTATACCTTGATGATTCAATGCTTTAATCACTGAAGAAATGTTTATAGAATCAAATGCCTTTTCATAATCTACAAATCCAAAGCATAATGGCAACTCATATTCATTTGTCCTTTCTATAACTTCTCTCAATACCTGGATATGATCTACTGTACTAAAATCACTTTTAAATCCAGCCTGTTCTCTTGGTTGGTGGAAAAGGCTGATAGGTCTGTAATTTCTAATATCTTCTTTATCACCTTTTTTAAATATTAATATTAATACTGCATTCTTCCAATCATCTGGTACATCTTTATCATATAGAATTTGGTATATAACTTTGCTAAAAAAAATTTTCACCTACTTTTTTTAATATATCAATTATAATTCCATAATTCTTGATAAAAGTCTTCTACTCATTTCATGATGTCATCTCTCTTTTTAGTAATAATACGATCTTTTTTTCTTATTTCAGATATAAATTTCCTACCAATACCAAAATGTTGTTTACACTCTTGAGACTTTTATTCTTTTCTACAGCTTTCCTTGCTAGTCCACAGTTATATTTTCTTATATTCAACTCTTCCACATCATTTTAAAAAATTCAAGATATTCAATTCTTTTTAATGCATCATTTTTGTATATCTTCATATTTCTTCTTCATAAATTCTCTAGTCTCAGTAGAAATTTTATTGGTCAATTGCTGCTTTTTTCTACCAGCTATTTTTGTTGCAGTTTTTAAAAGTGTATCCATTATTTTCATATTAATTTCATTCAAATCGAATCATGTTCAAAATCTACTAATACTTGAAACCAATTTGTAAATTCTAATTTAATTTCATTAGAATGTTTCTGAAGATTAGGAATATCAACTGTAAATATTGTTTTTCTTAATAATTTTTGTCTCTCTAGTTTTGCATTAACATGTATTTTACATCTTACTAATCTATGATCACTTCCTGTGTTAAATTTATTAAGAACATTACAATCTTGAAATATGTATTTTCTGTTAGTCAAAATATAATCCAATTCTGCTCTACCTTCTATTTGAATGCTTACATGTCCATTTCCTTTTAAAATTTTTCTCAAAAAAAAAAAAAAGAATTCATAGTATAAAGTTTTTTTCTTTTCTGCAAAATCCACAAGTCTATGTCCTCTCTCATTTCTATTACCATAACCAAAATTACCTACAGCACTTTCACCTTTCATTTGTTTACCAATTATACCATTAAAGTCTCCCATAATAATTTTTAAAATGTTTACTCTGATCAAAAGCCTTTTGTACATCCATATAAAAATCTACTACTTCATCACCATGAAAACTTGTTGGGGCATAAACCTGAATTATCTGCATTTGATATGTGCTACCAAGTTGTATAACTAATCTTCCCACTCTGTCTGATACACCATCAATCTCCACAATGTTGTTCTTCCACTTTTTATTTATAATGAATCCTACTCCACTTGTACTTCCAATATTTGTATCTTTATAATAGAGTACATGTCCACTTTTTAAATCATTTATCTCTTAACCTTTTTTTTTAACTTTACAAAGTCCAATAATGTCCCATTTAATATAAGAGAGTTCTTTTAATTCTCTCAATCTTCCTTCACTTGAAAGTGATCTGCAGTTATAAGTACCTAAATAAAAAGTCATCAAATGGCAGCCTGTGTCCACAATCGGGATTCTTAGCACTCTCCACCTTCGGCCATCAACCACTGCTTTGCTTGGTGACTTTACAGCCTCCTTGGAATAAGGGCCATGATTTATTTTTGTCTATAATAATTGTATATATTTTGGAAAAAATGTTTACACAAACATTCATTCTGTCTTATCAGGCAACTAAGAAGAAAGACCACGGTGTTTTTTGATCTTAAACTCAGGCGTAAAAAGCCAATAAAATCACCACACTGGCTAATGCATGTTGGTAAGCAGTCCATCCATGTTTATATACTATACGAATAATCACATAGTAATAACAGCTGCAACGACAAGAATGTATGGAGTGGACATTAGGAATTTGCCCTGCTTAGTTCTTTTAAGGCCTCCAAGATGAATCAAAGGGTCTCCTTTCAGTTAATAGCAAACTCCTTTCTGCAGCCTCTGTACATGTATATATAATTAAATCAATTTTATATATAGATTGCTTTATAATAAGGGCAATCATCCCTGACATGCTTTTATTCACGTTCTAAACACAAAATAGTGTCTTTGAAATAAGAATGAAAGCACATCTTTTTTACGTAAATGTATATATATAGGCCAATCTTAAGCATTTAGAAATTAGAGCCTGAAGATCTTAATCATTTTAATTCCATTTACTATATATTAATAAATGACATTTGTGAAATGATTACAACTTACTGCACATCTGTAGTGGAAGTAAAAGTGATTGATTAAAACATTAGTACTCTTATTTCTAAATATTTAAGTTCGTACAGCACAACATCATGCTAGATGACTAAATAATTATATAGATTTAAAATTACATCTAATACTGACGTGCAGTAAATTGTAATAATTTTATAAACGTACTGAATAGAATTAAACATGATTAAGACCTTCACACTCTCATTTCTAAACGCTTAATATTGGTCTATATATGTAAAAAAGATAAGGTTGATTCCCTTATACTGTTAATAAAAACATCGCGCTAATTAAGTAAATAATTAATTATAGATTGCTTTATAATAAATATTTGGTTAGTAAATATAGACAACTTCAGACAGCTTTCATTTATATATGTTTAAAATAATGTACTTTTGAACTATTTAGAATGTATTCCATATTTGGATTTATTGCTTCCCATACTTTTAAATATAGTGACAAAGAAATCATTTAAAATTCCATGTATCATTTGATATTTTTTGACACGTAAGATTACTTATTCATAAGATTAACCAGCATAATTTATGTTGAACTTATAGAATTAATTGCTGTAGCATCATACACATAAGATACACTTAACTGCACACACAATTTATTTTTCAATGAAATAATTCAAACATAGAATCTTTTTTTTTATGAGATATAAATTTAGGGAGTAAAGTTACAATATTAAAGTCTAATTTGATATATAATGAATATATGAAGAGTATTACTGTTTTAAATTCATTAAGAATCATATTTTATATAATGGAATTCAAATTTGGATTGAATCTAAATTTTATTTAAAGGCATCAAGATTTATTAGTACAAATTTTTGTCTAATTAAATTGTATATTTCGTTCCAATATAAGTTATATTAATGTGCAACTTTTTATGATAATTGATTTTGAATAGAAGATAATTTAATTAATTATGAACTTGAAAATGAAAATTTTGAAGTAGATGATAAAAGTATGAACATATTGGCAGATGAAGTAATAAAGTCAATTTCAAAAATGAAGAATGGTAAGTTTGTTGGATTTGATGCAATATCTATAGAATTTTTGAAAGAAATGGGAGATACTTGGACTTTGTAATTTGATATATAACAGTGGAGTTTGACCTAAAGATTTTTTAAGAACTATAATCATTCCAATTGCTAAAAAGAAGAAGGCTATTAAATGTTAAGAGTACAGAACAATAAGTTTGTTCTCGCATGTTCTAAAGTTTTATTGAGAGTTTTAACTAAAAAAAATTATGGAAGGTAGAGTATTACATTGGAGTAGAACAGTTTGGTTTTCAGTGAAAGAAAAATACCAAGAGATGCTATTGGTATTGGTAGATCAATTGCAGAGAGATATATTGATAAAAATAAAGGAATTGATATATGTTTTGTGGATTTGGAAAAAAATATTTGATAGAATAGTCTGGAATAAACCTATGATCATCTTAAATGGTAGAGGGGTATTTTAGAAAGAGAGAAGATGGATTTGGAATATGTATAGTGGAAAAAGGATAAGATATAAATTTAGAGAATAATGAATGAGATTGATGACCTAAATATAGAAAGTAGAGTTAAACAAGGATGGAGTATATCACCTGTTCTTTTTAATACTTATTTAGAAGACATGTTAAATAATTATTTAGATTGTGAAGGAGGTAGAATAATAAAATGTACTCAAATTTGCAAATGATATGACTCTTATAGTTGAGGATGAAAAGTGACTTCAGAATATGTTGAATAAATTGGAAGAAGGATGTATGGAATGAAGATTAATGTTGAGAAGACTAAGTATTTATGGATAGGGAAAAATGCAAAAAGATTACAAATTGAAATATATGATAATATAGTTCAACAAGTAACATGATTTAGATATTTGGGTAATCTGTTGAATGAGGATGGAAGAAGGGATAATAAGTTAAAAGAATAATATCATTGGCAAAGAAGGTATTTATTAAGAGAAAGATTATTTTGTGGATCTTTGAAGAGAGAATTAAGGAAAATGATTAAATGCTATGTGTGGAGTGTACTAATGTATGGGTGTAAAATGTGAACAAGGAGTAATAAAATCAGGAACTGATTAGATGCATTTGAGATGTGGATATGAAGAAGAATGAAAAAAGATTGAGTGAGGAAATCAGGCAAAGAAAAACTAAATTGGACATGTAAAGAAAAAAATATAGTTTAATGAAATGTTTTGGAGGGAATTGGTGAATGGAAGTAAGAACAGAAAAGATTGACATTGTTGAATGATATAAAAGATGATAAGAGTTGTGTGGAATTGAAGATCTGGGAAATAAAAAGAATGGATGATTTGATTACTCTCTGGACCTGTTCATTTGACAGAATACTGTTGATGATGATCAAAAAATTCATAATTAGTTTTAAAATCCCAATATTTTTATTGTGTATTTTGCTAATCAGGTGTAAAATGACAAAACAGGATATGTAGGTTGCATTGAATATGAAGAGGATCTTAAGTATTTAAATGATTATAAATAATTGTAGTAAGCACTTAATAAATCAGAATAAATATTATGAGTATTAAACAAAGAAAGCTTATACAGGTCATATAATAGTAATAATTTTATGAAGTGGATAAATAAATTATCAAATAAGTAACACTAATAATATAAAACTATTCATAGAGCAACTAAATTCAAAAATATTACTATGGTAATTCACAAGTGAGATTCCTAAAGAATTATTTAAATAAACTTGCAAATAATATTCCCTTTTAATATTAATTCCAATCTATTTGTCAGTTTTCTGATAATAAGAATGCTATTACATTTCCATAGGAAAAAAGAAGTTGCTGAAGAAAAAGTTTATCATCCAGAGTGCATAAAATTGCCATGAAAATCTGATATTTTTCTATTTTATTTTAAAAAATAAAAATATGGTACCGAAAGTTTATTATTATTTTTATTTTTTGACTTAATATTAATGAGTGAACACATATGCAGAAATATGTATGTAAATGTACTCTCTCAATTTAATATTAACCAGTGGGGCAAGAAACTATTCATCATCTATTGAGAGATTTCATAAACTTTAGTTTTAACTGTTGCATAAAATCATATATTTTAATGTGAAAAAAATTTCATAGATAGTCTGAAAAGTGAAAATTTAATAAGATAACAAAGGTTTTAACTTCATCTCGATGAGTATTTTTGTGCTTCTATTGTCATTAATTTTTATTATAAATATTTGAAGAAAATCAAATACTGTGTTGCTCAGAAAATAAGACCTAACCAGAAAATAAGTCCTAGTATGATTTTTTAAGATGTTTGTAATATAAGTCCTATTCCGAAAAAAAACGCTAGTTAGAAAAAGAAAAAAATACTGTACAAATGTTATTTCTCTGTCTCGCATTCGATAAAATCACAGTACCACTCTGTCAATGCAATGAAGGTCTGAGATTGGCTGATCATAAGTCTGCCAAATAACCAATCAGAATGCTAGCATGACACATGTATGAACCTCTGACAATAGGAAAATATTTACTATATAGTCAAATGCATTAAATCATTTTTTTCTTTTAAAATGAAAATTACCCAGAAGGGCTTATTATGTTTTGGGATTACTAACTTTATTATAATATCATATGTTATAACAGACTTGCTTATAATTATACAGTCACATGAAATAAACAATTTCAGAAATTTATTGCCTGCAATTTTTTGCCATGTATCTTGTAATTCTCAATGCTAAATAACCAATCAGAATGCAGATACAACACATGTGTGAACCTCTGGTGATAGGAAAATATTTACTACATTGTCAAATAGAATAGATTTTTTTTCTTTTAAAATGAAAATTAACCAGAAGGTTTAATTTTTGAAATTACTAACTTTATTATTATATGTATCATGTATTAGAACAGATTTGCTTATAATTGTACATGTGTGAAATAAAGAAATGATCTCAGAATTTTATTCCTGCAATTTTTTGCCATGTATTTTATAATTTTTCAATTACCATTTTGAATAAATGTAGATTCTTATACATAAATAAATGTAGACTTGTGCCTGAAAAAAATAAGCCATTTCTCAAAAATAAGCTTTAGGGTGTGTTTTGGAGCAAAAATTAATATAAGGCAGTATCTTATTTTCAGAGAAAGATGGTAGCAAAAACTTGATTATTTGCAAGTTTATTAAAATTCATGATTATCTTTGTACAGTAATTGGGTAAATGTGAATTATTAATTATTTGTTTTGAATAGAAATATTTTTAAAAATAGAATATTATATTTTTGGACAATGCAAATTACCCTGAGAGCATTTTACAATCTTTGCTAATATGTAATTAGTTCAATGATTAATTGTGTGTGTAAATATATTGTAATACTATGAAAAAAAAATTTTTTTTAATACTTTTAAAGCAGAATTTGTTTGATTTAAGAGAAATGAATCACATTTTAAAAACAAAAGTCATAAAAAAGATTTTATCATTGTTTAAAAATAAAAATTCTCTTATATTTTTTTATTACAAAAAATAGTCTTTCCAACAAGGATGGCATATTTTACAATTTCATTTTTTAATATTTTTAAAAATCAAATGTGATTACTTAGAATTTATTATGTTTGTAAACAAAAATATCTATCAAATAAAATCAAATTTATTATATTCTGATAATGTATCAATACAAGTAAATTGTAAATACTGAACTTTAAGATGTAATTAAAGGGGATTTGAACTCAGATTTTTAAGCTTTCTTCAGATATCCACTCCATCTTATATAATTGATATACATGACCATACATGTGAAAAAGATAAAAGATCATTTTCACATGTGTGTGGTCATATGTATCAGTTATATAAGATGGAGTGACTAACTGAAGAAAGCTTGAGTTTAAATCCCCTTTATTTATATTCTGATAAGTAATAGCAGTTTAATCTTAAACTTATGTTGAATGTTTTCAGCCAGTAAAAGCAAATATGTAACCCTGCAAGAGGGTTAATAACTTTGTTACTATTTGTTATCTATAATCACAATTTATATATGAGATTATATACATATAAATGTGCCTTTTATGTTAAACAGTATTGTATACTTGCAGTTTAGCAAAGAACATATATTATATTGTAACCAAAGTTAAATCAACAAAATATCATATATGTGAGGGGGGGGGGAGCAGCTTGGAACAAAATATAGAGAATATCATGTTTACACTGGAAATATTTAAAATATTAGTGTTTAATTGTTATTTAGTTTTTATTTTGTAACTAATCATGAGAAATATATGACAATAATATCTTTTTCTTTTCAAACATTGAATTATATATTTTATGAATGTAATCTAGTGGCTACAAATTAATCAAATTCTAATTTTGCTTGCTGATATTTTATTTCTTCAAACTTTAATTGGTCTAAATAATTAATGCTATATCTAATTTCTACTCATTATTTACAATATTTTCATTTAAAATTCACTGCAAAATAACACTTTTGAATTTGTCTAAATTAATTCGCGCATTTGATTTGTATTCTACTGGCAAAATATCATTTACTAATTAGTATTATTCTTGTTTAGCCATAATTTTTATAAATGTTTTGAGTTTTATGAGAATTAATTTATTTTATTTTGTTGTTATTTTCCCGACCTTTAATTTCAATAACTACATTTCTAGTCATCATTAATGATTTGTTTTACATTAGTAATAAACCATCAATATATACATTTAAAAATAAATTGTTATATGTGATTCCAAATTTTGTATTATTAAATCACTCTAGCGAAATAAATTGTTTATTCACTATTTATATTATTTTATTGCGATCGCAAATATATTAATTTATATAGTTTAGTTTATAATAAAAGATTATATTGATTTTAGTATTATTTATGAATAAAACTGATACATTTTAAAAATGCATTGCGTGTGTTTGTATATGTATGTGGCATACATATAACAATTTCAATATAGTGTGAGTGCTAACAAATAATTATCTCAACAATCTCTTTTCAATAAATACACAAATAAATATTAATTACTGTTTTATTATATTAAAAATTAATATATTCCTATTTGATCTCAGGCATAGGTTTTAAATTTAATAAAGATCATTACCATCTCTTTACTATTCATCTTAAGTGCAGTGACCTAAAATTTTTTTTGTAAGCACCATAATTAATGCTAATACATGTTTTCAAATATAGGGTTGCACAAAAATGAAAAAAAAATGCTAATAACTCCTAATATATATTTGGATTCAACAAAGGTTTATTCATTATACCATAACTACATACCTTCCAAACGCCATATAAGATAGTACTATCACATTTAAAAACTATGTGAGATTTGATCTAATTAAAGAAGTGTGATTGGACCAAAATCTATATTATGAACAATATTAATAAAAGTTTTTCTGTTTTCAATTACAAAAGATTTGAAATAAAAAATAAACTAAATGTTGAACAAAGGATCAAGAATAGAATGAATCCACTTATTCTTGTAGTTCTGATGTACATGAGCAAACGTTTGTCAATATTGTTTGTAACTCAAAGTGAAATTAATATATCAGCCAGATGGAATGTGACACCTAATATTTATTAAACTAATAATAAATTATACACAACTGGAAATAGAACCTCTCATTTAACAGTTGATTATAATAATTAAATAAGATTTAATACATAACATTAAATTAAAATAACTTGGTGAATTATGTGTACAAATATATATATATAGAAAGAGTTATGTTTAATTTAATATTTACATATTAAATGTTATTTATTATAATCAAGAAGTTAAAAGAGATATTCTATCTCCAACATTGTATAATTAATTATTAATTTAAAAAAATATTAAGTACCATATTTTATCTGGCTGATATATTAATTCAACTCTGAATTACCAATAGTGTTTATGAAAATATGCTTATACACATCAGAGCTCTAAGAATGTATAGATTCATTGTATTCTTGATTCTTTGATCAACAGAGTGTTTTTAATTTATAGTCTGAAGAAGGGTGATTTATTCTCTTTGTTTACGTATACACATTGAGCTATGCTTAATTTAAAGTTCATGAATATATAGTAACAGGACTGTTACATAGCACACAATAACATAGTGTGTGTGCACATATATACATAGTTGAAAGGAAAAGTAGAAATAAACACAGACAAAAAAATTTTGTAGATATTTTCTACATTTCCTGGAATAAAAATAATCATAGTAAAAGATTAAATAAGTTTGAATTTAAAATAAAATTTCACTATGAAATAAATATTTAAAAAGATCTAATAAATATTTTTATTGAATTCTGATTTTGAAATTTAAGAACAAGCATGTTTCTGATAATAATTTATATTATTTATTTTTGAAATCTTTTAATTAATGCTTGTATACATGTCTCTATCTATTTTTATGTAGAAATCTTTGTATATCACACTTGGATAAAAATTGCAAACTTGCTTTCAAAAGGAATTAAAGATACAAAAAACACTTTTTAAATTATGTTTTTATCACCTCACCAAAAAAAATTATTTTAATTTGGATAGTACTTTTTGAAAAGAGAGTTGGCTAAATAGTTTTTGCTAATAAAATTTTGAAAAACATTTGGCTAGCAGAATTGGTTCAGAGTTATGCAAATAATTGCCATGGATCAGAGGTGGCTGAAGTAAAGACAGAAGGAAGCAGTTGTTGCTAATTCTCTATATGGGAGTTTATATGTACATAGAAGGAAGACTCATTTCTCTGTCTATAGCCTTAAATGTGGACATTGGCAGTTTTTTGACCTGAAGACTCAGTGGACCCAAATGAAGACAATCAGCTAGCTTTCCTGAAGTCCAATCCAAGATAGCTGTTTGCCTGGAACAATCTGAACAGTTGGGAGATCACTGCAGATTGACTTAACTGGATTATATCTATCTTTATGAGGACTATAAACCAACTGGCTCACCATGGAAATATTTCAGCTTGCTAAAGAATTTATCTATATGCAGATAAGCACATCTAAACATATGTGGTGAGTAACATTATATATATAATGATAACAAAAATTTAAATAATTTTGTTAGTGAAATGGAATTTAAAATATAACTTAAACAAGTAAATAATTTTGCTTTGGATTAAAAAAATCTAAAAATAAATAATTAATTAATTGACATTCTGTTTTAAAAAAAGGAAGAAATAAAAAAAAACAAATCATTTAAAAGTAACCTGTCAAAAAGTAACAAAAAAGAAAAATATACCTGATGGAGGATTTGACTTTTATCAATGGTCAAGAAGTTGATGTTATTTTAAAATTAAATAATATGATTTCTATTTTTTATATACTTTCAATATTGAATTAATTATGAAAATATAATATTATGATAAATTAAAATATAATACAAATGTCAATGTGCACATATATTCCTATTTGCACAATCTATATGTTAAATCAAGAATTTATTATGTATTATAAAATTAATGATTTTATTTTGATAAAAATGAAATATGATATAATTCAACACACACACATATGTTAAATATAAAAATAAATTTCATTTATAAAGTTATGACAATATTAAATAATAAATTATACTGCACAGATAGACATGTATTGGGAAATTCTAATCATTTGTAGTGTTTGTATGTAACGTAAAATTTTTATAATTATATTATTCAAATATGTTCAGAAATTATATAGCATGATTTTGTGTGAATATATACGTCTTTTATATGAACATATAGTAAATCAATGTAATGTGAATTTTTGTAGTAATTTTGTAAAATCACAAACGTGATAGTTTTACTTATGTATATTAATCAAAATCAGAATGCTTAATTGATATGTGTATAGCCTTATTCTAAAGACATTAATATCATTTTTTATTGTTATTGTTAATAAACTTGTATTTTATTGTTAAAATCATTCCAGTAACTTAATTCTTTTGGACACATAACAGTAATAGACCTTGTATTATCTGAGCTAGATTTGTGCATAATAGTCTGGTATATGAAAGAGGGATTATATTAGTGTTTATGGGCATCCAGTGATGATAATGACATTTCCATCAATCATCATCATTCTCATACTGGTTGGCCCTAAGAGTATATTTTTTTAAAGCCCATGCACTATCATTTTATTTTAGTTTATCTTATTGGAATTTAAGTTCATAATGGCCAATAATTTAAAGGTATTAAGTGGCCAGAGCATTGATAATGATCAGAATGTTTTAGTATCCCAGTGTTATTGTTTTGATAATTATATATTCTAATGGATGAGCCCTTAAGTTTATGCATTTAAATTAATGTTTAAATAATTGCCCAAGCTGGCAAGGGCTCAATAGTTAGCCTAATATCCAGTAAACCGATTCCTAATCCAGCCACCAGATTGACTTGATTTATATTTTCAAATCCAGTCACAAGATTGACTATTGATCTATTTTGATTATTGATCATTCATGATGATGAATGGTTATTTTACTAGTACTTATTTATACTTATTTTAATGCTGGTTGATATATGGTTAATTAATTTTTGTTACTCTAAGGAGTTAATTGGGCCAATCTCTCAGAGTGATCTCATAGAGATTTTATGATTTCATGCTCTCTAAGAAAATATAAAATTCTTATATATTACTTATATATCTTGAATGGCATACTTAATATCTTATAATATAGTAATGGGATAGGGTAATTAGGGTGATCATCCCTGTGGTGAACATGGGATGATGAAACATCCCTCATCTCCAAATAAATAAAATTCCAAAATGAAATTTTATGGTAATTTTTAATATCCATAAATATATAAATAATTTTATATATTTAAGAGAGCATGAGATCATAATATCTCAGATATCAGCCAGTTAACTCCTTAGAGCAATTACAATTAACCATAAATCACCAGCTTTATAAATAAATAAAAGTAAGTAATACTCAAAATAACCATTCATTATGAATGAACTATTATAAAATAAATCAATAGTCCATCTTGTGACAGGATTTAAAATGGGTCTACTACAGACCAGGCCAACTATTTAGCCATTGCCAGCTTGGGGAAATTATTTGAACTTTAATTTGGATGCACCATCTTAAGTGCTCATCCATTAGACTATATAATAATCGAAATAATAATGATGGGATATTAAAACAATCTGATCTTCATCAATGCTCTGGCCATTTATACCATTAATGCATTGGCCATCTATAAACTTAATTTCTAATAAGACTAAACTAAAATAAAATGTAGTGCAGGGGCTTTAAAGAATATAATCTTATGCACCAACCAGGATGATGATCGATCATTACTAGATTACCATTAAGCACTAATATACAAACCCCCTTCTTATAACCAGACCATTATGCATGAATCTACATCAGCTCTATAACTGTCACTGTGACCAAGAGATGATGATGCAATACAATTTTAACAATTGAATGCAAGTTTATTAACCACCAATAAAAAATAAAATGAAGTTAAGATCTTTATAATATGGCTATACACATATCAATTAAGCCTTCTGATTTTGAGTACTATAAAAAATTCAAATTTTTACATTGATTTTACAATACTTGTTAATGGGTTTTCATATGACCCATATATAGATATGTGCACAGATGCACATTTATAGTATACAATGAATATATTTCAATGTGTTGATTAACATAAAAACAAAATTCAATTTATTACAGTGTGATTTACATATATGTTCTAGGTTTACTTAAGACACACACACATACATATATATATATCAGTGGAATATATTAATTTACACACACATACATATATATATATCAGTGGAATATATTAATTTATTTACACAACATATTTGAATTTATCACAATAATAGAATTATATATATGCATACAGAATGCAGTATATTTGATGACTACATTTCAATCATCATAAAATAATAAATAGATGATTAAACTTTTCAGTTGTATAAAAATACTATAAATGATTAAAATTTTACATATATGTATATACATGTTGAATTGCATGCACACACTAATGTCTATATCACATATTTTAATTTGTTACTATAATAATATTATATTTTCATAATTGATTCAATATTGAAAGTATATAAAATGTATTTTAGTAAATTAAGTTTTACTCTTTGATGATTACAGTTTTGTTGTTTTCTTTAAAAAAAAAATCAGTTTTCAACTCATAACTGTTTTGATTGATTAATTATCAATGCATTTCAAAATGTTTGTTTTCAAATGATTATTTCTAATCTAAAAAGACTCTTGAAGTCTTCATTTTTTTTTCAAAATAAAATTTGTCTGTAAATAATCATTACTTCTAGATTTTGACTCTTAAGTTGTAGGTTAAAATGTATTTTTTAAGTAATATTAAAAAAACTCACTGTATATATGTTTACCTGTGCTTCTCTGCATATAGCTGGAACAGCATATGTATAACTACTTCACCAACTGACAGTTTTCCTTGGGCAAGCTGGCAGACTGGCTTGTCATAATCAGGAAGGGCATAAACAGTTAATTTGTGGACCTTAATCAGTTTCTTCTGTCTGTGATTGGAAGGCTTAAGGCAAGCAAATAGTCTTGTCCACATTTAAGGCTTTAGAGACAAAGAAGTAGGTATTTCTTCTAAGGGCATCCAAACTTCAGTATAATAAGCCAGAAACAACTGCCTTTGTCCTGATTTTAGCTACATTTTCATGGAAGCTATCTGTATAGCTCTGGAAAACGCTTCTACTAGCCAACTCTTTCTGACCAGCTATTTACTGTTAACTACAGCAAACTATTATCTAACTCTTCTGGCCAGTTCTTACAAAAACCATTAGCCAAAACTAAAATAATCTTTTTATCCAACCCTTTTATAGTAGTCTGATGAAATGATTAAAACATTAAATTTAAAAACAGTGTTTTTTCTTATCTCTCATGATTGAAAAAAAATGATTTCAATTCACTTTAATCTTTTCAAAAGCACTTTTAATTAAAAACTGCATTTGAATCAAATTTTCAAAGAATTCTACATACAAATAGATAGAGAAATATATACAAGCATTAATTAAAAGATCTCAAAAAATAAACCATGTTTGTTTTTAAATTTCAAAATCAGAATTCAATGAATATTAGACCTTTTTAAATATTTAATTTATAATCAACTTTCTATTTAAATTCAAATTTATTTAATCTTTTACAATGATTTTATTTTATTTCGGGAAGTTGTAGAAAAATATCTACAAAATTTTTGTCTGTGTTTATTTCTACTTTCCCTTTCAACTTTATATATATTTGTGCACACACGCACAATTATGTTGTATTCTGTAAAACAGAACTGTTAAAATACTTTTATACTTATATACTAAATTTTATACTTTAAATTGAATTATTTGAAATATTTTGTTGTCTTGAGGGAGGGGGGCATATGGCGATTTTCCATCACCACAGGTATAATCACTCTATATACCCCATCCTGTTATAATATATATGTTTATATATATATATATCATGCTCATTACATTTAAAATTAATTATCATTTCTAAATTAATAAAAAAATATTTTATCCATTTAGTGAATTACATTATTTCAAGCGGAGGAATTAATTTGGTTAATATTTTTTACATATCAGTCATATCAATGGTCAGACCAGAATAGTATAAAATATATGATCCACAGCCACCTTTCCAGACCATTGCACTCACTCCAGGGCTACAAAAAGCAAATACCTCTTCTGTGGATATTTTTATTTGTATTGGGTTGATTCCCAAGCATTGCCTAGCCAAGACTGATTAGAATATCCTCAAAAGAAGGCATTTAAATTACTTCTGGTGCTTGAATTTATCTGGATAGCACAAAGAGTCAGAAATTCACTTAAATAAGACTATCAGAGCAAGTATATTCATAATACAGTATATAATTAATTCTAAATTTATTTAATACTGTTATGTGGCAATAAGAATGTTATATGGTGAGGTATGGAGAAAGAGAACTAAGAAAAATCAACCAATTAAAAATAACATTTATTTACACGTACACAAAACAAAAGTAAAATATTAACAATAGTCAAATAAAAATGAAGTAAATTAATTATGGCCTTCTTTTCTAAGAATTAGTCCATTTCTAAAATAAGGCTAAACAACCTGATTGCTTTTAGCTATAAAGTTTCAAAAGAAGAACAGTTTGTCTAGACATTGAATTTGGTATTTTATATTTACCTAGATTTTTATTGTAGCTTCATTTCTAGAGTGATTACCCCTCTACTCATTGAAGATAATGGAGTTCTTTAGTGGCACTTCTAGCATTTTTTGTCAGCTGTTTGCTTATCTAGTCCAGGTTGGCTCATATATTGATCTTGTTTGCAATAACATCTATATTTGCAGGCTGATAGGTCTCAGCAATGGTAGACAAAGATCTTTATTACATGTCAGACATCTAATGTTGGGGAAACTAAGTGGTGAAATCTGAATGAACATCCCTCTGTGATTTAGCAGTGCATGATAAAGTTAATATGTTCATGAATTTGCTATGCATTCCTGATTGATGAACAGGAAATTTTGTATAGCAAAATAACAGAAGAATCCTTAGCAGAGTATTACTGACTTAACAGCAAACTAAATGATGAACTCTTAACAGAATTCAGCAAAACTCCATAGAGTTCTCACAGCAAAACTTGTCAGAAAAATAAAACAACAGGAAAGTTGTAGCTTTTATACATTTGCCATCCATTGTGACTTCCCATATTATTAACTAGTTTTTTTAAACTCTTTTAATTAGTTAATCTTCTCTTCATACTTTTTAATTACACCTTGATCAATTTATTATTTAAACACTTGGAAGTACTAATTTCATTTCTTTTGATCAGATAATTTACACAAATTAGAGATCTTTAATTAGATTGCTAATTATCTATTTTCAATTATTGTTTATACAATGAAATTCTTTTACTAATCAACTTTATAGTTACTTTTGCATAATCAAATTTATGATTTATTAACTTTGTTTTTTATAATCCATTGGAATTCTTTTTTGGGGGGTTTTCTCAGTTAACAGAGAGCAGATAAGCATTCTTTTAAATATTAAATTTAAAAAAATTCCCATATTTTAATAGGTTTTACCCCACTTTTTGATTTTATTTAAAAATAATTTATTTTTATTTTTACCTATTGAATTAACTGGCTCCTTTTTTTATTTTTATTTAAAAAAAATATCATTTTTTTAAAATTTTATTTTTAAATTGTTCTATGTAACACATATATTGTACTGGTCAAAACATGTTGATCTATCTAACATGAGCTGGAACTCAAGAAATATACTTCAAACCCAGTCAAGCCTAAGATTTAGAACAGGGACCAACCTGGATTTGAACCCACTCCCTAAGCCCCAGATCAACACTTAATAAATAACATATAATGATGGCATATGAGAATTTATTCTAAAATACAGCCCAATTAAAAGAGCAGAGAAGACAATGAGATTTAATATTAACTATATTATAACTTAATTAAATAGGCATATGAATAGTTGTACATGTGGAAGTGGAGCAACAGGAATTTGAATTACTCAAACAAGTTAGATAATAAAACAGTTTAATAATCTGACAAATTATTTATATACATTAATGTGTGCATGAATGAGCAGAATACTAAATGCTAGAAAATTACATCTTGAAATTCACACTAAGGGTTCTCATATGCTCTTTTATTAAGTAAATAGTATATATAATCTAACACTCATTTTTTATGGGTACAGTATTAAGATGCCAATCAATTATTAAAAAGGTTATATAAAATTGCTATTAATGTTTTGAGTATATGGTTCTGAAATGTAGTGACTAACATAATTTTGGGGAGCATTCCAGGATTTATTATATATATATAGAAAAAATTATTTTCATGCCATTACAGTAGTGAAAATAAATAAAACATATTTGAAAAATTACATTTAATTATGAGACAAAATATTTGATTATATGACAAAATATTTATTGAAAATTCTTTTAATTAACATTGGTAAGAAGAACGCTTTATTTTCCCCAGGCATATACTCTTAAATAATTATGATGGTGGGATTGTATAATAAGACTGAAATAACATTATTAACTAATCAAACTAGTGATACTTGGCATTATATATATATATATATATATTTGAGCAGAGTGATACTTGGCATTATATATATATATATATATTTGAGCAGAGTGCAATTTTAATATTATAACATCAAAACTGGGTCATGAAGCAAAAGAAATAATAATTGAAGAAGTGGTGGTACTGACATAAGGGTGAAGAAATAACAGAAAAAGTTGTGCTTTTGGATGAAAAATAAAGTCTAAGACCCCCGTCTTAGGGCAGTGCTTAGAGAAAAGTGAATAGGCATAGCATGTGACATGCTTACTAGAATTACCAATGCCAGAGGCATTTTTATAGGGAAAAAGTCCTGGGAAGCTCAACTTTCCATGGGACAGGGCATAAGAAGAAATCTATGGTTTTGATCCTGTCACAATCTCCAGATTAGAGGCATGTATATAAATTCATGAAGATGAGACAAATGTCAGTAACACAGTATGAATGAATGTCACTAATGACATGAAATAGGATTTACTGCTTTAAAATAAATAAGCATTGTTTGAATGCCATAATTTAGACAAATAATACACTATGCCGCTATAATATATACATAATACAAGATTTTATTTAGTAAAAGAAATATTAAAATTTATCCCCTTCCCTTTTCTGCTATTTAAAATAATTCAATCACACCTTTGTGGATTTTATAATAACTAGAATATTTAAATACTTGATATTTTAAGAGTATGAAAAATAAAAGAAAACTAGCAGTTATAGAAAACAACTAATAAGTCACCTTTTCAGAATTTAGTAAATAACATTTATAAAATAAATAAGGTTTCAGAATGCTAATTATCCTAAGTTCTGGATTGACACTGGGTAGAATTACTTTATTCTATTTGGAGTTGGTCAAATAAAAAAATTTTATACTAAAACTTAAACAAAATGTTGACTCATAAAAACAATCTGTCAAGCGTATTAATTAATAATGCATTATGTTTTAAGGGAGCATTAATAATCTTAATTCATGGAGGTTTACTTAAAAAGAAGAAAGAAAAGATTTTAGAAATTCATCTCATCAAATTGCTTGAGATTGGCATATTAATAATAACTAAAATAGACATATAAAATCAAGTAATAAATACATATAAATAAATGACTGCACCAAAGTTAGAGCATGTGAGATAGGATTAAATAAAAAAATCATTTGAGAGCAATTTACATTTATGTATTAGACAGAAATAAAGTTAAATGAGTCATGAAAGAAATTTTGATGAGATTAGTTAAACTAGATTTACTTTCAGATGGCAGTGTGAAAATTTATCTTGCATCATTTTAAGAGTCCATATTTCAAATTCTCCTCATTCATGGAGGTTCAAAAATCTATGCAAGTTCTTAGGTAACAGAAATCTTCTAATCAGCATTTTAAAGTTCTCAAGTCAAGCTTTTACTTCATTCTTCGGCAGCAGGATGTTATGGCAATGGAAAATGGCCTTCACAGGATCGGCATTAAAATTCAAACCAGCATGGGTTATGTTAACACACAGATCTCTCAATTGTAGCTAATCACTTGATGATTAAGATCATCTCATTTTATATCCCACTCAGGTATTTGTGGAATGCTTTTAATTTCTTATTTCTAGCCCAAAATCTAATTTCTGATATAACAAAATTTTACATTTCTCTTATTCCATTGTTGTTGAAGATGCAATCATTAGATAACATTCCAAAACTATATTCAAATTTATTTCCAGATTGGAAA
This sequence comes from Epiperipatus broadwayi, assembly GCA_028023455.1. NCBI lineage: Eukaryota > Metazoa > Onychophora > Udeonychophora > Euonychophora > Peripatidae > Epiperipatus > Epiperipatus broadwayi. Next base: position 172,134 of record JAQFVV010006778.1, read on the forward strand.
TAGATTTGACAAAATGTTTATAACAAAAGTAAAATCTATTTATCCCATTTTCCATTTTATTTTTAGTAAAACCTTAATTAAAAATTTCTTCCCAAGATTAAAACAATATTATATTTCCACCCCTTTAATTATTTTTGCACAATTAAAGGTTGCATCTTCCATCTTGGGTTTTATAAAAATATACAGTTTAATAGAAAAAAACAATTTTCTCCACCCCTTTAATTATTTTTGCACAATTAATGGTTGCATCTTCCATCTTGGGTTTTATAAAAATATACAGTTTAATAGAAAAAAACAATTTTAAAAAAAGTTTTAGAAATGATGCATAATAAAAATATTTATAACATTAATATTTTGTATGTTTGCTCCTATAATATATATATATGTATGTATTCTAAGAGCTATTTTATCCTCCCCCTAAAAAAGGCAGATGTATATGAAAGAAGCTGATTATATTGCACTCCTCTCTGTGAATTAACTAAATAATTAAAGATGTAAATTGGTCAAGAACTATTGAAAGAAGGACTTTATTATACAACAAATTACATTTTTTAAGTGCTATTATTGGAAGAATACCAAAGAAACAATGGACTGTAAATGAAATATTTGTTTGAATTAAGTGGAACTCTGAATTAAATGCTATCAGTTGTCTTCATTATTATCTCTGCTGTCTTCATGTATTGCACTCCTCTCTGTGAATTAACTAAATAACTAAAGATGTAAATTGTTAAAGAACTTATATTCTTTAATTCATAGTGTACTATTATTGGATGTATACCAAAAGACATAATGGACCATAAATGAATAAAATAATTAAACTTATGTCCATAAATGCACATTTATACTTGACTCGATTATGAATAGTCCACAAACTTGGAGCTGCTTACATTACCTGTTTACTTACTTATTATAAATTTAAAATTAATGAAGTACTATATGAATTGCAAATATTTACATGCATAGTGATTGTGTATGAACAAAATAATGATCTTATGCATATAAATAAACATTTATACTTGACTGGATTATAAATAGTCTGTAAACCCAGAGTTGCTTACATTACCTGTTTACTTACTTATGATAAATTTAAAAATAATGAAGTACTATAGGAATTGCAAATGCTTACATGCATATTGATTGTGTATGAAGAAAATAACAAAACTTATGCATATAAATACACATTTATACTTGACTGGATTATGAATAGTCCACAAACCCGGAATTGCTTACATTACCTGTTTACTTACCTATGATAAATTTAAAGTTAATGAAGTACTGTATGTATTACAAATGCTGACATGCATATTGATTGGGTATGAATAAAAACTTCTCATAATTGAACTGGAAATGAATCTTCACATGGATATGAAAAAACTTTATTAGAAGGACTTGCAAATGAATTGTTGTTAAATAAAATTGTTGTTACTTAAAATTAATTTTAGTTATCCAGTTGTTCATGTTGCATCACTTGTTATTCATTGCATTTGTTAATGAGAATCTCATGCCTCCTGAGTTATGTCTGTCGTAAATAGACCTAGGTAAGTCAGGTTGTAGTGACATGGAACTCTAGTGGTGCCATTTAAGAAACCAAACACAGAAATTTTTATATGCTTCCAGTCTCTATTGAAGCAGTTAGATCTGAGTTCGATCCTAGCTTCATGATATCTAGCCGTAAGCCCACTTCAAACCCTAGTACTAACCTTAAATTTTCAATGCAATGGGGCTTTATACATTCAATCCATGCTGATTTCCATAAAAAAAAATTTACTTCATAAATGGGTATTCAAATATTAGTTTCAGATTTAAATTGATCAATTCTATTAATAAATTCATGATAGAATTATTCATGAATTTATATATTATAATTGCGTGGATTGTGTGTATATATTTGTAAATATTTAAATATATATAATCATTTAAAAGTTTCATTGCGTCGGGAATGTTTGATTTTATTTTTAAATAATTTGTTAAAGTTTTATTGATTAAAAGCTACATTCTTTCGATAAGCTTTCAGATTTTCCCTTTTCAAAAACAACAGTTAAAGTTTTATTAATTAGAAGAAAGATAAGGATTTCCTAATTAAAATCATTTTCTGATTTTAAGAATTCATCTTCTAATTAGAAAATGAATTCAAGTTAATGAGTTTGAAAGCTTTATCGAAGGAATTTATCTAAAAACAACCAATGTATCTAAAAACATTGATAATGAAAGAAGCACAAACCTGAAGGCATCAGAGAAGACAGTATATATAGCTCTGAAAAGTTTGGATGAAAAGGCCATCTTTGTTGTGGAGAAATGCAGTAAACTCTGTGCATTTTAAATAGTGTTTCGATCATGGTAAGGGGCTAAATGTCAGGAATCTGAATATCAGTTTCTGAAGTCCCCTGAAAATCTTCAATGGAGCTGCTAAATTCTTTCCGGACAAATCAGGCTGCCACAATCAAATAAAATGCTGTTCAAGTAATCAATAAAATGGTGCCTACGTTTTACCAACTTGGACGTGTAACCTAAGGGAACCAGCCCTGGAAGAAATGGGTAATATATTTCCATAATGAACCCTAAACTGTCTGGCCAGTTTACAAACTTTACTTTACACTCCCTTTAAGAGCTCATTCATTCATTTATAATGTAATAATACTCTACTGTAAAATCTTTTATTTATGCTATTTTAAATTAGTAATTCTCTCAATCTCTAGTCTTTAAATTTAACTTTCCTTCATTACTATGGCAGTTCATTTATTATATTATATATATTTAATGTGTGATTTATTAATGTTACTATTTTTAATTATATGCCAATAATCGTTCGACTTGATGATCTCCCTCATTTCCTTTGCCTTATACAAGTAATAGAAGATTAAATTCTGATAGTTAATTCTTGCCCATTAGAACTAGATTTATACAGTTTGATCAATCATCGAGTTGAAATAAATTATTAAATGATTGTTATTTTATCATTAGCTAATAATAAATTATTGGCTCCGTCTCTAATCTATGCCATCGCTATTTTCTCATTTCACTAATATTTACTTATTTATTCATATATAATCTTAAAATGTTTTTTTTGCAAAAGGCCTATAAAGAAATCGAATAAATATATTCTAATTCAACTTTGTTATTTTATTTAAGATTCAGGAAGGGCACGATGATTGGTGCATAATTAATATGATTTACAAATACTTTAAAATAGTTTTCATTAAAAGCTCATTTGACTTTAATTAATTGATCAAATCATCATGTAGAGCATTCTATATGGGTTTTAGTATTCAAATGATGACTATCAAGTCATCATCTTCAAATGTTGCTGACATAGGGCAATCTTCTGCTCCGTTAGGCTGGTTGGTGATCATATTTCTGTTATTTTAAATTATCAAGGAAAAAAGCACTTCCTCTCCTGTTCATATTAGTCAAAGGGCATAAGACTTGTCAGACGCAAGCCACTATAGCACTTCAATTATCGACTAGCTATTATCTTTCAATTTCATTTTATAGCTCATAATTCAGCAGTGCCATTACTTCTCTATTCCAGTAAAGCCCGCTCTGATGCTCATAATTCGTGATGAAGTGATTTCAATTAAAGTCGAATAAATTCTCCGTTATAACTCAAAATAAGTTTTCCAATAAAGATTAAAGTTATGCCCTAAAATATGTATCTTGCTCTTCATGAATGAATTTGCGAATGTGAAAATAAATCTCACATTCTGTTGTAATAAAATTTAGAGTAATAATTCCCTTTACTAATGAATACCGTTATCTGCCTCTTATTTCTTGTTGGGAGCATAGACATAGACTTTCAAATATTGCATAATATTCATTGGCATATAATAATGACCGCCACTCATATTATAATTATAAACTTTGTTTAAGGACTAAAATTAATTAATTTAATCTTCATTTAAAATTCAAACAAAACAAATTATTATTATTAAATATTTTCTAAACACATTTGGTTTCTTAGTTCTTAATTCTTTTATGATTATTTTAATGTTAATACTCTCTGTCTGTGTTGGCAACCCAAACATATACATATGATTTGATTTAAAATTATTTTAGTCAGTTTATTATCAGATATTAGTGTCAGTTCAGGGGTCTCTAATCCTCACCAACCATTGAGCTAATTTCTTAGCACATATCACTGTGCCATTGATTTTGATTTTTACTAATCTGAGCTGGTGAGTTGGGTTTGCTGAGTTTGGATCCAACGCAGTTTTTTTAGTGGGTTTTTTGACTGGTACATGGTTATGTTTTTGGCACCCAACATGGGGCTCGATTTAATAAACCCCACACATACCCTGGATATAGTAATTATGATCTTAGTTACTCAGTCAATTGAGATCTCAATAAATTAAATGTTGCAGTAGAAAGTGATATTTTTGTAGAATGTTATATATATTTGAAGAAAAGTTATGCGATTTATAACGCATAACTGAAATGATTTAATAAATTAAAATGTCATTTTGTAATCTTCTTTCTTATAAGTAAATATTTTAAAGATTATTTTTTAAATGTTCTTCAGCAAAAGATGCGTTAGATAGAATAATTATTTAAATATATATATATTATACGTTTGTGTTATACGCGTTTGTGATAGTAGGAAAATTATCGTTAGAAAAGTGGTAAGAGCAGATCAAAGCAAGGGGTAAAATAAATGAAATATTTTGTCTGTGTCAAAATTAATTATATGTATCTCAGTCTTATAATTACAAATATCCAATATGATATCATGTTAAAAGTTTTAAATTCCAAAATATTGCTTGTTAGCACATATATTTAATGTTCACTCCGTATTCTTAGTAGCCTCAAAGCAGGTGAAGACCCTCAAACTGAGAATTATCTGTCAAGCGGTCCAATGCAGTGTGACATTATGCTTTAATGACAATAATTTCTAGAGTAACCTCAAAGCAGGTGAAGACCTTTTGTGTACACCAAGCAGCCAGATGCAGTTGGCAAAATTCTTAAATGGTTTTCATGCTTTCATGCTAGCAAGATTAAAAATGATATCAACAAATAAAAGTCTTGCATCATTTTAATTTTGACATTTTTTTGTGTGTGAAAGCCTCATGCTTAGTGAAAATAATATTTGAATTCCTATATTTAAACTCAGGTCAGGAACACATCAGTTGTTATTAAATAATAAATACTCATCATCAATTAAATTGTTTTATCAAAAATTAAGTCAGTCATATGTGGTTTGGGGGTCAATGGGTTATTTCACAGGCCCTATTGATCTCATTTTGCTCACTGGCACCCATATAAATAAATTTGTCAGCAAATTTGATTGTCAGCACAGTAGTGGGTCAGTTGTCTAAATAATGAAAATCAAATGTGTCCAATACAATTACTTGTACTATCTGCTAATATATATATATATATGAATGTTTGTATATCACTAATTATTTGTATAGTTTCTTTTTTTAGACATGGGAGAACAGTTGAACAGAGGGAAAGTGAGTAATGTTTGTTTCTTATCTTTAATAGTTTTTTCTAAATAAAATACATGTCTCATTCAAAAAATTTATAGAAAGAGCTAACCAAGAAAATGTAGGCAAACTAAAACTAAGCTAAAAAAAGGCAGATTACATAGATTGAGGAAATAATATACAGCAGCTAATGAAGATAGGGACAATGGGACCAGTAGTCAGAGACCTAATTAAATGTACTGAAGAAAAAAAATTATTTAAGTATACAGAGAGTGCCATAAGTTTGATTCATATTGCTTATTATATTATTTATTCACTTTCAAAGATGGAAGAACAATTAGATAAAGGATTGACTGATGATAGTGGTGAGCCTTCAACCACCTCCAGTGAATGAGAGATCACTTTTACAAATCAGATCAATAGGAAGAAGCACAACCATCAAAGCAGAAAGATGGCTAAAGATGATCATGACAATCGAGAGACTTTTTGTACGATCCTCAGAGAAATGAGAGAAGACAGAAACCTAATGATGATGATGATGGAGAGGATTTTAAAACTTGAGGAAACACGAGTGACCCAAACCAATACAGAGATTGTAAAGCATCATACAGCAATAGACACTTACAAGGCTCCAAGAAGTGATGAAGATGATCAGACCACACCAAAAGAAGTTGTGGATAGTAAAGAAGATGACAGTGGAGAATGTGAGTCAAACCAAGAAATCGGTGCAGAAACTGATTTAAATACAGACAGGGAAAAAATGTTCAGACCATTAGTAAAATAAAACAAAAAATAGAAATGGAATGGATGATAAACCCCGAAATGAGTCTAAGGAACTTGCAGAGACCATCCCTTATATCTTCTGTAGAAATTCAAATTTTTAGAGGTAACCCAGGAGAAAAGCCCATAGATCATCTAGACAGCATCTGCACTCTATAGAAGAAAAGGAAAAGGTTATCTTAGCCAGCCACTACTTAAGAGAAGCTGCCAAGGCATGGTGGAAGCTATTATAAAAACCACCTATTACGATCCAAGGATATGAAAATGCCATTTTTAAAAATATTGGAATGAAGAAAGGCAGGAGGGCATTTTGCAAAGACCAAACACTAGAAGTATCAAGAAAACTGCAGACAGGGATATGCAGCCTACTTCATCCAGCAAGTAACCACATTCAAATCCCTAACAGCCTTCAAATATAAGGACCAACACATCATCTGGATGATCAGACATCATTTACCCCCATGGATCCAAAGAATCATGCTTGGGATGTGCCCTATGTCAATAGAAAAGACAATCAACTTTTTGACTGCAATAGACTATGGGAACTTGACACCAGCCAGAAAAGACCAAGACTATGACCATTATCAAAAGTTAAAACCATATGTGCCACCTGATCCAAGAAAACAATAAGATAAACATTAAATGACAGATATATGTACAGACGACCGACTGACATGACCATAGGGAAAATGAGACTTGATTATTGGACCGATTTATTATAAGCTTATTATAAGCTAGATAATATTTTTTAAAAAAAAGATCACAGTGAGACATGTATAATTTTGTAGTTTGTACAGATGATATTATTCACACCCATGCTGTTCTCCCAGAGTCTACCAACTAGTCGAGTACACTTATGAGAATGTATCACGCATAAGTAGAGATTTTTTTTTCATTGTTTTTTTTTTGAAGTGAAAAGAAATGAAGCAGTCGGATCTGAGTTCGATCCTAGCTTCATGACATCTAGCCATACGCCCACTTCAAACCCTAGTACTAACCTTAAATTTCCGATGCAATGGGGCTTTATACGTTCAATCCACGCTGATTTTCATAAAGAAAAACTTACTTCATAAATGGGTATTCAAATAATTAGTTTCAGATTTAAATTGATCAATTCTATTAATAAATTCATGATAGAATTATTCATGAATTTATATATTATAATTGCGTGGATTGTGCGTATATATTTGTAAATATTTAAATATATATAATCGTTTAAAAGTTTCATTGCGTCGGGAATGTTTGATTTTATTTTTAAATAATTTGTTAAAGTTTTATTGATTAAAAGCTACATTCTTTTGATAAGCTTTCAGATTTTCCCTTTTCAAAAAAAACAGTTCAAGTTTTATTAATAAGAAAAAAGATAAGGATTTCCTAATTAAAATCATTTTCTGATTTAAAGAATTCATCTTCTAATTAGAAAATGAATTCAAGTTAATGAGTTTGAAAACCTTATCGGAGGAATGTATCTAAAAACAACCAATGTATCTAAAAACATTGATAATGAAAGAAGCACAAGCCTGAAGGCATCAGAGAGGATAGTATATATAGCTCTGAAAAGTTTGGAGGAAAAGGCCATCTTTGTTGTAGAGAAGTGCAGTAAACTGTGTATTTTAAATAGTGTTTCGATCATGGTAAGGGGCTAAACATCAGGAATCTGGCTATCGGTTCCTGAAGTCCCCTGAAAATCTTCAATGGAGCTGCTAAATTCTTTCCAGACAAATCAGGCTGCCATAATCGACTAAAATGCTGTTCAAGTAATCAATCAAATGGTGCCTCCATTTTACCAACTCGGACATGTGACCTAAAGGAACCAGCCCTGGAAGAAATGGGTAATATATTTCCATAATGAACCCTAAAGCATCTGGCCAGTTTCCTAACTTTACTTTACACTCCCTTTAAGAGCTCATTCATTCATTTATAATGTAATAATACTCTGTGTAAAACCTTTTATTTATGCTATTTTAAATTAGTAATTCTCTCAATCTCTAGTCTTTAAATTTAACTTTTCTTCATTACTATGGCGGTTCATTTATTATATTATATATATTTAGTGTGTGATTTATTAATGTTGCTATTTTTAATTATATGCCAATAATCCTTCGACTCGATGATCTCCCTCATTTCTTTTGCCTTATACAAGTAATATAAGAATTTTTTTTCTGATAGTTAATTCTCGCCCATTAGAACTAGATTTATACAGTTCGATCAATCATTGAGTCGAAAGAAATTATTAAATGATTGTTATTTTATCATTAGCTAATAATAAATTATTGGCTCCGTCTCTAATCTATACCACCGCTATTTTCTCGTTTCACTAATATTTACTTATTTATTCATATATAATCTTAAAATGTTTTTTTTGCAAAAGGCCGATAAAGGAATCGAATAAATATATTCTAATTCAACTTTGTTATTTTATTTAAGATTCAGGAAGGACACGATGATTGGGGCATAATTAATATGATTTACAAATACTTTAAAATAGTTTTCATTAAAAGCTCATTTGACTTTAATTAATTGATCAAGTCATCACGTAGAGCATTCTATATGGGTTTTAGTATTCAAACGATGACTATCAAGTCATCATCTTCAAACGTTGCTGACATAGGGCAATCTTCCACTCCGTTAGGCTGATCAGTCATCATATTTCTGTTCATTTAAATTATTGAGGAAGAAAGCACTTCCTCTCCTGTTCATATTAGTCAAAGGGCATAAGATTTGTCAGATGCAAGCCGCCATAGGACTTTGATTATCGACTAGCTATTATCTTTCAATTTCATTACCTCTCTGTTCCAGTAAAGCCCGCTCTGATGCTCGTAATTCATGATGAAGTGATTTTAATTAAAGTCGAACAAATTCTCTGTTATAACTCAAAATAAGTTTTCCAATAAAGATTAAAGTTATGCCCTAAAATATGTATCTTGCTCTTCATGAATGAATTTGCGATGTGAAAATAAATCTCACATTCTGTCATAATAAAATTTAGAGTAATAATTCCCTTTACTAATGAATACCTCTATCTGCCTTTTATTTCTTGTTGGCAGCATAGACATAGACTTTCAAATATTGCATAATATTCATTGGAGTGCACAAAAATGTCTGCCATTTTTACAAACACTACAGAACCTACCTTGTTTAAATTAAAAATGTTGTTAGTAAAGCAGATTTATTTTAAAATCCTAATATATCTCATTAATGTATTTTCAAACTTGAAATAGATTAAAACAATGCTCTCTGGAACTTATCTCATTGTCATTTTTAAAGCGTACATTTTGAACAAAGAATAAGTGCAGTAAGGCCATTTAATGCACATCCAGGCCTTGCCAGTGGCAAGGTAATAGAAGTTTCTAGAAGATTTTTGGTGGTATGTAAATACAGCCAAAATTCTCTGCTAGGCACTCTTTACTTTTATTTCAGAAGGTGTTGCAGAGAAAATCTACTCATTCAGAATTTTAAATATGACTTCTGAATAGAAAGAAGAAATTTGCCTACCTAATCTTTTCAAGATCGTCTCCTACTGCTATGATGTTATCTCATTGCCACTTAAAGACTGCTGTAGTGAAATGCTAATTTAGTTCTACAAAGATGCCAACCATTATTTTTCCAAAATCTGCATTGCTGATCGTGTTTTTCCATGTTATTTTTCCCATATGTGTATCAACCAATACGGTCATCAACTCATCAAGTTTCGGAAAGTAATCCTGTCTTTGCCATTAATATGAACTCTTAAAACCTCCATTTATGTAATTTGTAATTTAGTTAAAATATAATGTAACTCTCTGTCTATTTAATAATTGGTGATGTAGTGCCGATTATCATAAATCTAATGAATTAATGACTCTCTTTTCTTCATAAAATATAATGTATGAATCTTATAAGTTTATTCTCTAAATGTATTTGATGGGTTTCACTATTTCTATCTTATTATTTTAAATGTGGCAAACTTTTAACTTTATTTTTATGTTTGATTATATTTGATTTAATATGCTAATAATTCAATCTAGTGAACCGATCTTATTTTAATTCTCCATCCCGCCATGATGGGATTCTTAAATATTTAAATGTAAGTTTTCTTACTAAACTCAAAGTTCACTCGATTGAATAATATTACTAAATTGTTTTATTTGCTTGATGGTAGATTAGGCACTGACATATTTAAGATATCAATTTATTACCATATTAATGTTATTGATTTAGTTAGTTTGGAATATTATTTAAAGTGAACTTAATGGTGTTACCTTTCTTATAATCAATCATTTACATCCCATGCCATCCAGCATGATAATTTTATTATATAATTATCTACTCATTAAGTGTACTAATAGTTGTTTAATGAAGGAAACTACATATTCCCTCTTTTATTGTTTGACTTTCTAACTAGTATTTAAGATCATTTGCATACCTTTAAGGATGGGTTAAATTTTGTCATGTTATTATACTAGATTTCATTAAATTACAAGGGTCTTAGTTAACATATCAGTACCATAATGGACCTGGTTCCTATAAGCATTGCTTACCCTTGATAACATTATAAAATTCATATATCTTGCTTTGTCAAACTAATACCCAGAGGTCCCGGATCATTTCTTAAGGCATAACCCTAAATGGAGTTTGGAAGCACCAACTCCAGAATACTATTCAGGTTGTAGTTAGGCTGTGCATGGGATAATATTGGAAATCCTGCATGCAATCCCTAACAACCATTTCTTCAGATAACGTCTTGTCACAAGTGCAGGCGAGTTTCTCATGTTCATAAATTTGATGAAACTTTTCATCATCAGATGGACCTAATATTTCTGGCATTATCATTTAGGTAAGCACCACAATTATGAATTAATATTTTATATTGCCGAATTTTAATCTATAAATCATAATGCTGTGATTTTGTAAACCACCCTATTCTTTTCTTTTATATGTTTTATAAGTTAGAAAGGTCATTTTAAAGCTTATTTAAGCTATCTGTCCTCTCATTAAACAATCTTTAGATACACTAATCAATAACTTTCAGTAAATTCTGTCAAATACAGACTTATTTGATAAATACGCAAACAACTGTTTTTCTTTTTAAATGATTGATAAAGTATAATTAATGACTGGGTAAACTTTGTAATTTATACTATGTTTTAATGAATAGTTAGAAGACTATAATAAATGGAATTATGCAAGTCAAGTTCCCTTTATCTGTATTCGTTAAGGTCATTTATTTTGTGTTATTGAATTAATCATAGCGTTCAAACTATAAAATTACTATAAATTTGATATCTCTCTCCATTAGTATATTTAGCTACATTGTCTTCACTAACATTATCTTCACTATCTAATAATTCTTATTCATCTATGTAACTTCCATTTGCATATTCTTTAATCTATGTTCTAATATGTAATCTATTAGAACTATGCAAATCACTGCCAATACTTATGTGAAACCTAGATGCTATTAATTATGATATGTAAATAGATTCACCATTGTATTTATTAAATTATTTAACCATTATTTGTTTACTCAATTTCTAATGAATTATTATTAATAAATTATTAACATTTCATAACCAGTTATTTAAATGTTTTGTCTCATGTTTTATGCATACACAACATTAATTAGATTGCATTGTATATAAGTCAGATTCCATTGATCTTAAGCCAGTCTATTATATTTATTACTTATTCTTAATGAAATAGTAATATAATCATAGACTAGCATATCCTGTTAGGGTTCGAAGTCATGTAGCACCAATATTTCCTGTAGATCTCTTGTTTCTCTGCCGTATCTTCAGGACTGGAATCAATAAATTTCATCTGCTATCATCAAAAATGTTGTTCATAGTGTTGTAGTTTTAGAGAAAGATCAACAGGGCAGAATCCATGATTGCTACTGACCTGCATATCTTGGGCATGAGTGGATTTAAAACACTTTTGCCTAGATTCTGAATCTTGTTAGATGAACCTACAATTCTGACTGGTTCAGTAGCACATGTTTGTATTCATGAAAAGTTATTGGTTTTTTAAACAGAAAGTTCCACCATGACTGAAAAGTGCTCTGCAGATGGATGCAGGTAATAGTGGTAGTTATCATAATCTCCTCACTTAGCTGCTTCAATATTAAATATCATTCTAAGCTGAAAAAATGTTCTGTAGGAGCCTCTTCTACATAACCTGAAAACATTCTTATTACTAAAAATTTGTTCACTATTGGAGGATTATTATTTTGCATCTGTGAGCTTATATTCATGCATTCCTGCTCACAATTATTAACATTAATTTTTCCAATTTCTTTACATTTTTCATTTTGCTTACTTTTAAACTTTTATCTATCTTCTCAGCTATTTATTTCAACCCTCATATTCTCTATTATTCTTTCATTTTCCAGTTTATTTTCTGTTACTACCTCCTGTAACTGCTATATTTTTTCTTCTTATATTATTTTAATTTTTCAACTTCCTGGTAAGATGTCTCTATTTGGCTTTCAACCTGCTTTATATTCCTGCTGATTTCTAACAATTTCTTTTTTCAATTTCTAATACCCTGACATAATTTGCTGTTTTAATTTTCCAAGCATTTCAGCTTGACTTTCAATTGTTTAATTGTGTTGTTACATTGACTTTTAAAATCATTATCCATTTTTTCAATTTTATATTTGTCTCAATATTTTGTTTTTTAAGTTTTTCAAAAATTTTATTTATCATAATCATGATATCACTGTTTTCTGACTTATTTGAGACTTGTGTTTTTTGGTTTGATTTTGTGGTTGTTCCTGGTTGAGAACATTTTTTAATTCTTTGCTTTGAGCTTCCATTTTCACTTATGCTCTAGTATGTATTTGCCCTATTTAGTTTTTTTTATTATATTTTTTGAATACTAATAATATTACAATTATTTTATTATCACTTTTAGTTGATAATTACATTTCAATTAAATTTTTTATTTAATTCAATCTCCCAAACCACAGTTCCCTTTAACATTATCTTCCTGATTACTTATAATTCCATTACTGTTTTTATATATTTATTTTTATATATCTGCCTGCAATTATCTATTTGTTCAGTTTATACCTTATCTATTCTTTTAACTTTATATATATATATATATATATATATATATATATATATATACTGTTTTCAATATATATATATATATATATATTGAAAACAGACACTGTTTGTATCACCTGATCCAACCAAGATTATAAAAAGACTGATAAAAAATATCAGTTAGTTCTGTTTGCAGTTTTGTAAGAGTTGACCAGAAGAGTTTGGTTTTAATATTTTAAGCAGTGACCAACTAGGCCAACTGCAAAGTCTGGCTATTAAATTTTTTTGAGTAAGTGGTAGCAATTAGCTGGCCAAAATAGATAGCGGCAGTTTGTTGTTAGCTGTAGCAGAGAGTTGGTAGAATAGATACCATGAACTGATGTAGCTGAAGGCAAGACAGTAGATCCAAGAGCTGCTACTATTTGTCTTCACAGGAGTTTTGATTTACTTGAAGCTGGGTCACTTCTGAATTAATAGCCTGAAAAAAAATGAGGTCAAAATAGCTTGCTGACCTGAAGTTTACCAAATCCTAGTCTAAATGAAACCAACTACAGAACAACCCTAACCTGGACTATACCGATGAAAAACCAGCAAACTCACCAAGAAAAATCTTCTAGCTTGCCCAAGGAACCCCAGCTTGCTGAAGAAGTAATTATATGTATGCTGACATATCTAAAGGCAGAGAAGCGCAGATAGACATATATATAGCTGATGGTGAGTAGCATTATATATGATAATGAAATTTTAAATAATTTTCTTAGAAAAATGACATTTTATAATGGATATATATATATACAAAACGATATTAGTTTAAAATCGTTTATTTAAAAAAAAAAAAAGAGGGTTTAAATTTATATTTATAATTTAAAAAAAAAAGAAGAAACAGTTATAATTAACATACAAGAAAAAGATTTCCCAAAAATATTTTAGACTAAAAAAAAAAGAAAGATATTTTAAATCAATCAACAATCATCTGTCAAAAGTTTGATAGTACTTATTTTAAGGAAAAAAGACTATATTGTGCAAAGAGAATTAAATTGCCAAAATAATCTTTAATAATTTTATTGTGATAAATACAAATATTATGTAGATAAATTATATATCGCACATCTGTGCAAATTATATATATATGAATTTCAGTAAACCTAGTATGTAAAATGTATATCATTTAACTGAAACTTTAATCATTTATTGAATTTTTATATAACTTAAGATTTTGGTAATCATTTTATAACAAGTGAAATATGTTCAGAAATCACATGCACACACATGTATTTGTGCATATATACACTAATGCTTGTCAAGTACAAATTGTATGAAAAATTTTAATCACTTTTTTTTATTAAATGTCAATTCAAACATATTCATTTTGTATCAAGCTACATGCCTGGGTGCTGAGTGGGTTTTAAGTAAACCTAATGTATTAATTATGTAAATCAATGTAATAATTTAAATTTTGTATAGTAGTTTTGTAAGTCACAAATGTGATAATTTTTTTTATTGTGTATTTTTCAAAATTAGAACCCTTATCCTATATGACCTTAAATATCATTTATTTTTTTGTTAATAATAAACTTGTATTTAATTGTTAAAATTGTATTGCATCATCTCTTGGTCACATACAGTAATAGAGCTTATGTTCTCTGAGCTAGATTCATGCATGGGATGAATATATAAATGGGGATGTATAATTAGTGCTTTTGTGGCATCCAGAAATGATCAATCATCATCATCCTGGTTGGCACATAAGATTATATTCTTCAAAGCTGATGCACTATCTTTTGATTTTAATTTAGTCTTATTAGAAGTTAAGTTTATAGTTGGCCAGAATAAGTGACCAGAGCATTGATGATGATTAGCACATTTTAATGTCCCAGCATTGTTGTTTGATTCTTATGTATTCTGATGAATGAACACTTAAGTGGTGCATCTAAGTTATGTTTAAATAATTGCCCAAGATGGTAAAGGCTCAATAGTTAGCCTGGTTTACAGTAGACCCATTTCCAATCTAGTCATAAGATTGACTGTCGATTTATATTTTTTTATTGTTCAAATCCAGCCACAAGATGGACTGTTGCTTTTATTCTGAATTATTGTAATGATTTTTAGTTGTTGATCATCCATGATAATGAATGGTTATTTTGAGTAATATAACTACTTTTACTTTATAATGCTAGTTGATATATGATTGATGTATAGTTATTTTTAGTTACTCTTCTGAGTAGCTGGCTGATCTCTCAATGATCTCTGAAATCTCATGCTCTCTTTAAATATATCTTATTTATATATACTTTTGTAAAGTATTAATATTTCATTTTAAATTGACTGGCATTGATGATGATTTTCCACCACCCTAGATCCACTTCCTACCACCCCATCCCATTAAAATATATATATATATATATATATATATATATATATATATATATATATATGTTGTAACCCTACAGGGAAATAAGGGGGTTATACCTGAAGCGATGGCCACCGCTATGTGAACATCGACAACCAAAAGTTGTGTAGCCATTCTTAAATCTACATAAAATTATAAAATTGGGGTTTAAATCATCAGAGATCTGAGGAATTGTTTGTTTATCCTCAAGTGAAGAAAATATATAATTTAATATCAAAGAGGTGAGCATGATAGATCACTAAGAGAGATTAGCCCAGTTAACTCACTACAGTAACTATCAGTATCATTAACCATAAATTCACCAGCATTATAAATAAGGATAATCAATACTCATTCATCATCATGAATGATTAACAATAAAAATAAATCAACAATCAATCTTGTGACTGGATTTGAAATGGGTCTACTGTACACCAGGCCAATTATTTAGCCTTTTCCAGTTTGGGGTAATTATTTAAACATTAATTTGGATGCACAAATATAAGTGCTAACGCATAAGAATGTATAATCATAAAAACAATAATGCTGGGATACTAAAACATACTGATCATGCTCAATGCTATGGCCACTTAATGCCACTAATATACTGGCTAATTATAAACTTTATTTCTAATAGAGACTAAAAAAAATATAGTGCATGGACTTTGAAGAATATATTCTTCATGTAAAACCAGGAACATGTTAACTGGATGCCCCTGCACTAAATATATATATACCCCTTATTCTATATAGCTGTTATGCATGAATCTAGCTCAAGAAGCAATAACTCTATAGTTTATTACTGTGAGCAAGATGTAAATAAATAAATAGATTACCTTATTATAAATGACTTTAAATAAATCATGGGCTTACACTACTTATAAATAACTAGTTTTATTGGGATCATAAAAACAACCTATAATAAGAGCTGTGATGATATAATGTCATACACACCACAAATCATGAAACAGGAATTGGATAGAATAAAGTAATTAAACCTAGAAAGAATATATTTTTAAAACAATTATTTATATCTAATTAATAACAGCAAAAACAAAAATGACATGATAGTATGACATTTCAAACACATACCCATTTCATCTAAAAATGTATTAACCAATCAATTACATTTTATTCATGGATTAACTTTAAATTCATTAGGTTTTTTCTTTAAAAATGACTAAGAATTTATTAAAGATTTCCAAAAATCAAAGATAACAATATTTGATTCTACTCAAAGGGCAAATTGAGAGGAAAAAACTTAGATTTATAGCAGATTATACATATGGTTTTTTACAAAGCTATTTTACCATTTGTAAAAGAAAATTATCTGGGTTTAAAAACTGTTTCACAATTTGAAATATTGTAACTTAATGAAATTATTTATCAATTCTTCCACCCACAAAAAAGTATTACATTTATGATACAAAAACCAAATTTTCTATTAATAAAAATGTAGTGTGTCCACTTTAATTTTTATGAAGTCTTTTTCAGTTACAATTTTCAGTTTCTTTTCAATTGAGCTTCTTTTGAAGGCTTCTTAGACATGTGTTTAATTACAGTGTTCTTTTTCTGGTCTCTAGCAATTCCAGGCAGACAAAAAAATAGCAAATTTTGTCCATTGGGTTTTCTTGATTTTCCAGGTAAGACTGACACAGATAGAAACTCATGCTCTTAGTTGAAAGCAAGATTTCAGATTACTTTAGGGAGTACCTTTTTTACATTTTTATTTCAGTAATGATAGTTTAATGGAGAAAGGTTATGCCTAGCTTTTAGCTAAATCTAACACAAGGTTTTCATTGTACAGAACCATTTTTAGTGTTAAACTCATAATATGCTAAAAGCTTGATTATTAAAAAAACCTGTTATTTTATTCAATCATTTGGTATCAGCTGGATTAAGCTTGGGCTGCTCTCTCTTCAACAGCTAAGATAGGAATAATTTTTTCTATATTTTTAGCATCTGGATTAAGATTTGACTGCTCTCTCTTCAACAGCTAAGTTAAGAATATCCTCTCCAGACACTTGAATATACCCATCAATTCACACCCCACATATATTTTTTTAGAATAATCTTGCCCATAAATCAATTACAATTTAATCTCATATGATAATTTCTTATGACAACCAATTAGATAAAATTTTAAAAATTCAATTATTCAGGCAATTATCTCCTTAATCATAGATATTAAAAACAAGCCAAGAACTTAAATTTATAACATAAAGTTCTTGACATTCTTTTATGATTAAAAACCAAATTTTCTTGCAAAAAACAACAAAAACAAGATAATCAGTTTATTGCACTAATTTGATTTTTCTTTTTCATTAAATAGAGATAAAACACAACTCTGATTAATAAAAAATAAAAATTTTACAAAGTTTTTAAATTCTTATTTTGTTCTTTCATCTCTCTTTTTTTAAAAAAAATACTTTTAAATATATTTAATGTTTGAGGATTTTTATCTGGGGACTTAAATATATTGAGTTAAATAAAGACTAGTTTAAAAAAATGATCTAAAAAGATTAAATATTACTTTCACCCATTAATAAAATAATTTTTTTATTCTCAAACCTGAGCAACATGCTGCCAACTATCTAATTATTTTTCTTAGTGCAGCTATGTATCCAACTGGTTACAATATATATATATTGTAACCTACTAGAATGAGATGGGGGTATGAGAAAGAGAAAAGAGATAGAGAAAAGAAGAAAATGCTAATAATGAAATTAGAGAGGGGTGTGAGAAAAAAAGAAGAGAGAGAGAGAGAGAAAGAGAAAATGCTAATAATGAAATGAAGATAATAATAATGGTAAGGATAAATAATGGAAAAGAAAAGAATTGAGGAGGAAAATAAATAGGGAAAAGTAATAGAAATGATATATGTAATGGAGAGAGAAAAAAAATGAGATGATGAAAGATATGAAAGAGAGATATAAGAAGATGGAATAAAGGAGAGAGAAATGAAATGAGATAATAGAAGAAACTCTTAACGAATGTTTTAAATGGCTGAGATGATAGAAAGATATGAGAAATGACATGAAAAGAAATGGAATAAAATTTAAATGAAATAAAATATAAATGAGAGACTCTAAACAACTCGGCTCAATGGGGTTACAATAAATTTAAAGAAAAGATATGATGATCCAGAGATGTATAATCAAATAAAGGTCAAATCCAATATGGATGAACTATAACTACTACAGCTTATTAATATTTCAATAAACCATACAAAAGATTATTTAAAATCACTAATCAATGCTTATCATATTAGTCCTACCAATAAATTATACCCTCTTTGAATAAAACCTATGATGCTTTGCTTTAAAATATTATCTTACAGAATTATATTTACTAAACAACAAGGGTAAATAACCTCAGGGATTTTAAAACTAAAACTCTTGTGTAAAATTAAAGTTTAAGTTAAGTTGCCTAATAAAGAATTACTGTGATTAATAAATAAATAAGCGACATCTTAGCTGACCATAAAATAATTATAATATGTTCAATCTTAAAATAATAAACAAAACAAATATTAATTCACAAAATTTAATGAATCAATTTAAATTTAACTAATAATGGCCTATTATCTAAGATATTACTTGAGCAGAGAAAAGAACAAGGGTACTTTTAATGCCTTTCCATACTCACACACAACCACTAAAGACCTCAAATGTAAATGAATTAGAATTCTTTAAATATAACAGATTTAAGATGATGATAGATGATGTGCAGTGAATATAAGATATGGTGCAGCTTTTAAAATAATATTAATTAAAATATTTTCCTGAAGTACTAATATTGTTAATCTGATATTGCATAATCTTTAGTCTGAAAGATATACCGATAATTTAAAAAATAAACTTTTAACTAAGTATTTAATTTGGTATCTGCTCTAATGCAATTATCTGTATTTATGATTCAATATGAGAATCATTTACTTTAACATAGTTTTTTTTTTAATTTTCAAGACAATATTAACTATATTTAATTAACTTGGAATATACTTGCAAACTTCTGAATTGACGATTCAATAACTTTTACATTTTAAGATTTTGTGAACTTGGAACTCAAGACAATAATATATTCTCATATAAAAGTAAAACAAACAAAACAAAACTTTTGAAATAATAATAATTTGATTTATTAATAATGAGAAGACATGTTTACAAATGTAGTAGAATACAAACAATGCCAATACCGCACTAAGATTTAATATCATTATTTGGACTCGTAACAGTTTTATTTAACTTACACTAATATACTTAATAATCTACAAAGGTTATTCACTGTTACTTTCTTTTAATAATTATATTTTTTCTAAAAAAAAAAATATCTTAAATTTTAATTATCATATGTACTTAATAAGCACACTACTATTTTTCTTTACTAGACTAATTTATACCATTATTGTGTCATCTAATAATCAGAATGACACACAGAACTAGGTTTATATTGAAAACCCTAAGCTTAATTTTATACTCCTAAACTTAAACGCTAAGTTGGAATAAGCATATTCAGCAATACTTTTGAAAAATATCATCACTAGTTTCACGGATATAACTAATATCATAGCTAGATATATATTTAAATCAGATTAAGCTAATATTAAAATTAGACTAACTTAAGTGTATGGGACAATCATTCATCAGAGATCAATTATACTTTTTTAAAACTAACTTTAGTCCACATAAAATTATTCCCTCAATGTTTTAAAGATAATGATGTAACAGACTTACAAATCCAGCGGCGAAATTCTGGATGAAAATATTAAATTAGTATGTGTGAATTGCCACTTATACCATATGCATATTTAACATACTTTAAAATAAATATAACTTATTGTTGGTTAGCTTGTGCGTGATAAAACTATCATAGCAACACAATTCAAACATTGATATACCTATGAGCCTTAAATTAGCTACATCTACCTGAAGAAATACATTTCCTCAAACAAGCATATCTTGTCATCACAAATCTAAAACAAATGAAACATCACCTACTGTGGTAGAATTAGCATTAAGTCATCATGAATGATAGGCAAAAAATATAAAATACTAGGTTCCTCAGAGCTGGAAAAGAATGTGGTGGTTTCCAAAATACCTAACTACGAGGCAAAATTAAGATGTCTGGAATTCATCTTCAGTCCATCTGGGAATAGGTACACACACCATAAAAGAACAATCCTCTCATGGAATTTCCAATGCTTATAAATGTGATCATCATCACTGAAAATACAATACAATATCCTCTTTTTTGGGGACAAGCACTATCAAATCATGGAAATACAATACAATTAGGATGGAGGATTTTCTCTACTCCATAAGCATATTCAAAAATTATGAACTAAACCTAATTCTTGAGGCTAACAAATACCAACTAATAGCAAAATATATACTTCACCTTAATTAATTAAGTTATTCCTAAGAAGTTTAAAAATACAAAATGTATTCAATGTTCGAACCAACAAAATACACTGTCAAGTGACTACTGTAGAAAATACTTTAAAATTAAATGCATATCAAATTCTAGGCAAGGCACAATGCACACATAAACAAATATTAAATGCTAAAATATAATAACTAGTGGACTTTTAAAATTGTAAATTAAATGCAAGAATATTTACTTCTCGATGAATATAAAATATTTGTAGTTATTCTTAATATAACATTCATAAAACAAATGAATGGATATTCTCTGATAAACTTCTTTGGTAAATTTAAAATAAAAATTGAGTAAAACATCCCATTTATATGAAAATAATACTATGATATTTAAATCTCTATAATAAAATTATTAAATAGAAACTAGCTAGTGTAATGCTTGATAAATAAACTAAATCTACTTAAGAATGGCAAAGAAAGTTTGCTCATTAAATAAACCTATTTCATTTTAAAATTATAACCTTAGTTTACCTGTATATTTATGCAAACAGTGTTACAAAAAAAAATTAATAGCATAAATATTTTTATGGTTTTCTTTTTTTAAACCAATAAAGCAGACCATAAAAAAATACATTAATTTAAGTTCATATTTCCGCTCCGTGACAATTTTTCCATTTCATAACGTGTAGGCAATTTATCCAGGTTAAGATATCGATTTGAATTCGAAGCTTCAACTAATACATTTATATACATGGCAATGATTTTTAAACAAAAATGTTCAATAGTTCATTAATAATATTTTTTAAACAATTTAAAAAAAAAAATTAAATAATAAGATTAAGCCGGCATGAAACAAAATAAATTCTTCAGCTGAACACACTTTAATTTATTTATAGGATCCCGAGTTCAAAATTGCATATAATAATAATAAGAATATCTTTCTATCTGAATTTCTTTATCCTCTTTTGGGAAAAATGCTTCTTTTGAAATATAGTTTTTCTTAAGTACTTTTCCTAATAATATTCCAAGACATATTTATTTTTAAAATTAATTTCATTTGCTTACTTTTAAATATGAGAGTAGAAATTTTTTTTACTGTTCAAGACATTTCTCCATTTATATGCTATAATTAATGTCATAAAGTTATTTTTAAATACTGGCAAGTATGACCATTTATAATGTACTCAATAACTATAAATTCATTATTAATCCATACAAATTGCTTTAAAGTTTTGTTTCCAAATACATTCTTTTTTTTACTGTGTAAATAAGAATTATCATTTTAAAATGTATATATTATCTGTTTGCGTTTAGCTAAACAAATCATTTTCATATATGTCAAGATATAAGTAATAACTTTTCCCTTTTTTTTTTAAAAAAAAATCATTCTTTATAGTTTCACTGTAATCGAACATAGCAGTTTCTTTATAATGTTCTTTTTAAACTTTTAAAAAAAATTCTTTTTTTTTACATATACTTTTAATCTAACAGGAAAAATAATTAGCATTTTATTTTCAAAATAGTTTAATACAACCGAACGCTTATCTATGGAAGTGATTAATAGTTTGTTCCTTAACCTTATTTCCAAGTAAAGAAAATTAAACAAGTTAATGTCATATACTATCTGAGATGCTTCATTTAATTTAGACATTTTTGTACTATAATTTCTATGCCTTGACTAAAATTCAAATTGTCAGAAAAACAGATTATTTTTCTTTTAGCCCTCCTTCATTACAGGATGATTTTAATTATTTTAAACATACTTGTATTTTTTTAGAAATATCAAGTTTTTTTAAAAAATTACTTTTATTAACAAAATTTTTTAGATCCAGCACCTGTTAAATCAAAACAAGATCAGCCCCTGGATGGTCCCTCGATCTCCGTTTTATCTCACAATTTTTCATCCACCTACAATTCATTTAAAAACCAATAAAAATTATTTTTTATTAAATTTTAATATTCTGACAAACCAGCTGTGGAATCAATCTACTGACGTAATCAATATAATTTTCCCATACCACGTGACCTTCAGCTGCAAAGTCAAAATTTTAGTATTACAAATCTAAAACAAATTTTTTTAATGATATTTTATACAACATGATAGTAAGAAATATAAAATTTAAAGTTATACCCTTTATTAAACCCTTAAATATTACATTAAAAATAATTTTATCCACACATTTGCTTTATTTAATTATTTTAAACAATATGGGAGTTAAATTATTTTTTTATTCTTATGTTTCCATGTCTATGCATGCACATATTCTCACATACATCTGGCTTTACATTAATTGTTTAAAAATTATTTTTAGAATTACAACAATAAAATGTTAATGATTATTTAATCTAAATAACTTTTATAACTGGAATGTTAAACTACAAAACTAATAACAAATATTCCTATTTTTTTAAATAAAAACTTAGATATCATTTTTTTAAAATTTATTACTTAGTTATTCCAACTTAATAATAATATCTTATTATTATTCTTTAGACATTAGAATGGATTATACGGTAGTTATTTTAGAATACATTTAATATTATTTATCAATTTATAATTATTTTTTTAACATTTGCTTATGTTAAATTATTACCTAATGTCCCTTATCAAACCAACTAATATTATTAAAAATATTTAGATTATTCTATTTTAATAATTAACTAAGTTAATTTCCATTTTTATCATTATTTTTTTTTAAATCCAAAATTTTAAACAAAAGGTTAAGCTAAGATAACCTTGATTACCTCTTGGAACTAAGTGACACTTTAGTTAGGTACAATATATATATATATATATATATTTGCTTAACAGATAAAGTTATTTCAATTTTGGTCATTTTCTCCTCTCTAGCATCTCTTACCAATTTTATTTTATTATAATTATTATTGTCTGATAGCTGTCACTTTATGACTGTAATTAAAACTGATTACTTGCTCAAATCTTTAAATTCAATACAAAAAATATGGAATTATTCAGGCACTCACCTTGGAATGATGTTTAATGGAAATAAAGGCCCTTGTATTGGACATTTATAACAAAATTTCATCCTCCCACACTGGAATAATATTTATTATGGACATTTCAGGCATGCATATTGGATGTTATTTATAACAAAAACATGATAATTACCATAACATGTTTTACATTTAAAATTAAATTATCATTTCTAAATTAATAATAATTATTTTATGCATTTAGCAGATTTTGTTACTCTAAGCAGAGAAATTAATATGATTAATATTTTTACATATCAGTCATATTAATGTTCGGACTGGGATGGTATAAAATATACAATCCATAGTCATATTTCCAGATGTTTGCACTCACTCTATGGCTGTAAGAAAGAAACACTTCTCCTGTTGGTATTTTTATTTATATTGGAATGATTACTGGGTGTCATATAGCTATGACTGACTAGAATATCCTTTAAAAAAAAGGTTACCTGATGAGCACAAAGAGTAAGAAATTGAAAATCAGACTATCAGAGCAAGTTTATTCATAATGCACATATATAATTAATTCTAAGTTTACTTAATGTTATTATATGGTAATTAAAATGTTATATGGTGAAGTATGGAGAAAAGGAACTAAGCCAAATTAATAAATTAAAAATAGCATGTTTATTTACACACACACAAAACAAAAGTAAAACATTAACATAATAGTCAAATGAAAGTTAAATTTTCCTAAGGGTTCATCCACTTCTAAATATGGCTAAACAACCCAATTTTTTTTACTTACAAAGTTTTAAAACAATAACAATTTGTAGACACATTGAATTTGGTATTTTATACTTACATAAGTTTTTGTTGTAGCTTCATTTCTGAAGGGGTCACCCCTCTACTCATCAAAAGTAATAGCATTTTTAGTGTGATTCATAGCTTTTTTTTAGCAACTGTTTGCTCCTCTAATCCAGATGGGTACATATCTTGGTCTTATTTGCAATGACATCTATATTTACAGGCATAGATCTCAGCAATAGTATACAAAGGTCTTTACTACATATCAGGCATAAAGCATTGAAGAAACTGAGTGGTGAAATCTGAATGAATACCCCGATGGTATAGCAATGCATGATACAGGTAAGATGTCCATGAATATTGCTATACATTCCTGATTGATGCATGGGAAATTTTGTATAACAAACTGACAGCAGAATGCTTAACAGAGAATTATTGACTTAACAGCAAACTAAATTTTAACAAAATTCAGAAAATCTCTGTAGACCTCTCACAGCAACACTTGTCAGAAGAATAAAACATCAAGAAATTTGTTGCTTTTATATCTTTTCAGTCCATTGTGACCACTAATGTTATTAATTAATTTTTGAAGATTCTTTTAATTAGTTAATCTTTTCTTATTACTTTTTGATTATAATTTTATCAAACTTATTATCTAATCAGGTGGAAATACTAATTTCTAATAAAATTGATTTCCTTCTAATTACTTAATTTACACTAATTAGAGATCTTTAATTAGATCACTAATTACCTAGTTTTTATTGTTTAGACAATGAAATTCATTTACTAAGTAATTTTATAGTTACTTTCACATAGTTAAAATTATAATTTATTTCCTTTGTTTTTATAAACCATTGGATTTTTTGTTTTCTTACTTAGCAAAGTCCTGATAAGAATTCTTTTGAATATTAAATTTTAAAAAAATCATACATCTTAATAGCTTTATCTTGTCTTTTGATATGATTTGAAGAGAATATATTTCTATTTTTACCTATTAAATGAACTGCTATCTTCTTTCTTATTTTTTTAAAAAAATGTCTTTTTTTCTTTCTAAATTTTACTTTCAAATCATTCTATGTAACACACACATATACGTATGTGTCACAATATAATATATATTGTAATAGAATAAAAATAATGATAATGGGAAATGATAACTTTAATATAATCTGAATGAAAATATAACCCAATCAGTGGTCACCATTTGTAACTGAATAAAATGTGCCCTGAAGCTGGATGTTATATATAGCAGAATAAAAATATAGGTCATACCGTATCTTTAATCAAAGTGTAATTATTGATCACCATTTGTAACAGAATAAAAATATGAACGAAGGAAGAACAATCCTAATTTAATAATGTCCTTAAATTGTAGGCCATCAAACAGCATCTGATCACCATTTTCTATGCTTACCCAAGTTTGTTTTTTACAGAGGCAAAACTCTCCATACACTATTGCCACTCAATGCAAGCCAGAGTAATCAAGGGTTGCAGAAAGATTTGTGCATAAAATCTCTATCTAGAGCCTACTCATCCAATATCCCCAGACTAGTTTCTAACTTGTGGCTTTAATCAATAAAGAACCTCGGATGTGAGAGCACTGCAGCTAGATCTTAGGATTTAATGCAAACCTCCAGCAGACACCTTTTACTTTTTTAGCTAACTATAAAGCTTTGAGTCCAAAATGAAAACACAATAATGTTTTCAAGCTAATCTCATTAGCTTGTATAATTGTATAGATCTGAACTCAGTTCAGCATTCATACTTTTTGGTGTGTTTGGTTCAATAATAATCATAGTCACCATAATCCTATTGGGCAGGATTGTTATTAAATTATCAAACATCACATGATCACCATTCTCTATGCTTACACAAGCTGTTTTTCACAGGGGCAAAACTATTCATACAGTAGTGAACTTCAGTGCAAGCCAGAGTAATCAAGGGATGCAGGAAAGTTTGTGTATAAAATCCCTATCTAGTGCCAGCTTATCCAATATCCCCAGATTAGTTTCTTGCTTGTGGCTTTCATCAGTGAGGAGCCTTAGATTTAAGAGCACTGCACCTAGAAAAATTAATTATGTGTAGTTGGTCAAATTTGAATGCTATTATATGACAAAAATCTGATAAGGAATAAACAGTTATTGAAAATCACCATATAATTTATGGTCAAAACATTAAAAAAAAACTGAAGTATGAAAAAATGGTTCATAAAATCGAAAATCAAAGATTTCAAAAAAAAAATATGTTAAAGAGTTTATTGTTTTTATAATTTTTAATATATTAATGGACTATATTTATAAAAAAACATAATGAGATGATTATTACTGATTTTAATAAATACATATTATTATTAAGCAAATGAGCGAGAATATCACATTTATATCTAAATACTCAAAACAGGATAATTTAAACAAATTTACTTACAGAATCCTTATTTCAAATCTTTAATATATTAAGGTATTCATGCATAGCATTGGTGTCCGCTATATATAAAAAATAATATTAAGAACATGTACATCTCAACCTTAATATCGTCATAAATAAATGGCAGATAAATCCACAATTGAAATTCCAGAAATATTATTTAACATGTATAAAAATGAATTTCAAAGACTTATTTAATTTTAAATAATTTGTGGCTGCCCAATGATTTTAACTGCTTGCCTTCTTGCAATTCATTCATTTGTTATGACACTCAAAGGTAGAATGGTTTATACTTTCTAATTAGAGTTTCTGATAAATATTATTATCTTTATTGGAAAATAATTTATTCTTGTCAATATTGTTAACCATGACTAAACTTATGCAAGAATTTTATTGTCTAAGCATAAAATTAATATATTATTTGAAATCATAATTCTTTAAAATATAAAATATTAATTTATTACTACAAAGATAAATATAACAAAAATATATCAGAAGATATATAATATATTTCACACTAAAAATTCATGCCACTTTAAAGAATTTGTATTATTATCATTATTATTATCATTACCTTTATTATTATTATTATTATTATTATTATTATTATTATTATTATTATTATTATTATTATTATTATTATTATTATTATTATTATTATTATTATTATTATTATTATTATTATTATTATTATTATTATTATTATTATTATTATTATTATTATTATTATTATTAAAAATTATTATGATGATGATGATGATGATGATGATGATTGTTATTATTATTATGCAATTTATGAATGACCTATGTGTAAATAGAAATATTGGTAAAGCAACAGCTTTAGTTTAAATTTAAACAAATTCAAAGCTTAAAACATGAATTTATCTTTAATTTTTTACGCACTGATAAATATTTTCTAGATATTGATATAAAATCATTAATCCTTTTACTTTTTTGGAGTTTTATGTATGACATTTGTGTTAATGATCCTTTCAAATATATATTAATGTCATTAAGTTTATCTTGAGGGTGAGGCAAATGATCCTGCTGGGTTAGCATGCTATTAGTTTTAGAATTTGCAAGGAAGATAATTTTATTTTATATATTTGCAAAATTATATATTAACTATTGTGATTTTAGATCATTGAATCTATTGAAATGTCAAAATCTTTTGAAATCATTGGATATACTTATTTAGTTGTTTGTTTCTTTACAACAATGATAATCATAAAACAATATTTATACGTCTGTTTAGAAATTATCTACTTTTTTATATATACTTTTATAAACTTTAGAGCATTAGTTGTACATTATTAAGATTAATGTTATTACTTTCTTTAATAATTAAATGTAAAATTATCTTTTTATAATAATTCAAGTAATTCTTATCATATATACAGAATTATATAATTAATTAGAAAGAATTTTAACCCAGACTTTCGGGCTCCCGTTAATTATCCACCCATTACATACAACTAAGACACACGACTACATACTTACATACGAGAACATAAATGATAGTAATTTCTTAAACTTTAATGGACAGGCTTCAATTTTTTTTTTACTTTATCACTAATTCAACCATATATTTCATTGAAAAACAAATGATGGAATCCTCAAATCTCTCAGTGGATCTGACATTGCATTCATACACATGTAGACATTACATCAATCTAACTTCTCATATTATCAGACCATTATGTAACCATTTGAATTAATGCAAGAGGAATAGACTGGACATATATCATGATGTAACTTATTTCCAAGATAATACAAATATCTCAACTCTATCAACATAGGCTAATAAAAGTAATATTTTTTGGTTACTTGTCACTGAAGACTACTAATATCCAGAAAATAATCTGCAAATGTGAATTAATATATTCTTTATTGATTATTACTTATAATAGATAGTTCTGAAGTAGAATATATAGTACCAATAACTTTAAGCAATATGTTGAATGCACTCAGGACGAGTCTTGTGAGATTTTTTTGTCATATGTATGTATGTGTATTTAGACTGATAAATTTGCACATGCAATTTGTCACATGAATTGCTTTTATGTGTTATGTTCTTATATGTCTGTATATGTATAAAATGTAAGAGATCCAGAATGATAAATCAAAGTACTGAAATATCTAAGCTTTATTATATTTTTAGTTAATAGTTAATCCACATAGAAAATGCAGTAAAAACTTAAAATATTGGATTCATCAGGGCTTAGATAAGTTTTACAAGTTAACTTAAGATTCTGAATACAAAAAGCTTTTAACTCAGAGAGGTTCTAATGAATACAGATTTTTAAAGTTCTAAATAATAATGTTTTAAATAAACCAGTAAATAAATAATATTAATAATTCTATTATTAGATGCTAAAAGTAATTATGTGATGGTCCAAGTGGCCATTAAACCTTAAACTTTTAAGAAAATGATTTGATTAAACAAAGCTGTTTTTTTTTTTTTTTTTAAAAAAAGCTTTGTTTTGAGTTCCAGACTATATATTTACTTGAAACATATAATCCTTTCCAGTTTAAATAAGTGTGCATTTAAAATGTTAATTGTCAAAATACACTAAATAAAAAAAAATATTAAATCAAGAATAAAAAGCTAAGTCTATATTTTAATTAACGAAATATTTAATTAGTTATAGTATTTAATTAATAAATATATTTGCAATATATATATATGACTTCATATAATAATTATTTTTAGTATATTCTGTGTAGTAAAATAGCTAAATAGCTGACAGTTCAGTACGATAACAAGTACCTTCCTCAGAGCGTCCTCTTTCTCAAATAATAGGAATGGTGTGAGATTTAAAATCGTTATTTTTATCTTTTTCTTTCTTTTCATATTTAAATTCTGTTGGTTGAGAAGTTTTAAAAATTAGTTTGTCTTCCAATAGCTTTTTCCAAATGTTATTAATTTTCTTTAATTCACACCTTTCATTCAAACTCTTGGGTCTTTTAAAAATCTCTGGTTACATTATTCAATTTTTACTAGAATATTTGTTTTATCACAATTGATATCATGATTAGTTAATTTTATTTGAGAAAAAATAGTTGATGAATTGGATTTTTCTCTGACTGCCAGAATGTGTTTTTCCTTTCTAATATTTATTCTACTATTAGTCTGTCCAATATATGAAGGTGAACAGACCCTACATGAAATTTTATATACACTATGGCACTCCATAGAAATTTTATCTTTAGGAAATGGAAATATTTCATTAATTTTTTAGAAGGTAGTATAAACTGTGTGAATATTATTTTTTCTTAGAATGTTATCAATTTTATCTATTACTCCTTTTGTATATGGCAAAATTATCTTAATTTCCAATGTATCAGAATCTTTTTTTTATATGAAAAAGCCCTATTAATAATGCTGTAATTAAAATAATTATCAAGAAGCATTTTATTAATAGCACAAATGTCCTGGAGAAAATGGCTATTATCAGAAAGTCTCTTTGTTCTATCCAAAAACGTCTTTGCCACTGAAAATAGTTGTGCAAGATGGTGATGCAAAGAAAAATGTAGATACCTCCCAGTGTGTGCTGATTTTTTATATGAATATTTTCATGGGTTACAATTGTAGATGAAATATTTTTTGGTGTGATCAAGCCAAAACCTATGTTGTAATGAATGTTTTCATGAACAAAAGATGTTGTGTAAATCATTTTCTGGAATACCCATGTTTAATAAATCAATAGATAAGTAAATTACCAATATCTTTATAAGATAATACTTGTCCTCAACTGGGTAAAATAATATTTACACAGATGTGGACCACATGTTTATTTTTACAAGTTAATGGCCAGTGTTATTTTACGAAACATTACTATTTTGCTTTTATATTACAAAACATAGTTGCATCCAAAATCTTGATCTATAATATATATTTGATGATACTACTATATATATTTGATTGAATTCACCATTATTGTTTATTGAAAGAAATAATTAGGATTTGAATATTATTTTATAAAATATATATTTGACTATTTCAGAAATACATTTTAATTAATATTCAGTATTACTAAAAATAATCAAAAAATAATTACAATAGCTTAAAAGAATAGAAAAATATATCAAATAATTTTTTTAATTATCTGAGAATTATATGAATATATTTTTAAAAAAATTAGTTTTTTGATTATTATTACACGGAATATGTTTCAAAACAATTTATTGATTTAATTCTGTAAACGTAATATTGATAGATTTCTATTTGCCTCTAATACTATAAGAAAATACTTGGATTTTGAAAGTATTACTTTTCAAACAGTTATTGCGTTGGATATATTTACTAAGGCAATAAACCTAAAGCATGTGTGATTGAAAATGCGAAGGTAGGGACCTCTACAGGTTTTAACCACAAGCTAGAATTCATTTAGCAGCAATTTTTTTAAATCGTCATTTGAAATGGAAATGAAATTGCTTTAATGGCTTTACTAACAAAATAGATAGAGAATTCAAAATGATTTAGCTTATCAACATTGCTCTTAGGTATCATTTAATAATCTGGATAGGCTATTTGAATACATACTACTAACTTAACACAAGCTCAGAGATAATAAATAAATGTTTTGATAAAAACATTATTAAAACAAGCAACTTAAATTTTTTAAATTTTTTCCTATTTACAAATGACATATCTAATTTCAAAATAAATTAATAAATAGATGAATATGGAGTTGTTAGGATAACAAAATTGATATTATTTTATAATTATTTGAACATAGCGCTATTTGGTAAATAACTAATTAACTCTTTATCATAAGATTTTTTAATTAAAGAAATAAAAACTTGTTTTGGAATTGACATAAAAAATAAAATACAGATGTATATTTTTAAGACTTAACGGTTTCTCTTTGATATGATTTGTTAGAATTTTGAAATCAAAATTTAGTGCTATCTTGGAAACAGCATACAGAAATAGTGACATTGTATTATAGATATATTTTACAGAAATAGTGACATTGTATTATAGATATATTTTATCTTTCCAATAATATTTTATAATTACTTTTCACAATTTTTTTAATGTTATACTTTTTAAAAATATTTTTTATAAAAAAAAAATAAAAATTTATTTTAAAAATAAATTAACACAAGTTTTCAGGTTTGTATAATTATATTTTTTTATTAGATTGAATTATATAGATGCAAAATTACTTTTAATTATAAAAAAATTAAGGTTATAAAATAGTCGTAATTATACTTTTAAATATTAGGTCGTAAAAAATGACTAGACATTAATATTTACAACATATATGTTTTTGTTGCAAAATACATGTGTACTTACAATTGAGGTGTAATGGATTTTACCTTAGTTTGGAAATTTACTAAATCTGTTAATATCTACATATAAAGGGTAGATCTCAAACAAGTAAAGCAAATGTCATTTTGCAATGATATAGCAATTTAACAAGTATAAGAATGCTGGAATGATTATTAATAGTATTTGGATAACTGGTCAAAAACCAGAAATTATATACATATTAAAAACCAGTCAACACTTAGACAATCCCAATATCAATAACAATCGACAATTTCAAACTGCTATCAAAGTAGTCTCCTTTTATATAGTTTCAAAAATATATACATATTACATTCGTAACAAAGATTATATTATAAAAATATTGAAATGTTTAAAAAATATAAGTGATTCAGTAATATTAAATTAGAAAACATAAGTGACACAAGCAAAAAAGGAAATATTTATGATTTCATTTTAATACTAGTTAAATACACACACACATATATATATATATATTGTGCCAGGCATTATCAAATGGCCTTGCACAAAGTATGGATTAAGCACAACAAATATATAAATGTGCTATATTGATAATGGAGTGGTCTGAGCATTAAAATACCCACACACACCAATTTAAATAATATGAAATTGACATGGAAAATATTGTAAAATAAGCTCATGTATTTTTTTATTTTTCTATTTTGTATATTTTTTATATCACTTTATGTATTGGGCTTTTCTCTGAAAAATTCAAATAGAGAAAGGCAAACTTATTAAACAAGTGAATCAAATGTTGGAACATAGTAGTAAAATAAATAATTAAAGCAATTGTTCCAACATACTTGTATATTTTTCATTATTTTAATTACTGCCTCTAAAAACTAATTTTATTCTATAAACAAAGAATGTTAATTGCTTTTGCAAAAATCTGACCAAAAGCAAAATGTTTGATAAGGCTATAATTAAAATGTTATTATTTTTTAAATAGAAATTCTTTTGAAATGAATAGCTGTAATCAAGTGGTCTGAGCATTCAAGATGGATGTCAAACTTAAAATGTAGAATTTAATCGGAAAAATATAAAGGAATGTTTGCAATCTAAGTGATAAGCTAGATTAAAAGGATTGGCTGATTCATTCTTCTCAGAGGGATATCTGAATTGGTTCTTATTAGTGGGATGGATAGTGCTGTGGGATTCAGTCTTTCGTTGGCAGCCATTCTGGGCAAGTCATTCTTTTCATTGCTCCAGAATTCTCCAAGCGATCAGCTACTTAGAGAGTCATTTATGAATAGTACTATTAGTGACATTCGTTAGAACAAATCCTTTATACAGTTCTTCTAAGAACTCTTGTCTTTGGGGATTCGAATAACTATTGGAGACAGCCTATGGAAATTTATTAAATAATACTCGTTACTATTTAGATATATAAAAAAAAGAGGATATGAAGCAATATACTAGAGATTCTGGCAAAATGACCGTGGGGTAGACAACTAGCCAGTGCACTGCCCTTTCTTTGTCCTAAGCCACCCAGATGTGACCACGCCAATTTCAACTGCCCAGAAGAATGACCAGTGCCACCTTACTAAATGGAAGAAATCGTCACCACACAGCCAGTTAACTTGAAGCCCACTCAGCCCAGAGGAGAAGAATGAAGACACAGATATAAGTTTATTTTAAGATATTTATTAACATTGAAATAATTAACTTTTCTATTTCCGATTAGATATATATATATTTTTTGTTATTATTATTTATCATTTAAAAATGAGAGAGTCTCTCGCATATGTATAAATTTACGGTTATTGCGGTCATAAATGGTAAAGCTTTTACTTAAATCCTTTGAGTGAATTTTTCTATTTCAAATTAGTATTTTCAACAAAGATGCATGTATATATATATATATATATATATATGCGTACATACGCTTATTATATTCGGTAAATATGATATCTCATGCTGAATATCTAAAAATGTATTTAACCGTATATCCTTTTTAAGTTATTTTTTTTGTGACTGCTACACCTCACGATGAGTGTAAGAAGGGATTGATTTATTATAGATTCCCTGTAAGCAAGTACTCTAATAACTTTATATTTAAAATAATAGTAAGTGTATAATTGGGCTGCACATATATACATGTATAGAAATTTATCTTTGGCAAAACGGAAATAGATACAGTACCTTATGGTGAGTACGATATGGTATCTGAGCCAATGCAACATATTGACTTGTTGAAAATATGAAATTAGTGATATATTTCATTGTGCAAATATGCATAGTTTTTATTATTATATTTCCTATCAATAAAAAGGTTCTAAAGTTATCAGTAAAAGTGTATGCCTGAATGACCGAAAATCTCATATCTGTATATCAAATCACACAAATTAAAATTTATTTCTATTGGGTAAAAAGAGCTCAGACCACTTCCATTACTTATAAACATGGTAAATAGTTTTAGGGAATTATTATTGTTCTTATTTAAATTTGGATTTTATCTATTTAAACGCTTTGAAAATATATATATATTGGGATAATTAATTATTTAGTATCTTGTTATTATATCATCATTTATATGAAACGGTAATGGGTATTTGGGACTAAATAAATATTTAATCACATTATTAAACTTGTTTCGTTTTTATAGTATTAGTTATATCGATAAAATGTGTTCTCTCCTTATCAACCACATACCTGTAATAATCATTTAACTTACCCATTTGAAGACCCTAGATATAGAGTGACTTGAGCTAGCCACATGGGATATCGCTCTACCGGGGTGTTAAATCTTATTCTTATGCTCCGCTGAACATATGGTATTGCACACCCTTCTAGGAGGGTGAAAAATTCATTTTTTGATTCTTTTCTAGAAGTGGCACGCAAAAGTCTATTTTGTAAATAGATTTTTCAAAGGTGTGTACTTGCCATTGTTCTAAATATTCGGGCATTAAAATAAGGTATCAACTAAAGGGTGTTTTAACTGGAAGATTCCTGTCAATCCACTCTTTCTATCAGTTTAGCTGGAAGTACTGATATATATGGGTATAGAAATCGGCTAAATTGATATCCATTTCTTTACCTGTTAAATCTTGGTCACTTCATGCTCAGTGCAAGATTAGGAAGAGAATTCCACAGGGAGTATGGTCTGGTACAGTAAAACTGGTGCCCAACGTGTTTTAAATGTAGAAATGGAGCGCACAGCCACGCAAGTTTATGATGGTAAATGTGGTACCTTACGGAGAGTACCATTGGGAATTTATTTCAGTGTAATCCTATTTAAGCATTTTAATCAGTCATAAATAAGTTGGTGGTATTTATAATTGTGCTGCAAATATACACGTATAAATCCGTTATCTTTCAAAATGTATTTAGTTCAATGCAACCTTCTTAAATAAATAATTTAAATAACTTGCTTGTTATGCCGCGTGGAAAAATAAAATGTATAAGAAAAAATAATAGAACTCTTGTGGGGAGGAGGTGAATGTAAATGGTCCTTGGGAAAGCGATAGTCAACATTTTTTTTTTGTATATAGTCTTTATACTAACCAAATGTTTTGTAAATTTTGTTAATCATGTACCGTAATTACTAACCCTAAGTAAAATTTTTTTTTTTTTGATCATTTTTTTTAAGCAACTTTACTGATATGTAACGAGCATAGACGTTCGTTACATTGTTTTTTTTATATTTATTAAACATGAAAGTAAATTAAAAAGTTCGCATTTAAAATTTTTCTTTAAGAATTAAAAATTGAAATTAAATATCATCTTAAACTCGTATATATTAAATCTCACAGATAAAAAAAAATTATTAAAATAAAACTGTATTAAAAATAGAAAAGGTATTTTAAAAACAAAAACTTAAAAAGATTTGGAGATAAAATTATATCTTTAAATTTATCCTTAAATATATCTTTGATTTGGAAAACAGGTTAATTAATCAGAAATGGAAATAATAAATTTAATTAGTCAAATGTAAACCAGCCTTGGGCATTTAAATGTAAAAACATGGGTCAGATAGGAAAACAATAGAAACAAATAGCCAATGAAAGAAATCCATCAGGAAATCAGATGTCAGCGAAAGGATCATTGCATCGATGACATAATGCCAAGTCAATCCTTCAAATACGTATAAAAGGAAAATTTGGGTTAGTGAGTGATTGGAAATTGATTATTACGATGTGACTATATGTAGTAGTATGGAGTTGGAGGTGGAGGAATTGACAGACGCACTGTCAATTCTTTCAGCTGTTAAAGAAAAGAGAAATGAACTATCGTTTCCTACATTGAGGACCAATTGAACTAAAAAAACCTCCGAATGAATAAATAAATCGGCTAAATGTATACCAATATCTTCAGGACGGCATGGGAATTCCCGTTCAAATTTACAAACGACAGATAAAGATGAACTGTTTAAAACCGTAAGAACTTTACAATTAATGAACATTAAGTTAAAAACTTTTCGTATTTAAAATAATTGCATTAGTTTCCTATCTGACTAAAGTAGTTAAAATTTTATTTAATGTAATTATTTTGTAAAATCATTTCCATTTATTTATTTTTTGTTCTTTAAGTTTTATTATGATTTCTGTTTTCCGTTAAGTTAACTGATATAAATGTTAAACTTAAGTCGGGCGTGAATGGCTGTATAGATTTGTAAAGTTATATTAGGGGAGGGTAATCTTGGGTTATTTGTGTCGTTGTTGGATTGGGTCAATGGATTGGATATATTGATGTAGTTAGTAGATGTAGTCGGAGATTCGCTACTGGCAGAATCGCTTCATACACCGCACTCTCCCGTTTTGCCTATGGAAGGAATTATAAGACGCAGAGCGCAGTCCTTTCTATGGAGTTTTTTTTTATTGTTCTTCTC
Source organism: Epiperipatus broadwayi (assembly GCA_028023455.1). Lineage (NCBI taxonomy): Eukaryota > Metazoa > Onychophora > Udeonychophora > Euonychophora > Peripatidae > Epiperipatus > Epiperipatus broadwayi. The sequence continues at coordinate 209,427 of JAQFVV010006778.1, forward strand.
ATTAGATAGAAGTAATATCCCTATCTGATGAGAGTCAATATCTTCTCTTAATCTTTTTAGTGCTGCCGTATTCCGTATTACATTGAATACATCGATGTATCAGATGAATTGATGCCAGTTTGACTGTGAATTTTAGCCTAAGGTTAAATAGGGATAGAATATTTTATTTTCAAATGCAAATCTATGTAGTCTATTCGGGCTCGATCCTAAATAAAAATGCATTAAATTTAAGTTGTTTATAGACGCTTGCATGGATTGGTTATCGGTTAAGTATGTTTGGGTTTTCATATTTGATCAAAATATATAGACATTCGATAAATAATGATACCTTACGGTGAGTATCTATAATGTATTTATTCAAATGTCTTTTAAGTTATTGGTGACAATGCAAATATCTTATGGTGAATACTAGAGGGTTTCTTATATTTCCCTATGCAATTGTCAGTAATCAATAATTTTATATTTTGATCGTTTATGTTTATTTTGAAATGTTTTTGACCGTTGAAATCTATGTAACCGATCTATAGCAACATATTAAAACAAGCTTTTATAATCCCATCTGTGCGAACTTAATAAAAATGTAAATTTATAATATAATAGAAATTAAAATGTAAACTAAAATCTAAGGTAAAGTTAAAAATAATGTTAAATGTTAAAATGTAAAACTAATACTAAAATAATTTTAAATCTTATATAGATGTGCATAAATAAATGTTTGTATGCTAATTACTGGCAGTGGCTTATTTTATTTATTTTTTAATGTTGAAATCTAATTAGCTATGATATGATATTATTAAATCTCTGCTACTCCCTGAGCTAGTGACATGGGCTAACGACCGGAATCAAAATTTGAAAAAAAAAATTTTTTTTTTTGACTGACGTATCTGCCTACTTTATAAATTTTTCTAGGTTCAAATGCCTAGATGGCGCCCGGTAGTGCAGTTTACATTAAGTTACATTCTCCGGATCGTTACAAAATTTTTTTTTGACTTACGTATCTGCCTACTTTATAAAATTTTCTAGGTTCAAATGCCTAGATGGCGCCCTGTAGTGCAGTTTACGTAAGTCTACCTTCTCCGGATCATTACAACTGGCAAACCAACTCGGGCCGATCTTTAATAAACCACAAATACCCTGAGGAAATTTTGTCAAAATGAAATGTTTTATCTGTTTATATAAGTCGTATATTTTAAATCTTATAAAAGCACTGCCAGAATGAAATAGCACATATATTTAAACACTAGAAAGTATAAATAATTTAAAACTGTATTTTGTTAAAAAGAAAGTCAAAAGGTTGCGATTGATATTTTGTTGTTAATATAAATTATGCTTTAATGTGTATAGGAGCGCACAGCCACGCAAGTTTATGATGGTAAATGTGGTACCTTACGGAGAGTACCATTGGGAATTTACTTCAGTGTAATCCTATTTAAGCATTTTAATCAGTCATAAATAAGTTGGTGGTATTTATAATTGTGCTGCAAATATACACGTTTAAACCCATTATTTCTTAAAATATATTTACTTCAATGCAATCTTCCTAAATAATTTAAATAGTTTGCTTGTCATGCTGTGAGTAAAAATAAAATGTATAAAATAAAATAGAATTCTCGGGGGGAGGAGGTGTAAACATAAATGGTCCTTAGGTAAGCGATAGTCAACATTTTTTTTTCTTCTTTTTGTATATAGTCTTTTTGTAAAATTATTAACCGGATGTTTTGTAAATGTCTTCATCAATCGTGTGCCGTAATTACTAACCCTAAGTAAAATATATATTTTTTTTGATCATTTTTTTTTAAGCAACTTTACTGATATGTAACGAGCACAGACGTTCATTACATTGTTTTTTTTTTATTTATTAAACATGAAAGTAAATTAAAAAGTTCGCATTTAAAAATTTTCTTTAAGAATTAAAAATTGAAATTAAATATCTTAAACTCATATATATTAAATCACACAGATAATGAAAAATTATTAAAATAAAACTTTATTAAAGAAAAAGTATTTTAAAACTAAATTTTAAAAAGATTTGGAAATAAAATTATATCTTTAAATTTATCTTTAAATATATCTTTGATTTGGAAAACAGGTTAATTAATCAGAAATGGAAATGATAAATTTAATTAGTCAGGTGTAAACCAGCCTTGGGCATTTAAATGTAAAAACACCGGTCAGATAGGAAAACAATAGAAACTTTTAGCAAATGAAATAAATCCATTGGGAAATCGGACCTCAATGAAAAGGATCATCACATCGATGACGTAATGTTAAGTCAATCTTTCAAAGTAATATAAAAGGACAAGTTTGGAAATTATTAGTTAGTGATTATGATTATTATGATGTGACAGATAGGTGTTAGTGCAGAGGTGCGGGAGAAGCGATTGAAGAGACGCACGATTCAATCACTTCAGTTTTGCCAAAGAAAGAAAGAGAAATGAACTATCGTTTTCTACATTGAGGACCAACTAAATTAAAAAACCTCCGAATGAATAAATAAAACATCGGCTAAATGTATACCAATATCTTCAGGACAGCGTGGAAATTCCCGTTCAAACTTACAAACGACAGATAAAGATGAACTGTTTAAAACCGTAAAAACTTTACAATTAATGAACATTAAATTAAAAACTTTTCGTATTTAAAATAATTGCATTAGTTTCCTATCTGACTAAAGTAGTTAAAATGTTATTTGATGTATTTTTTATTTATTTGTGTAAAATCATTTCCATTTATTTAATTTTGTTCTTTAAGTTTATTTATGATTTCTGTTTTCCAATAAATTAAAATACATCAATGTTAAACTTAAGTCGGGTGTGAATGGCTGTATAGATTTGTAAAGTTATATTAGGGGAGGGTAATCTTAGGTTATTTGTTTCGTGGTTAAATTGGGTCAATGGATTGCATATATTGGTGTGATTAGTAGATGTAATATTGATTCGCTATGGGCAGAATCGCTTCATACGCCGCACACTTCCGTTTGCCTATGGAAGGAATTATAAGTCGGATACCGCAGTTCCTTTCTATGGAGTTTTTTGTTTTATTGCTCTTTTCTGCAGATAGATGTAATATTCCTATCTCATGAGAAGCAATTTCTTCTCTTAACTTTTTGTGCTGCCGTATTTTATTACATTGAATACATCGATATATCAGATGAATTGATGCTAGTTTGACTACTAATTTTAACCTAAGGTTAAATAGGGATAGAATGTTTATTTTCAAAAGCAAATTTATGTGGTCTATTCATACTCGACCCTAAATAGAAATGCATTAAATTTAAGTTGTTTATAGACGCTTGCATGGATTGTTTATTGGTTAACTATGTTTTGCGTTTCCATATTTGATCAAAATATATAGACATTCGATAAATAATGATACCTTACGGTGAGTATCAAAAATGTATTTATTCGGATGTCTTTTAAGTTATTGGTGACAATGCAAGTATCTTATGGTGAATACTATTGGGTTATGTATAAAATTCCCTCCGCAATTGTCAGTAATCAATAATTTTGTATTTTGATCGTTTATGTTTACTTTGAAATGTGTTTAACCGTGTAATCTATGTAACCGATCTATAGCAACATATTAAAACAAGCTTTTATAATCCCATCTGTGCGAACTTAATTAAAATGTAAACTGATAATATAATAAAAATTAAAATGTAAATTAAAATCTAAGGTAAAGTTAAAAATAATGTTAAATTTTGAAATGTAAATCTAATACTAAAATAATTTTAAATCTTATATATATGTGCATAAATAAATGTTTGTATGTTAATTACTGGCAGTAGCTTATTTTATTCTTTTTTATATATACTCTTAGATTATATTATTAAATCTCTGCTATTCCACTGAGCTAGTGACATGGGCTAACGACCGGATGCAAAATAGAAAAAAAAAATTTTTTTTTTTGACTTGCGTATCTGCCTACTTTATAAATTGTTCTAGGTTCAAATGCCTAGATGGCGCCCTGTAGTGCAGTTTACATTAAGTGTTATTCTCTGGATCGTTACAATATATATATATAGTCTAAGACTTCACTATTGACTTTACATAACTTGTTACACTAAATAGATTTATTAATCATGCTACAGATAGAAGTGGAAGTTTAGAACTTCCTCATATTATGTGATATTCAATATAATAGCTCTTGATAAACAGTTTTATATCAGAGTGAATCTCAGACTAAAATTATTACAGAAGTTAGGCATCATAATTATATAACAAAGCTAAGGAAATTCAGTGCATATATCAATTTTCTTGGAGAAAAAACGAACATTTATTTAATCCAGAAAATGTTGAATTACTTTTTTTTGAGAGTGATGACAGAAAGAGGAATATGGAAGAGTTGTAATAGATGGCTAACAATAAATATATGATCAACAAAGATCAAATAGAATAACACTCCAATAACTTTTATAAGAGCAATTAATTTGAAAACTAATCAATTCCTATCTATAATTAACACCTTTTAATTAATCAGTTAAAATGGCTTTTGTTTTATACTTCAATACTATATATAATATTTATTTTTCAGACTTTTTTGGTTGTATTTTTTTTAATAAAAATAATTCCTGATTTATTTATTTTTCATTAAAGATTTTGTTAAAACCCTAAGTTGCATCAATAAAATTAGTCTAAGAAATAAAACATCAACTTTGAATATAAAAATAGAAATTAATAAATAAAAATAAAAATAGTTAAAACAAAATATTTTGTTTTTGCTTTCAGATTAAAACTATATTTTAATGAAAAAATTACTCTTCGAAAATCAATATATTTAATGCATATTTTGTTAAAACATAATTTGAAATAATGAAAATTCTCTGTAAAATATTAAAATTCAATTTATAATTGCAAACAAAATTAATATTATTGACAAAAATTGTGCTATTGTATGGTTGTGAAACATGGACAATGAGTAATAAAATTAAGACACAGAGAAGAATGAAAAAAATCAGTTGGATGAATAAAATAACAAATGAAGTAATTTTGAAAAGAGTAAATGAAAGCAACAGATTGATTGAGAAAATTAGAAATAGAAAGAGAAACTGGACTGGGGATATATTAAGCAAAAGTATAGTTTAATGAAAGTTTTTTGAAGAAAATGGTGAGTGGAATTGATTTCTATATCATATAAAAATTTGACAAATCACTTTGCACTATATACACATTTCAGGAACTGTGTCTTCAAATAACTGAAATCTAAACCCAACTTGTATATTCAGTGTAGAATATTTACATTCTATCAACTCACCATTATTAACATAAAGTGTGTGGCTCCTAGTATTGTTTCAAGTATCTGAGAAAATATTTCTTAAGTGCATGCATACTACTTATAAATCTATAATAATTGGAATTTATTTGCTGAAGTAAAGGGGATCTTCTTGTATTTCAAACCCACATTTTTATGAGGATTTAAACCCAGAAAGATGTTTTATGTGAGGGATCAGATTGACTTAAAGTCAATATGGTATGACAACAATATTACATCATCAAGGGCTTTGTCCATTATCAGATTGTCAATAATATGGATGGATAAAAATTGGAGCGTAGAAAAGTGTAGAACCTGTCCTTTAAAGTTTGAAGATTTTCTATCTTAATATAAATTGCACATTGATTATATATATGGGTGGGAGATGATAATCTGGACCAATTGATGAGTGATAGTTTAGCACAAAATATGTATGTTGTCATGTGTATCAGTTATTTAAGCTGGAGTGGATAGCTGAAGAGAGATTGAAAGTCTGTGTTCAAATTCCCTTTAATTATATATATTGTATCTACTAAAATTTGATATGTATCTTAGTATATGATAAAATGTCAGTTATAATTTTTTTATCTTTTTCCTTGTTTGATTTTTGGATGGTGAATATGTTAACTTATTAAACATTGAACTGTATTGCTATGATGAAAATAATATAAAAAATGTTTATTATTAATTGTATTGTAAGATTATAAATTGACTTTATTAATTTTAAAAAAGAAAATTAATATGTAAATCATTTTAAGTATATAGTGGATAAAATTATTATTTTCTTATATTTTCATTTTTGTTACTGCCTTCACCATAGTAAATTATCAACAATTCCCATAAATGTTTAATATTTTAAAATTAACCCCCTTACTATTTACTTATGGTAAAATGTTACTATTTTAACTTTTCATATAGGACCGATTTGCTCTATTATCTCTATTTCTTTAGTTTCTATTAGTTTGATAGGAGAAACATTATATATTTGACTAATTTTACAGTATTAATGATTAATTTTTATAAGTGCTTCCCTTGCCTTGAGCACTCTGCATATTTTGGATATCTCAATGTTCCTCAGCAAGTTTCTCCTAATTATCTGAATTATTTGGTTTTCTAATAATGGAAATGCATTCAACATTTTTCATTTTGCTGCCTGTATTCAGAAGAAACGAGTATATTTGCCTTTATTAGGACTAAACTTGTCCTGGCTAATTTGATATTTCATGTTGTCCTGCTTGTCTTTTCTTTCAAAAACTGTTCAAATGCCCAATATGTTTCTGGTTTGTTGAACAATAATTTCAATTAGTGTTTGGCAGAAGCACTTAAGTGGATATTTGCAATTGATAATTTCTCAACCTCACTTAATCTACTTAATGAAAAAAGCTCCTTTAAGGTACTTAAATATTATACAGTGTAATAATCATACTCCCCTTCAAATCCCTTAAGCTGTATAAATTTATCTCTGATGCCATTTATCCTTTCAACTGTAATCTCTTCTGGCCTATGTATTTATTTACTACTATCTTCACCATATAGCAATAATACATCATGATCAACTTTACTTAAAAACTTTTTCTCTGAACTTACATATTTTTATATGGCCTATCCAAGGGTATTCTTTATTTCTAATCTCATATCTTCCAACATTATAGATATCTTACTATTCAGGCTTATCTCTTGATCCTGAAAACATTTATATAAATTTCTTGTTCCAAAAATTTATTATTGTCTTCCAGTTATTGCAAACTCCTTTTTGCTTCTTATTATAGCTTTCTAAATGCTGTAAAGACAATTGATGATTATCAAATATATTCCCTTAAATCATCTAACTCTCCTGGTTTTACTTGCTCAATACTATTTAATTCTCCTTGTATATCTTTTAAATTACCCTGCAATTCCTTGCACACTTTTTGCAACTTCTTTATTTCATTGTCAGCCTTATTATGTTTTTACACACTTCTTTATATTCTACTTTCATATGATTCTGTATATCTTATAATTACAATTTAATATTATTTTCTTCTAATTTTGATGCTTCCTGATCATTCTTTCATGCTTTCTCAAATTTTCATACATTTCTTATCTAACTCTTTATACCCTACTTTGATGTTTTAATTTCAATATTTAAGTTTTCAAATTTAATTTCCAATTTTTCTTATGACCTATTCAACTGGTCCCTTAGTTCAATAAACCTGCCATCACATTTATTACCAAATTCCCTCAATTTCATATACAAATTGTATTTGAAGACATCAAATCTCACATTAATAGCATTCTATTCAATTTTAAATAAGCCTGTTTTATTATTTATGTCTTATTTAGTTTTCTACTTTGATTATCAATCTTATTGTTTATTTCTCTAAACTTATGATACATCTCTTATTTCTCTACTTTTATTATAAATTTCATTATTTATTTTTCTATTTTCTATAGTTCAAACATCAAATTTATAATTCATATCTTCTCTTAATTTATTAATTTCTCTATTTTGAATCTTCATCTCTTCAATCACTGTCCTACATATTCCCCAAATAACCCTTTCAGGTTCTGATAATATTTTAACTCTATTGGTTTCCATAATTTAATTTTTTATAGCAAAAATATATTCCATCTTTAATCAAAACAAATTATAAATTATAAGATACTTTAAATTTATTTACTATTTTATATAATACACCTGCCCATTCAATCTTCTAGCTAGCTATCGATAAAATCTACAAAATAATGACAATAACAATGAAATTCTAAATATATCACTTCACCTATGCATATAATACATTCTTATATAAAATTTTATTAATGTATTCAATGTAGAATATCATATTCATCTACACACACACATATATATATATGAGACATAAATTTTGGTCTTTGATTGAGTCCAAGATGGTTTGTAACAAAATAAAAAGTTGCCCCACAGGTTTGGGCAGCATTTTATAACTGAAATCAAAAATGTGATGAAATAACCTTTATTATCACTCTTAAATTTAGGACTCCATATGTAACAGATTAAAATGAGGGTATATTCTTTTAATGCCCTACAGATTTGGGAACCATTTGTAACAGACTGGGCATGACAAAGCCATGATAGAGTGATTGTGTTTAATTATGCTCTGTAAAGTGTGGCACTATTTATAACAGAATAAATATGTGTGTATGCTAGCTCAGTCATAGGTCACCCTGTATAACAGAATAAAAATGAGCCATTAAGTTGGACATCATTTGCAAGTGAATAAATAGTATCATTCATAATAGAATAAATATAATAAACTAAGCAATAATTCTTTATCCAATTACACATCTGTCAACTAGACCAAAACAAAACATCATGAGTTCAGACAGCATTTAGAATAAACAGAAAACAAATAAAACCATCAGTTTAAATATCCTAAATAGAAACATTACTTAAAATAGATTAAAATAAAGCAAATTAAATCAAATATCACTTTCCCAAAATAACTATATATGCTTCAGATATATTTCATTTATAATCAAATGAAACAATAATAAATCATTCAATAAATCGAATATATTTAAATGAGTCAAACGTTTTAATAACATGAACTTATACTAAAATTTAATAAAATTCATGTCTAAATAAAATAATTCACGAATGATTGAGGTAACAGTTTTAATATGTCCTATAAATTTATAATATTTATAATATCGAAATAAATATACGATCCAATAATTAATATTAAATTCTTGTTTAATAAAATAATAAGTAATACTAACTCAGACATGCTATACTCATATATTGATTTGCTATTACTAATCATTCTATTTATAATGAGATAAAATACTTCATAATAATGTTGTATCAATAAATCTGTAAAATAGTCTTAAATTTATAATATCCAATCATATCAGGATGTAAAAGAAACAGTATATTTCTATTGGAATTTACTTAAGTACAATTAACTAATTATATCAGTTTATTTTAAATTTCCAGTATCTAAATTATTAAAATTGTGTTCTATAACAATCCAAAACATATAAAAAGAATTATTAACATTTATTATTATCAAGTATGAATATTAAAATTTAATAGTTAATTAGATTCATGGTTTACATCAAGTAAATGTAAACATAATGAAATCAAATCATTCTGAGTTATAACAGAACTAAATATACTACTATCAGCCTTATGACTGAATACAATACAATCAATAAAGACACATTTCAAAACAAATTAACATACTGGTCAGCCTTTAATATAAAGCACACTGACTTAAAAGACCATCTCTCAAGTTTAGCCATCTCAAATGATAAATTAATAAGGAAATTCAAAAGATGGAGCTTAGAGTCCAAATATCTGGATTATTTAATCAAAACCAATGTAAATGCATTACGTACTAATGAATTTTTTGTTAATAAAAGAGGGTACTCAAAAATTGACTCAACCTGCATGATTTGCAAAAAAGAAGATGAAACTATCAACCATTTCAGATTCAGATGCAATCGGCTAATGCAACTTAAAAATACACTAATAAGTCAGATCAATGCAAACCAATCTAAATTATTTAATTTGAAAGAATGTATCAGAAAAGGATCATACCCAGAAATTAGACTCTCATTAATTCTTGATCATCTATTGCGGATTACTAGATGTAAGCTAGTATTTAATCATCAAAATTTTAATCCTATTAACTTTATGCAGAGAAATCTAAAAAAAACAAGAACAAGAGACAGCCTGATAACCCCTGAGGTTATTTTTACTATGACTTAGGACATGCTGGATTTATCCTCTCCATGACCCAACCAATAGCAGGATGCTCCAAAAAAGGAGAAAACGGAAGAGTAATTGACTCAAATTCAGAAAAACCAAATGAAGGAATGAGAAAACACTTTGAACAAAATATGTACCAAATAACCTCTAATGTAATAATATAATCTTTAATAAATTATTTTGGAAACTAAGATTAAAATCTTATTGACCTACCATGAATAGAATACAGTACCCATTCAATCAATAATAACTTAGATTAAACACACAAATATTTGATTATGATTATCATATAAAGTTTATATCCAGTTATAAAATGATTATTGAATTCAATATAAAAAATAATATAATTGTGCTTATTTACCAATCCTGGGATTTGATTTCTGGATAATGTGATATAGCTATTTCAAATAAATTTTATGATGTAGTCAGTTTATCTTGTCTCACTCAAATGTTATTAATCAATGAATTCATATTGCATAATTGACCAATAATCAGACAAATTTACTTAATTTAAATTGAATTAAAATTTTAATAAACAATTTTAATTATATAATAAAAAAATATAAATTGAATAGATCGTAAACTTTCCATATGTATACTTATGGTTTAATTACATGTACAATAGATAATCAATTGACAAAAATTTCATATTTAAGATGCGATTGCCTATTAATCTCCAATTATTTAATACCAAATAAGAAACTTATATGTCTATGTAACACAATGTGTTGTAAAACTTTCATACATTTCAAGTTATAATAGAGTTTAATATATATTTTAAATAATTAGTCTATATTGTACCTATCGGTTTTGTCTGTTCATATAACAAGATCTAGCATCTAGGCAAAAGTACCTTGAGTCCAATCATGCACAAGATACATAAGTCAGGACACTCATGAACTCGGACCTATTTTCCTATTTTCCATATCCACCAACTTATGAGCAACAATCCCAATGATACCCGATCTAATTTTTATCTTTCTCTGCCAGCATCACAAAGCAGAGACACAAAGAGACTTTATTTGGTAAGTACAATAATCACACATTTTTATTTATTAATAATTACAAGTTTGAACATGTTAAAAGATTGTGGCCTCTCACATTATTCATATATATATTTAGTGGGATCTAATCATCTAGCCATAATAAACTGAGTATGTTTAATAAAAATATAATATTAATTAACTAAATGAAACAATGATTCTGCACTTATATATATATATATATATATATATATATATATATAAGTGCAGAATATTATATATATATATATATATATATTGTGACCTTACAGATTGGCACCATGAAGGAATGTGGGAAGTTCACATTGTGCCAATAGTGATCAGGGGTACCTAATAGATAAAAAAATGAATTGTGACATAACTTAGTATATAATTTGGTTGAAAAGTTCTCAGGATGGTAGTTATGGTGTACCAATCATTAATTTTTATTTTATTTTATGTATATCTAATAGAGGAAGAGGAAGATGGATTATATCAGGAATTGTTAATATGAGAGTCAAGCCAGTGGGAATGAATATTGTTTGTCTGTAAGGCCATAATGAGTGCCTATTCATTAATTTTCTAACCTATTGTTATTGACATTCTAAGATTTTACTTGTATATGTGGGTGTGTGTGTCCAGTCACATCATCTCACACTTCACACTTTATTCATATTTTCCATTATCACTCAGAATATCCATCTTGCAATAACATTATTTATTTGCCAGAGAAATTGCTAATAGCTCAGTCATTAATAAACCTCTGAATTAATGGAAAGACAAACGCGCGCGCACACACACACACACCATAGTTAATATGATTTTTTTTTATCAATTATTTATTGCATAAAATCTTGTATTTAAAAAAATTTAAAAGTTATTTATTTTATTGATTATTAATTAATATTTGTAACTTAATATTTTTTTTTGTTTCAAAACTCTATTCCTAACATTTTTTTTTACAAGCAATAAGTTCTTGCATATTGTTAGCCTCATTATAACTAAAAAAAAAGAGGCATGGCTAAGTTTTACAGAAGACTTTAGAAAAGTAGACAAAAGACTTCAGAAAAGTTTTAGAGAAGGTGGAATAATTTTCTAAAAAAAAATTAATAAAATAAGTGAACTTAATATTTCCCTTGGATTCCCTAATATTTCTTTTTACTAATGAAACTTCTTTTATACTACTTACGCATAAATGCCAACCTATAATCCTGAAGAACACCAGGTAATATTGTCTAATATGGAAGGCTAAACATTTAGAGGTACATTAGTTTCTAACTTTTATCAGCTAACAATTTGAACTTATTTTATTCATAATGCATAGATATTATTTAGAAAAATCGCTAATACAATTTTACTATAACCTATTTATAATAAATAGTGTGAGACTAGAATTATGTAAAGTAATAATAATGATATTATTGGAAAATATATGCTGAACTGTATAATGGAATATTTTATTGACTCTTATTTAATAAATTTGCTATTTTTATTGTGTAGAATAAGGCTAAAAAAAGGAGAAATTATTTATTCTAGGACTTTGCAATATTGGAATAATTATGTGTACTGAATTACCTCATCATTCATACTCATATAGGAGTGATGTGTGAGAATGATATTTGATAATTATTTATCGGAAATGTGCATAAGCATGGATGACCAAATAACCCTGATCTTGATCATTATTATAAAATTTATTTAATGTTGGAAAATTTAGACAAAACAGAGTTTATGAAAAATAAATGGATTCAAATATGTGCAAAAGCAATTTATAATGTCTATTAGGAAGCCCTAAGAACATTGGAGGTTATTGCTGTTTTGCCAAATTCATGTTTAACCTGCAGGAATAATGTTTGTATGTTTTAATGTTTGTTTATTCATCTTATCATTGTGAGCTACATGTACATTTCTGTTTCGTTAAAGTTTCAAGTATGAACTAAAAAACCCAAAATAAACTAGAAGAACTTTTATTTTAATGACAGAAGGTTTGATATAGGATAGATCTATAGATGTATTTATTAATTTATTTATTTTTTTATGTTGGATTTGATATTAATTTGGTTTATTATTATTATGTACTTATATGCCTATCTCCTCTAGAATGTCTTGGAGATTTTTATTATTATGTACTTATATGCCTATCTCCTCTAGAATGTCTCAGAGATTTTGGTGTAAGTTATATCAAATGGGTAATATTTTTCTTTTGTTGTATTATGTAAAATATTATATATTCCTGTACTCATATTATTGGTGCAAATTGCATGCTTTATCATCATTCATTAGTTGGTAATAGTAAATAGATACATGAAAACATTTATGCCAGTATTGCTGAATGGTCAAACTTATTGGATAATATTTACACTAATTTGAAATTCAATGTTCATAATTTTCATAGATATTAGATTCATTTATAATTGAGTTAATGCTAATATTGTCTGATGTGAATTCAAAAATATGTCATACATGATTATACATTCACATGTGTGTGTGCTATCAGAAGCTATTATATAAGAGTTAAATTTATGCTTCTTTGTTTCTTATTGGTTGCAGATGGTGCTATGGCTAAAGACTGTGAAAATTTAAGAGTTTATCTGTTATCGATTTGTCTTATATGAAGTGCGTTAGATGCTTTTTAAGTGGAGAGGTGATTAAGAGGATGATCATGCTATTTGGATTAATTAATGCTCATTACTTATTTATCTATTGAACCGTGTGTGGTAGTATATTTCCTTATTTGATAGTCTGCGATACGATAATTATATTTCTTAAAGGGAAGTGATAGATGCCCAAATTATTCAGGATAAGTGGACTGAGTTCTGCACCATTTGTGTTAGAAGAGTTGATAGTTACCATGTTGAAGAATTAAGTTGATGTTTAGAGTTGTTGTTAACCCCCACGTGCACGTATTTAAATATTTATTTGATATTATTTTGCTCTCCCTCTTCACTCCATGTATTTATTGTCATGTAGTATATGTTAGTTATTTCAGATGAATATTTTAGTGATTTCTGTAATATACTTGAAGTTGGATTTATAATTTAGTGATTAGCTCATTGTACTATCCGTATTGTGAAGTTTATTCATTCTGCAAGTCAACTGATGGAAATATAATCAATAAAATGGGCTGTGATTGTGAATTTATAAATGCACACACATTCGGAGATATGATAAACCTAGAGATATAGAAGGAGACCATCACTGGAATTGTAAGTTTAAGTAGCTTGTCAAATCATATCACCCACATTGTCATTATTTTATTTATTATTATTACTGGCAATTCATTCTTCCGGTATGAATGTAATATTATATTACAAAATTTTACTTTATTTAAGGCTAGTTTTAATAAAATTATTACTTAATCTCATATAACTAAAACACACAGACTTATTATATACCTGTGTTTATATATGTAATATAAAGGGTATATGAGCACAGACTTTCACACAACCCACCACTCTCCACACTATCTCATAACACTGATACACCTGAACACATATATGTTGAAAAGATAAATAATCACCACTATGCGTATTTCATGCTAATCCAGCAATCATCAGCTGGTCCAGATTACCATCTCTACACATATACACTATAAATGCTCATATATATATATTAAGATAGCCAAACCTTATATTTTAATGGACAGGCTTCAATCTACTCCACACTCCAACTCTTCAACTGTTCATCCAATTGAAAATTCTGATGATGGAACGCTCTAAGGCCACCCTGAGGCCGCAATTCTTGTCACACCCATGTTGACCTAAGGTCAATCTGAGCCCTCATGTACAGAACATAATCCATTTAATACATAGTTCATTGAGAACACAGAATGGGAATAGATGATATAAGCATTAGTATGTGAATATAGAATTATTTTGTGTTGCTAATAATTTAATAGGGTTATAAATATTATTGACATATCAGATAAGAGGAAGAACCTCCAAATATTAAGTATTATTTTATTTTATTTAAATGTTATTTAATCAAGTTTATAATTAATGTGAAATTACTGTTAAATCATCATCAATGTGTTTGTAAAAGAATATGTCTTGTAATAAATGTTTGTTGAAGTAAGATTCCCTCAGAATCATTTTATTATATACGTTCGATTGACTATTTCCTCACAGACATATGTTCAACATAATATAATTATAATATTTATGAGTTTAATAGTATATGCAATCTATCTCGATAACATTGAATTAATTGATCTAAACATTGTAAAATGCCAAGAATAGATTGTACCTTATTTAAAACTGTATTATCTATCAGTTTAATAGTATATGCAATTTATTTAAATAATACTAAATTAATTGATCCAAAACATTGTATAATGCCAAGATATAGATTTTACCTTGTTTAAAATAGATGGCGATGTGAGATAAAAATGCACCCGATCTCTATTATCGTCTATCCTTTATTTTATTATAATAATTGTCAGTTTCACAATAGTCCTCATTACTTAATAATCATCTTATAATAGGATTGATCTATTATTCATATAATAGAGCCCTAAGATTATTTCATCATTTAAATAAATATTGGTATAGCTGTGCTATCTAAATCAAATGTCTGTAGGTTAATTATTGTTTCAGTGATCCCAAATATATTAGATGAGTGGCATGATTGATCTAGCATGTACTTGGATGGCGGAAAATTGAACATATCATGATTCTTGATTTAATCCACAAATTGCTTTCTTTTGGTAACTTAAATAAGTGCATATAATATAACTAAACAAACATTATAATTATTGTTTATAAATGCTGCTCTCATCCCCATTTGCATTCTAGGTGACCACAATACCCTATAATCCCCACCTGAGCTAAGCTGTAGATTAATAGTATAATAAGAGTCATATCCATAAGTAGAGATGCAACATAAAATATAAATTTATTCTATCTTGTATAGAATTGGCTCTTGAGCATTTATTTGTGCATGAAGTGATGTAGGTGAAGAGTGTAGAGGTTACAATATATATATATAATTTATTAACGTAATTAAATAAATATGATTAATTTGATTATAATAATTATATCTATTACTTATCATTAACCTTTTTATAATCGTTTGCAACATGAGATTTATCTTTTTTAGTTTGAAAGATGAGAAATAAATTCATTAATTATTATTTTAGTGCAGGCTAAATTATATATCAATAAGGTTACATACAATGTGGAGATACCGTTTTAATTAGCACTCTGAAAACATATTTGCAAATCGATAATCTATCCCATAGATAGAAAAAAAGGACTTGATCGAGATTACTAAACAAATATTATTTGATCCTTATCATATATTTACAGAATGATTAAACATTAAAAAGAGTGATTAATCTCAGCTCATGCTGAGCAAGGAAATATATGAGAGAGAATTTATTATGGTTACTAATGGTGTTGTATCATGGTGCACCTCTGTAAATATTCACTACATTATAAATAGATATGCTTATTAAAATCAAAGTATTATGGCTGAAAGATATTCGTAGGTTTTGTTTGAGAAGAAGATTAAGAGGGTGGTGCTTGCATGATGATGTATTAATATGATTCCTACTCAGATCCAAAAGGTGCTTCCAAATTTTCATTAAAGAGATCAAGGTTGATTTATGTTTGCAACTTTGGCAGAATTGACTCATTGAACGTAAAATGATCAGCTGGGAGTTGCTATAGTCCAGATGTCCCAGAATGATTCCCATGCAAAGCTACCTTCAGTGACAAAGAAAAAGTCCCAAGGCATTTCAAGAGCCTTGTTCTTGGACTTTGATATATAAAGAGGGGTTTGCCTTTCCTGAATATGCCCAGATGAAGCACAAAAATTACATTAATGTGAATGGAGGAGCCTGTATACATGCAACAGGTGTAATGATATATATAAAACTTTGAAAACTATGATTATTTATTTAAAGACCTACATAAGTAAAAATATCTGGTGTAATAATATGATTGATTTAATAAACAAATGGATAACCTAATTCATTGATATAAATATAATTTATCTTGAATGGAGAACCCCCTCCCTTATCACAGTAACTTATATGAAATAAATTTCCACAAACATTAGAAGAATAAGAAAATATTTGGTCATAAGTGCTTTTATAATACATTAAATAATAATACAGATATAATATTAGGTGGTGGTTATCAAATTTCTTTTATGGACTACATTTACTTTTAATTACCCATTTTATAATTTCAGAACTGGTGCTATTATTTTGACTCAAGTAAAACATTTCTAAGAATTGCATAATGGGATAAATAGATTTCTATTCTGTTACATTTTTGTGACATTTAAAAGATAATTGATTGGGTCTTTTTTTTTCAAGTTGACAAGCATTTGCAAAGAAACAAAAATAACAAAAATATTTTTTACTTAAGAATTACTTAACCTCCCTGCAAACAAAAAGAGAAATGGTTTAGAAATAATAAACTTTTTTATGAGCTTGAGAAATTATTGGCATATAGTCATTTAAAATACAAAACATGTTAACAAAGTTTTAAACTATTCTTGCCACACTAAAATGAAATAAGAGAAATTATATTATCAAGGCTTAATGATGAGAGACATTACTAGGGTTTATAGAGTTAATTACATAGCAAAATCAGGTGAGACCATTACATATTGTTACATATTATTAAATTTTGATCTCAAAATCAACCAAAGATATTACAGTTATTTTATATGGTAGAAATAGGTGAAACATTTAGATAACAGTTTAAGGCAGCAAGAAGGATTATTACTTCAATCATCCATTAATGGAGGTCCTCAGTTCATTGCAGCATATATTTAAAACTAGACCTAGTTCTTGGATTTATATTAGTTAGGCAGGTAGCATTTCTGTCATTTAATATTTAAGTACATAATAGTTCATGGTGGATGATTCCAGTGAAATACTTCTTGGGAAAATGAATCAAATGGCTAGGGAATGTGGATCTTCCATCTCTACTCATGGCACATTGATTTAAGATTACCATGAGCATAGATTTGGCTTGCAATTACTCTTATTAAAAATGGATCTCTTTTTTGTGTATTCAAAATTGCCCCTTTTATACCAGTTTTAGATTTTGAATTTGCAGACTGGATGCATGCTTTTATTATAAGTAATAAGACAATGCAACCATGCCGAACATCTCTTGGATGGTTGTTTTAAAATCTAATTTTAGATTTTAAAACTGAATCACAAATGGATAAAATTTCCGTTAATTGATATTACATTAATTTTGTAAATTTATAAAAGTTCTAACTTCTGCTAATGGATTTCCTGTTAATTAATTAATTGCGTTCTAGAATATTCATCAGGATTGCATCAGATTTTCTGGATGCCATTACTAAAAATAAATAATATTTTACAAAATTTTAAATATACAATCTATTATACAAGATATAAAACTTAATTATTATTTTATAAGTAATCTCCCATCAACTATTACATTTACATATTCTTTACACACATATACAACTTGAAATTATATATTATTATTTATTTATTTATAAGATAGTGATGAATATCTATGTCTCATTTAGTTTTAAGACTAAAGCTAAAAAAATATGTTAAATAAGTATGTATGTTAGCATAAGGGATGGAGTTTAAATTTTTTTTGGTGGTGGGAGATTGGAGTAGGCTGTGAAGTGTAAGCACAATCTGACTCTCAGATTGACCACTTCAATATATATGTATTTATACGTACAAAGATGAATCTGGATATTTGTTAATAAAAAAGAACAAAATAAAGTGAATATTTATTTTAATAAAATCTTTTTTTTAAACGTCTAACATAAATGATATGTTTGAAATTAATTTTAAAATCAATCTATAAAAATGATAATTTTTAAATATTAAAATATTAATTACTATGTCACATGATTTGAATTTAAACTTAGGTAAATACAACTCTTTTATATTAAGGTATGTGAATAGATTACTGTTTAACTTAAAATTATATATTATTTACCAATAAACACTATACATTTTAAACAAAAAGAAACAAAAAAATATAACAATAATAATTGTAAACAAAAATAAACAACCTGAAGGAGAATTTTTAAATATTGTATTTATGAATGGCATTAAAGTTCTGATGTCTATTTCAAACTACAAACCAATAGTATGTTCTTGAGAAGATTTAATATATTTGTGAAAACTTTATAAATTCAAAATACATTTTATCACTTCCTATATTTTATTTATACATTCAAATTATTTTTTCAAATAATAATTGTTTGGTTTATATGACATTACACACATAAATATGAGTTTAGAATCATGATGGTATGAAGAGATATTCTTTCATGAACAAATATTATTTTAAAATATTGTGATTGAATAGATGTTAGCTTTATATAGGATGATATGATAAAAAATTAAATCGATTTGTCTCTTTAAAAAATTACATGGCAAATAGATATGACTCATAAACATTCTGATATTTGTATTCTGTCTTTGAAATATAAATAACTTCCATTTGCAAGGATAAAATATTCTGCAAAATGAAGTAATTTTAATGATTTTGTTTCTTTTTGTAGTAAATTATCATTTTCCTATAACATTTCCTTGATATGCTATCTGGTTCATGGGAAACAATACTGATTCTTACTTCTCCATTTTGTTCAGTCAACTATATACATTAAAAAAAAAATCAAATAAAGAAATTTGTACATGCTTCTGTTTAAAGCCAAAATAAAAGAAAGAGAATGAGTTCAAACTATTCAGTTCTATTCTGTGAAAATCTAGCAACCTTCTATTTTCACCCTTTAGGCTATTTCCAGCAGTGTTCCATAAATAAAAAATCTTATTACACAATAATTACAAAAAAATCATTTCATAATTACTATATATAATACATATTTACATTTTTAATACCAATTTGGTTTTCATTCTAACATAAATTAAACAATTTATATAACAATTTCACTATATTATACTGGAAATATATTTTTATGCATATTTTTTTAGTAAAATATATCATACAAATAAAAAGACAAATATATTTGAAATATTAAACATTTATGGGAATTGTTGATAATTTATTATTGTGAAAGCAGTAACAAAAATGAAACATAAAAAAATAATAATAATTTCATCTACTATATGCTTAAAATGATTTACATATTCATTTTCCTTTTTAAAATTAATAAAGTCAATTTATAATCTTGCAATACAATTAATAATAAACACTTTTTATATTAATATTATTTTCATCATAGCAAAACAGTTAATGATTTATAAGTTAACATATTCACCATCCAAAAATTAAACAAGGAAGAAAAATAAAAAAATTATAACAGATATCTTATCACATACTAAAATACATGTCAAATTTTAGTAGATACAATATATATATATATATGTTAAAACGAAGATTTGCACGGGTTAAATATATAAAATACATATTTTGCGGGTTCATCCGTGTTAAACCCGCAAAATATGTATTTTATATATATAATTAAAGGGAATTGATCACAGACATTCAAGCTCCCTTCAGCTATCCACTCCATCTCAAAAAAACCAATACCCATGGCCACAAACATGTGAAAAAATAATTGTTCTTGAACAGACATATTTTGTGCTGAACTATCACTCATCAATTGGTTCAGTTCATCATTTCCCATTCATATATATAATCAATGTCCAGTTTATATTAGGATAGAAATTCTTCAAATTTTAATGGACCTGCTCTACATTGCTCCACTCTCCGATTTTTTAGCCATCCATATTATTGACAATCTGATAATGGAATGCTCAAAGCCCTTAACAATGCAATATTGTTGTCATACCCACATTGACTTTAAGTCAATCTGATTCCTCACATAAAACATCTTTCTGGGTTTAAATCCTTATAAAAACTTGGGTTTGAAGTAAAAGAGGATTCTTTTACTTCAGCAAAAGAACCCCAATAAAAAAATTTGGTTTGAAGTAAAAGAGGATCCCCTTTACTTCAGCAAAACCCCCAACAAAACAACTATTGTAGGTTTACAAGTAGAACTTGCTTAGTCTCAGGAATTGACAATTAATAGTAATTGATAATTTCTTGGTAACAACAAAGGCTACAGTTTCTATCTATTTAATAGATATTATCTACTCATTTTTATGAAATTATTGTAATAGCAATTCATAGAAACTTTTAATTCAATATATATATATAATCAAAATTACCCATATTCACCTTTCAATGAGACTAGCCAAGAAAATAAACCCTAAACCATTACCAATAGTTTTACTGCTATAAATTGATTTCTCAAGTGTAAAGAACTTCAAAATAATAACATATTTAAACTAAAACATTACCCACAATTCTACTTATGTCCCATACACCCTTAATATTAAAAGAACTTTTAAATAAGTTAACTGCTTCAGAATCATAGTCTGGTTGAGTTGTGAATTTGGGATAATTTTGATTATTTATTGACTAGTTTAGCTTTATATTTTTAATGTTTATATATATTGTAGCCTTTCTATTTTGCTACATTTCTCTATAGATATGAATAATAATCAATTTTCAAAAAAATTTAAAATTTTATACTATAGGTAATTGTAACTTGTTATTTAATTTATGAAATAGATTAAAATAAATGGTTCCTCAATATTAAAATTATGTTAGCTTACTTTAAAACAATATAATTTAATTTAAGTGCTAAAGTTGAGATATATTATGCTATTTATTTTTAAGATAAATGTGTACAATTATTAAAATCATATAATATAATGTTAAATCAATAGTCTCAATAATTAAAGTTAATATTTTTGTAATTATTAACAGTAGAATCTAAAAAATGCTATTTAATTATAATTTTTTTAAATAATGATGAAATAAATAAAAATAAAATGTGTGTTGATATGTGTGCATGCACATTTTTGTAACAATTAATTAAATTTTACTTCCTTGTTCTTTAAGTAAATTAATCATTTGTTTAAATAAATGTTGCAATTTTATTTCATTGCATCAATTTTATAACAGTGTCTAAAATAATTATTATCATAATACAAATGATAGATTTTTATGTATTAAAAATTAAAGTTAAAATAAAAGGTTTCTTTTTTATATTAAAAGATCTATTTAAATATTGTATTAGAATAAAATTTAAAAATATACTATTAATAATATTTATTATAAAATTATTTTAGAAAAAACTAGGCAAAAATAATTAATATGTAAATTTTAGCATGTATCTAGAATTAATTGATCAATCATGTATTGGTAGATTATTTTTATAAATACGGGTGAGCAGATGTGAAGGGAACAGAAATCAAGAAATTTGTAGAAGAATAAAACTGTATTCCTTGTATTTTTAAAATCCAAGTCTAAATTTATTTCAAATTTTATTATTTTGTCTTAAAAAGTAGTAACAGGAATTTATAAAACTATGGAAGATATTTTAAAAAGTTTAGATACTTATTTCAAAATGGAGTAGATGAACAAAATCTTACTAATCAATGTGCTACACAAGCCAACTAGGAATCTATGGTAATTGAAGGAAAAAATACATTTCAGTAGATAAAAATGCTTCTGCTTAAAGAACTTTGCTGAATGTGAAACTGTTTTGCCTACAGAGCAACATGAAGGATAAATAAGGAATATATATTTATTCATGTTTGTATGTTGCATGATAGAGAACATTTTTATTAATTTTAACAAATAGCAGTAATAAAAATAGACTTTTATTTAGAAAATCTATTTAGAATTTCATATTTTAAATGTGTGAATGACTCTAGCCGAATGTTAACAATTTTAAAAAGAAAGAGATAGTGCTGACTAATTTTTTTAGTGAAAATGTATTGAGTAACTGTTATTCTGAGTAATAATAATTTGTGAGAGTTTTACTATAATAAATATGGACCATCCAGGTGGAGAACTCTAAAATTTTATAATGTTGTTAACAAGTATTATTAAAGTTAAACAGGCAAAACTCTCCATACATAGTACCAACCTGTGCCAACCAGAGTAATCAATGGATACCAGAAGGCTTGTGCATAAAATCTCCATCTAGTGCCTACTCATTCAATATCCCCAGACTAGTTTCTGGCTTGTGGCCTTCATCAGTGAGGAGCTTTGGATCTGAGAGCACTGTACCTAGATCTTAGGATCTAATGCAACCCTCCAGTATCCACCTTTATTTCTACTTAACTACAAAACTATGAGAATGAAATTGAAAACACAATATTTTCAATCTAAGATCAACCCAAGCTTCTCACTGACGAAGGCCACAAGCCAGAAACTAGTCTGAGAATATTGGATGAGTAGGCAGTAGATGGGGATTTTATGCACAAGCCTTCTGGCATTTATTGATTACTCTGGTTGGCACAGGGTGGCACTACTGTATGGAGAGTTTTGTCTGTTTAATAACAGTTATGTGCTAGCATAAGAGATGATGATCATGTGATGTTTAGTGGTATTATTAATGTTGTTAACATGCTAAATGCAAATAATTTTGAAAAGAATGCTAAAAGCTTATAAGTCTACTACTATTAACATTATTGGAATTAGTGATATCTTAAAAGTGAATAATTTGGAGAACTTTCTAAAATTATATAACTTTACAGTGAATAGTTGAATGATGAAGAAAAGAAAACTTTTAAAATTTGATAATTGTCTTATTAAATAGTAAATGTTTATTAACTTGGCCGAATTTATTTTATCAATAACATAAAAAGAATGAACTTTTGTTACAATAACTTTTATTTGTTATTGATAAGTAACATTTCCCTTGGATTTCTTTCATAATTGTGAAATAGCATGGAGAGGAAAAAGAAAAAAAAATCTATTCAATTCATCTGGTCATTCCCCTTTCGAAAATCTTTTATTCAATTTAAGGAAGGAAAGAAAACTTTTATTTTTTTTTTACTTATTATAATATGATATAGTTCTTAAGTTACTCTTAGTATTTATAATTATTATTAAGATTTTAATAGTTTTAAGACTCAAATATTTAAAAAAAATTTTGATATATATAAAAAAGAAAAATGAAAATTTTATCGGTTTTGTTTATTATGATTCTATAATGTCAAGAAGTTATGTCAACTAGAGGATCATCAATAATAATCATAATAATATATGATTAAGGTAAATTTAATTTATTATGCTTAGTATAAGATATTTTGGTATTTCATAACGCAAACCAAAACTCAGGTAAAATAAGTATGTATGACATTTACTATGTTTATATTCAAGAGGTATAAATATAATTATTATAATCTGTATATAATTATATATTGTATGAATAATTGATCTCTCAACAAGTTATAAGTCATTAACTGAGTGCATTTATGATAAGACATATATCATAAACCATTTGTTTGTTTTATTTTTTTTTTTTTGGTGTTCAAGATATGAAATGTTCAGAAGTTTGGATATTATTTTATGAAATATGTACAGTATTTATTTGCAATGTTTTTAAGATTTATACAATGTGTTTTTGGTAGACAATTAGTGATTCAAAAAAATAATTTATTAGGAAATCCTGTAGTAATAAGGATATATTTAATATTAAGTGTAATATAGTTAGAGTAAATCTGTATGTTTGTGATACATGGATAGTAACATTTTTTCATAAATTTGTATGAGCTTAAAGAGAAACCAAGATAGAAATTAAAGTAGTCACAAGAAAAATGTGGCCTTAAGTTATGTATCCATGCTATCATTATTTCTTATAGTTCTAGATGTCAATTTCTCACTTTTAATCACTACTATCACACTGATCTCTACATCATATTTGATAATTGTAAAGGTGAATAAAGAATAATAGCTAACTCTCATGATGAAAAGAATGTAGTTAATGCAAAAAGAGTTAAATATTGAACAAATAAAATATTAAAAGAATGTTTTAAATAAAGATTTGCAGAATGTTTTTTTACATTCTATTCTTTTAGAGATCAAATTATAGAGTGTATGTGGGAGTGATATGAAATGTGATGATGAAAATAAAGCCTGATGGTGATGTATATTATTATAAATAGTATAAAAAATACCGTATCATATTTAATATTTAAGAAATTATATGTTTATTTATAATTAAAAATAAACATAAAGTATATAACAAGTTATAGAGTTATAATGGGGTTATTCTATTATAGAATAAATAGATAATGATATGAGTACATATTTTTTATAATTAAGAACATAGAATATAACACATACGTTGTGTATGTTATTAATATGTTTAGTATAAAATTATTATGTAATGTCTTAATAGTTACAAAGTTTAAATATAATAGTATATAATTCTGAAGTGCAAATTATGTGGAAATAATAGAAAATTTATTACTGTTAGCATCTAGCACTTAACAAAAATTCGAAAGAATGTTAAATTGCAAATATAGCACATTTTTGCGCAAGAAGTATTAATAGTATAATTCAACACAATATTTAAGTAAAATTCTTGTAAGAAATGTTGAAGAATTTGCATTATTTATATACCTCTTCATCATTGTTAATCTTTTAATACAACATGAAAAAAACAGTTTTAACAAATCAACCCGTAGAAATTAATGATAGTAATTGATTGCAATTTAGTTCTTCATTAATTATTTAAAAACAATCTTACTTCGTTTTAAATTTCACACATATATGTTAAACTCTATTTTCTATTAAAATTTTCTTTTAAATAAAAAAATATCCAAAATTAAATTTATTTTATAACATTTTTATAATCTGACTTATAGTTAATTCTGGTTTTATATTTTTAATTTGACTTTATTTAAATCATCGCGCTGATAAGGATCGCACGGATTACTTTGTGAAAATAATACATTTATTGTGGAAGTGCAAAAGCCGCCACCGCTACACTAATAAAGTACCTTTTTTTTGAACGTTAATTTTTAAATTTTATAATCTGTTCAAATATTTATTTTTAATATAATATTTGTATATTTTTGAATTTTATATTGTTGTTATAATAAACTGTTAATGTTGTTTTATAATTAACGAAGTATATATAGTTTCTTTTCTTGTTATGTCCAATCCTAAGCACACATGGATTGTAATAATTAAATATATTTAGGTATTATCGCACAAAATCTAAATGAAATAATGAATAATAAACCTGTAGTGTTTGATAAAGATATTTTATATTGAATTTGAAAATTAAGTAATGCAAATTTTTATTTAGTTGTTTCAATGATTATAATAATGATTAGAGTAAAATGATTAAATATAATACATAGTAATAAGAAATCATTTAAAATTTATTTATGATAATAGATATTCAGTGTTATTGGTTCATAATTTAAACTTACTTTTAGTTTAGCTTACAAATAAATTAGTTAATGGGTTTAAATAGGGAAGAATTATTGAGTATATTTGTTTTCTTAATTATTATGTTATATGGCTAGATGTATGTAAAATCCCTTATTACATGGAGTTATATAAATTAATTTATTTATTTGAAAAAGTAATAATAATGACCTGAGATTTTAATTGTGTCATAAAATATTATTCAAGGAGAGATAGAATTATTTCATTAAATAAAGGAATATAAAATAGTTAATAGTTCAATTTGATTTAAGAAATGTTAATATTAAATGTAATTTATTTTTTTTAAGTCTGAGTCATGGGAGTATCAATAATATTTTAATGAAGAAGTGTGTATTGATATTTCTGTGCCATTGGAGATATACCTGTTGGTGTATTCTTAATGTTAAAAAAAGGAGGATACCTTACTGAATGCTTTAAATAATATGCCTGATGATTGGTAAATTATTAAAACATTTATTTAGTGTAATTTATATTAGATATGTCAGCTGAGTTAGTATTATTAGTAGTAATTGAGTGGGACATCCAGGTAGGGTACAATATATATATAAGATATATTTTGCGGGTTCATCCATGTTAAAAAATTTAAATATTGATATACTGACTTGACCACACAAGTTTTACCTTTTATCACTCAGGAGATGACTTGTGTGATCAAGTCAAAACATTTGTATATCAATATTTAATTTTTTTAATATGGATAAACCCGCAAAATATGTCTTTTATATATGCAACCCGTGAAAACCTTCGTAACAACACACACACACACACACACACATATATATATATATATATAATGTTTTTAATTCATAGCCTAAAAGATGGTGATTTACTACTTTTGTTTACATATACATTGAACTATATGAGATTAAAAATTTACATATTGCATATTATTTAATTATTACAATCTATGTGTTAAAATTAGAGATTCTGTCTTCATCTTGTATAATTGATTATGAGTTTAATATCTCTTACATGCCTGGATAATAAATTTCACTTTGATGTATCAACATTGTTGACAAAAGCTGCTTATATACATCAGAGCTCCAAAAATAGGTGGGTTATTTGTATACTGAATCCTTTGTTTAACATAAACAGTGTTTTTAATTCATAGCCTAGAAAAGGGTGAGTTATTTCCTTTATTTACATATACATTGAACTATGTTCAATTCAAAGTTTATATATATATACACACTCATGTTAAAATGAAGATTTTTATGGCCTACAAATGGAAATAATAGCTCTGGGTTTATCCATATGTGATTCATAACATGAATGTAATGACATTTTGGCTGAATCTTATTCTAATATTTCCTCTAGATTTTCCACAGTAAAAACAAGAACTATTAGGTTCCTGATATTTAATTAAATAAATAATACATTGACTTTCCTTATGATCTTTTTTATCTTTACAATTGTGGATAAATCATTTAATGTAACCAATAAATTAAAGCATACATTATACTCTGTTCACATCATTTCTTCACTTTTCTTGAGATACAAAATATATAAAGAAAGGCTACCCAAGGTTTATTATTAGCAACTTGATATCTATTACACTTTAACTTAGAAATTTGCTTTACATGTTTAAAAAAATTAATGGAAAATTATCTATTGCTGATTTCTTTTTTCTATGAATTAATTTGTTGTGACACATTCTCCAGTGTTAATGTGGTTCATGTAGGCATTAAACAGCTTATTCAAAATGACTTCTTAATATTATTTCATGATGACTAGTATATTCATCTGACATTGACATTAAAAATGAATCTTGGAATTTTTCATGTTTTCTTACAAGATAATGAATGTACAATATGATAGTTTTTACAAGTCATTAATGACAATCATTGTCTTTGACTGTTGTATTTTTTAGTTATTATCAGTCCATTTAAGGATGAAGATAATCTCTGAATTTAATCTAATTTTCTCTAATTCATAGCAAACTTTCTTATTTCATGCATCTATTTCGTATGTGATATCTTTCTAGATTTTTCACAAACTCTTGGGATCCAATTTAAAACAATGATTTATTACTGTCATCTCTTCTAAAAACATATGAAATAGATTTCTGTTTCAATCTCTTAACTCTTTCAATAATGTTAGTTATACCTGTTTATTATTTTAATCAGATATTTCTTTTTTGATTTCTTCTCATACATCAGTACATCTCTTTATGCTTGGTTAAATGATCTGATGTCTCTGTATTGTTATTGTCTTAAATATCCATGTTTCAGATCCAAAAGCACATTAAAAACTTTTTCCAAATATATAGACATAGTTTCTTTTAATATAAAGTTACTTTTTGCAAAAGCATTCTATTCAAATTAAGTCCTATAATTGAATTCATCCATTTGTTTTTACCTGTGCCATTAATTAAACCATGATATTTTTAGTTTTAACTCCTTATTCATCATTATCAATTTTTATTTTCTTCATTTGAGAACATTTATTGAACATTATTTTAGCCCTTTTAGCATTTAACTTTAATACTACTTTTTTACTTTCATCTAATAACACAATATTTTCTGTCATTCTGAAGCATTGTTTGTAAAATCAACTACTGCATCTGCAAAATCTAGATGACTTTATTGATCTCCATTTACTTTTATATTTTAGCTTTCTATTCTGATTCATAAAATATTTTTTGTAAGTCTTCTGCAGAAAGTTTGGAAACATAGAATTATTCTGACATGTCCTTTTCTCAATATTAATCTTCTAAATATCAGTGTGTAATTTAATAAATTCTGTTGTATTTTTTTTAAGTGTCATAGCATCGGCCGGAACATGAACCCACAACCTGGGCAACTGCCTGCAAGTGCAAGGCAGTCACGCTGACCTCTCATCCACCAATGCATATTTTTGAGAATATGGAAATATCCTAGATCTATATGTTGATGATTCAATATTTTAATCATGATAGAAAAGTTTTTTGAATTAAATGTTTTTTCATAATCTACAAATTCAAGACATAATATCTATCATTCATTGTGCTAAAACCACTTCTATATCCAGTTTATTCTTTTGATTAGTTAGAATTCAAAAATCTCTGAAGATGAGTTGGAATTATTTTGAAAAAGACTGTTCAAAATTGATGAAAGACTGATAGGTCTGTATGTTTAACATTTTCATTATCACATTTTTAAATAGCAATATTACTATGGCATGTAGTGTAACTGTTACATTTGTACGTTCAGACAACAAAATCCAGAGTCCAGGCAAAATACACCAATGATGATTGAGTTGAGGTGGTGAGACCTCGAAACTGACTAAACTTCAGCTCATTGACCAGGACTCCACAATTTAACACCCGGTGAATAACATTTATGAGGTTATACTCAGTCTCAATTTCCCCAGCAATCTGACGAAGGAAAGAGAGAAACATGAGACTCAAGGAAAATTAATAATTCATATATAATTAATGGCTAACTAGATTACTTAGCACCATAAGACTTAACTAAAAGAATGCATATTATACATATTAATGGTTTGGAGTTGGATTGTGAGTAAAAGACATGAAATACTTATAATTTTAAATAGGTTTATTAAAATAAATGATTAAATAATAACTTAAATGAAACAAAGGAAAACATATGTAATTAACCCACACAAGGATTACAGACATGATCAGATTAATTATATAGAATAGTTTCATTTTGAGAATTTAACTTGATTTATGCAGTGTTTGTGGTTAATAGATCATGCCTACTATATTTTTATACACCAAGTTATTCTTTGGTTTTCCAAAGTTATAAGCCAAGTCTTTAGCCTGGATGATTATTGTATACAGCATTGAACTGATTATTCAAATACGTTACAAATGAGCAATTTAATAAGCTCGATGTACAGATCTACCTGGTAGCCTAGATTACTTGCTCAGGCTAATGCTGAAGCATTAATAATAATGTGGATAAGAACTGGTTGTGGCACTAATAAAATACTAAAAATAAGATCAAGGCATGAATGAGTAAATTATTCACAGGCTTCAGTATTAAATACTCGATACCCTAAGACCGAACAGCTTGCTAGTGTAATAAAGAACATTTATGGTTCAGTGAAATTGAAACAGTTACTCAAGTGTCCTGGCCATTAACTCAGTAACATGCTTGGTGCTCTAACCTGAATGGAGGTGGATGATAGCAGCCTCCACTGCTAGCCCATCAAAACATAGCAATACATTAATGTACGCTTGGTGCTTAATAATGACACACTAGCAATGCATAGATTAATGTAATATGTATATATAGAATTAATTAACTAATGTGTCTAAACAGATAGTTTCTATCAGCTAATACTAACTAAATCCAATTCTTAGATTAGCATATAGTAATCATGCTAAAAAAGGGCTAACTTAATTATTAATCTAGTTATTATACTGAATCTGCATATGTATATATTCATAGTTAATTTAGGGAAGAGAAAGTATATTTAATGGCCTTAACAACATTTAAAATATATTTTTAATATAATACTTAGATAGCATCTTACTTCTAACTAATAGATAAAATTATCAGTCTAACAACTTATCATGCAAACCTTAATAAACTATAATATCAATAACATAATGATAACAACAAGTGCATAGTGATCGGTTGGTATCTATTAGAATAGGATTTTGAAGCAGCGATTTATTTATCCTAAGCAGCATTGTTAAATTATGCTGAATAGCTTGATAAAAATTTCTTCTTAAAAGTTTACTAAAATAATTATTCACTGCCTCAAAACATTGGCACATCATAATATATATTAAATAAATGAAAATGGAATAATTAAAACAGTAATGATAGGCATGACCACAGTTTTAAAAAAATTAATAATAACTGAATATAGTTATTATGAGTTAAAGAAATAAAATACATTATTTAGATTTCAGGCAAGTTTTACATTTTTAATTTAGAAACGATTTAATTTAAAAGAAATTAATAATTATGTTGAATGTTCATTAAATTACAGTAGTATGCTAGCTTGATATTTAAATTTATAGATTAAAAATTAATTTAAGAGCTCTGTGGTTTTGAAGAAATATTACCAATCTTCTTCTGCAGGTTGGATGTCAGGCACTTGGGGGTAGGCATTGTGGTATTTTTCCCTCAATAGGTTGATTGGTGGTGTCTTCTTTAAACAGCAGGCTGTGGTTGGAACTCTCCATCCTGATGATTATTATCACACACAGTTGCAGCATGAGGGATGGGGATGGAGGTGATCATTCTCCAATAGGAAGAAATGGAAAATCTATAACCTTTCTTACTTGCACATTTTAAAATTCAACAGGTGTAGATTGTGGTAGCAACACACAATAAATTGTACAGAGTAGCCTTTAAAGTGTCAAAATATAGGCTATTTATACCAATTTTAAATCCTATATTATTTTTCTACAAGCTGGATTCACAGCAGAGTGAATCCATCAAACTTTGTTTACAAGTTCAATTTTAAATTTGTAAAATTGACTCAACTATTATTTAATATTTTAAGTCAAATAAATGTAGCCTGGTTTTTGCTATTTGATTCCCAAAGGGATCTAAAATAGTGCTGGTTCAGTGCATTTTGTTATTGACTAAGTTTCAGTTTTGAAAATATTATTGCAAAAACATAAATTTAGAAACTCAGCCTATACACTATTTTATAACCAGGTGCATGGCATGATTTTTATTCACAATATTTTAATTTAACTTTAGAAAATTTAGCGAATCTTTTAAACAACATTTCGTTATATATATATGCTGGTCCTAGGTGGATTTTATATACATGATTCTCAATACAACTAATAAATTGACCTTTTAAAATAATAAATCTATATTTTAAAAATATCTAAATTTTAAATGCAGATGCACTGTAATATATATAAATCGATAATATATCACAGTCTGCTCTCTCTTACACACACACACACACACACATATATATATATATTGTACTGAGATATATGAGGGCGGGTTAGGTAGAATATATAATGATGTTTATGTTGGTGCATGTGCAATTAAGGGGTTTTAAAGTTAGCACAGATAAGAGTAAATAAGATGAAATATATAGTCCTTAGCCATATACCATTTCAGTAGTAAATTTTTATTAAGTAGATATTTGGTAAAATACATTGTCAACAAACTTTTTTATTTGTTCATCTGCTTTTTTTGAAGATATCAATTATAGTTCCATCATTTTCGGAAAATTTTCTTCTCTTCATACCTTTAATTGTATATCTTATTTCATCATTTAATCTGTGAACAATTTAGAAAATGTCATAACTATAGAAAAAATTTTAATTCTTGTTTTTTAATTATTATATATTTTTGTTGATGATGTCACTTCTCTCATTAATAATAGTTCAACCTATTCTTTTTATTGTAGAAATAACTTCCATCCAATACCAAGATGTTTTACAATTTTGAGAGTTTTATTCTTGTTTATAGCTTTCCTTGTCAATTCACAATTATATTTTTATATTATTATCTCTTTTCCATTTCATTTATGAAATTGTAGATATTTTATTATTCTTAATGGATCATTTAAAACGATTTTATATTCCTTCTTTTCTTCATGATTTTCTTTTATTTTAGTAGAAAATTTACTGTTAGTTATTACTTTTTGTCTGTTATTTTTCTTGCATTTCTCAATAGTGTATGGTATCTTCTTATTGTATTTAATAATTATAGAACCATATTTAAAGTCTGTTAATAATTTAAAATTAATTTCAAATTCTAAATTGAAATTCATTGGAGAGTTTCTGAAGGTTAAAAATATCAGCTATTAATAATTTTTTCTTAATAGCTTTTGTATCTTTAGTTTTGCATTAATATTTATCTTATATCTCACAAATCCATGACCACTTCTTGTTTTGAATCTATTAAAAACATTACAGTATTGAAATAGATGTATTTTCTATTAGCCAAAACATAATCCAATTCTGATATAGCTTCACTTGGATATATTTTTGTTTTGTAGTTGTCTAAAAAAAAAAAAAAATTCATAATCATTAATTTTTCTTTTTCTAAAAATTCTACGAGCATGTGTCATCTACCACTTTTATGTTTTACCCATCTCACATAATAATTTAAAAAAATGCTTTAGTCTAACCAAAAGCATTTTATACATTCCTACAAAAATCCCTTACTTTTCCAATACAATGAGAACTGGATGGAGTATAAACCTTAACTGTATTTGATATTATCTATCAATTTGAAGAACTATGTTTGCCATTCTGTCTGATAGATAATCTTCATAATGTTATTCTATTTTTGCACTGTAATGAATTCCATTTCATATAACATTTCAATATTTGTACCTTTTCAGTAAAATTCATGTTTACATTCTAAATCATTTGTCTTTTTATTCCTTTTTTAATTTCATAAACTAGCACTTTCCTATTTAATATTATCTAATATTTCTTTCAATTCACATAATCTTTCTTTGTTTGAGGGTTATCTATCATTATAGTTACCTACATAATGATCAGAATCATATGGCAACTTGAATTTACATCTTGAAAATCTTTGGCTCTCTTCTCCCTTGGCTGACAATTGCAGTCTTGGTTGGTGACTTTATTGACCTCTGGGATTGAGAGATATAATTTAGTTTTTCTCTCATGAATATAAATATCTATTAAAAAGAAAATATAATTCTACACACACACACACACACACACACACACACACTTGTTCTTTCTTCAAGACAATTCAATTCATTCTTCAATTAAAAAAAACTATAAGGTAACTGCAAAGAAAAAGCATTATATTTTCTGATTTTAAACTAAAATGTGTTTGCACAGCCCTTCCATGCTCATTTATTATATGAATAATTACATCATCATCATCATCATCATCATAATAATAATACATTGCACAGGGTTAAACCTGCATTTATATATGTAATATAGGCAGGATTTGAACTCAAATTTTCACACGACCCACTACTCTCAGTGCCATCTCATATTGCTGTCCCACCTGATCACACACATGTTGAAAAGATAAATAATCACCAATATACATATTTCATGCTAAACCAGCAATCATCAGTTGGTCTAGATTACTATCCTCACACATATATACAATCAGTGCTCAGCTTTATATTAAGATAGCCAATCTTCATACTTTAATGGACAGGCTTCAAACTATTCCAACTCACAACTCTTCAGCCTTCCATTTCATTGAAAATCTGATGATGGAACGTTCAAAGCCCTTGTTAGTGCCAAGGTTGTCATCCTACCCATGTTGACATATTAGTCATTCTGACCCCTCATGTACAGGAGAATAATCCATTTATACATACATATGCGAGGGATGGGCAGACCTTTTATGCACTATTTATATAAATTAATACATTGTGCAGGCTTAAACCTGCATTTATATATGTAATATATGCGGGATTCGAACTCAGACTTTCACACGACCCACTACTCTCAGTGCCATCTCATATTGCTGACCCACCTGATCACACACATGTTGAAAAGATAAATAATCACCAATATACGTATTTCATGCTAAACCAGTAATCATCAGTTGGTCTAGATTACTATCCTCATACATATGCTCAGCTTTATATTAAGATAGTCAATTTGGAAAAATATGATTTAAAAACCATGAAGGAGTCGATTGGAATATTAAAAAGACCAACTGGTTTAAATAGAGCTGATGAATCACAATGTATTCAAGCCTTATGGAGACCAGTTATTTGATCCCTTTCTTCTACAATAAACTTGAAATCAAATAATGGTGAAACTAAAGAAAATAAACATGTTTATTAATCCACATATTTTAAATGCTCAACTACTTCACGCTCAATCTCATTCTTTACCTCACACTCAAACTTGTTACTATTTGAGATCTAACGGAGTTATTCTTTGAAAAGTCAAACTTGACAACAAGGTTGCTATTTTATAGAAATGTTGGGAATTAATCAAAACTAACGCACGGTTTAATCCAAAAACTATTTTATTTACATCATATAACAGTAAAAACATTAATATAATATATATATATATCAAAAATTTAGAAAGTATTAAGACAGAAGTGAATTCCAATAAATAAATGTAAGATTTAAATTAATTTCATTTTTTACAACTTTAGAAGCATGTTTCCATGGAAGGCTTCATTTTATTCATTTTTTAAAACTTAAATAAGCTAACTATTATAGATTAAATATATAAAATATCGATAAATGCAGAAAATTTCCAACATTATATAAGTAAACTGAGATTTTGGCAATGTAACATAACACTGCTTCACCCTTTTAATATCTATGTTCTTGCTAGAACATGAAGCAAATGCAAAATAAACATTAACGTTTATAATCCAGATATACCTAGATATCCAGTGTAGAATATATATATATGTGTGTGTGTGTGTGATGATATATTGGACTGTTTTAATTATCTATCATTAAATGCTGACTGTTTAGAAAATTTTAAACTTTATTTACAGTTTTCCAAATGCCAACAACTCTTAGTAATAATTCACAAAGAAGAACACAGGTTAGTAAACTTATATAGTGTTTCAAGTGGTATTATTCTGCAGTTTTCTTCAGCAGATATTGGCCTGACTAGTGACAATGCTGAAGAAGAGTGGAGAATAATACTGCTCAATCTGGGCATCTTTGTGTGTTGTTATTAGCAGTTGTGTAATTGGAAAAGTTTTAAAAAGGTTAAATTTTTTTAGACATTCAACACTTAATGACAGATGATGAAAATAGTCCAACAACATCTAAAATACTATCTTTACAAATCTTCAGGTAAATGGTGTGTATATTCTCTTATTTTTCGCTTTCACTTTCTTTGCATATCTTCATATATATATATATTGCTTATAACACTTCTTTCATATACACTTCAATGCAAATAAATTTTCTTAACAACTTCTTTATTTTCCTTACAGTTTTGACTGTCCAGCAGTCTTCATCAGAGCTACAATATTTGAATAATATTAACACATAACCATTATTTCACACACACACACACACACACACATATATATATATATATATCAAAATATACACATATATTCCCTTCATACATATACATATATAGATCCACATCACCCCTAGACATATATATATAAATTCC
Source organism: Epiperipatus broadwayi (assembly GCA_028023455.1). Lineage (NCBI taxonomy): Eukaryota > Metazoa > Onychophora > Udeonychophora > Euonychophora > Peripatidae > Epiperipatus > Epiperipatus broadwayi. The sequence goes on from JAQFVV010006778.1 coordinate 245,697, forward strand.
ATACCTACATCTATATATACATATGCATATCCAAATATATACACATACATCTTTTACACATACATATATATACACAGATACACATACACCCATAGACATATATATATATACAAGTCCACATATATATCCATATGTATATTCAATTTACATATAAATTACATATATATATATAAAATATACAAAATATATCCAATACACCGTTTTTTTTTTTAATTACCTTTTAAAACTATTTTATTTTTACTTTTTATATATTTCAGTGAGAAAAATATATCTAAATTATTGAATCATTAATATTGTTTTTAAAAAAACACCTGTTAACTGCATATAGTAAAACTGATATATTTAAAGATAAACACATATACTTTATACCAATTTTTATATTAATAAACATTTTGTTTGAAAATGGTATGCAGTTTTAATTTATTTGTTATGACTTTAATAAAAAAAATGTATCTTTTTTTTCAATTCATGATAGTGTCATATGTCTACTAAATAAATGTATGTCACACATTCTCTCTAACCTGAAATCTTTGTATAAAACTTGTAAATTAAATTATTTGATATTGATAAGCACTGTACAAATTAATAACAGATGAGAGTGAGACTGAGCCAATTAATAAATGCTGATTCAGAATGAATGCATATCTTGAAGGTCAATGTCTTCACAGTTTTTATTTTCATGTTTCAAGGGTATGGGATGAAGCACAGATTGAAAATGTATGCAAAAAGTATTATTGCATAAAAAAGATTTAAAGTTATATCTGGGATAGACATAATCTTTAGACTAATGAATGATTGTTAATAATCATTAATATGGGTATCTGAAATAATATGTGTCAAAGTTATCAGTGTAAAAAAATTAACACTTGTAAATTAATTTTAATAATTTGCTATAAAAGTATTTTTTTCAATGTGATTTTTAAATCTTTATATTTTAACAAGGACAATGTGATCATATGTTTGTGTAATTGTAGTTTGATTTTAACTACACACACTACATTTCTGACTCATTCTACTTCCCAACTTTTAGCTCAAGTTCTTGAGAATTAAGAAAGAACTTAGTAAGCTTAATATGTTGGCTGATTTTAGTTGTGAACTTTGTTTGAAACAGTACAATCACTAAATAAATCAGTTTAAAATTGGATTAGAAACAGAAGTTCTTCTGGAAAAAAATTATACATTTAAATATCCCTAATTGTGAATTACCATGTGAACCGTAGAAGTAATGGAATCTAGAAAATGTGATCTAAAATAACTGATATCATGCAATCTGCCTAGATACTCTTAGAAGTAATAATAAAAAATATTAGAAAGATTTATAAAGTAGGAGGAAATGATAGTATTAAACATAAGTATTATAAATCTATTTTTTCTAAATATAGATGCATGGAATATACAAATTTTAATTGATACAAATTGTTCAAGAATAAAACTGAGGACTGCTGTCATGATTTAATATTGATATAGCTCATCTTCCAGGAAAAGGAAATCAATGATAACTATAATTTTCTTTAAAAGAGCAGACAAGTCAGCAAATGAAGATGCATATTATTGGATCTGCTATGAAATTTAATTTAATATCTTTTTAGAATTCCTTGTTGTATCAACCAAAACCTTATGGTATTGAAACTTGCCATACACAGTAGAGTTTCTTCTCACTTTATGGCTGTAGTCCTACATTATTCAGGAAATTTAGAAAAGTTTTTACTTAAACAATATTACATTGCACTTAATGAATCAATTTTTTCTTATTGAAGATTTAATGCAAGTATTGCTACAGAGAGTAGACTTTGGTGTTGTTGGAAATAATAGTATTGGAGCTCTAAATTCAAATAGTTTGTCACTATTGAATTTTTACATGATACAATGATTGAATATTACAAACATTTTGTTTAGGTAGAAAAATCATTACAAAGGAAGATAGATACATTGCATTATAGTTAGACATCAGAAAACAGAAGAACTTCATATTACATGAGCATTTCAAGCACAGATTGTCCAATGGATCATAGATTAGACATTCCATGATTAAAATGATAAATGCATTAAAAATAGACATCATTCCAAATGTATGTACAAAAAAATTGATCTTTATTTTTCAGAAATATTTATTTTATGTACTAAATTTTAACAGCTATTACATAATAATATTGCTAATTTGGACCTTCAGGATTGTCATAAATTCTCTTAATGTATTATGGATAAATCTTTTTTGGGGTTCATGGAAAAAGAAGACTCATTGATTTTATTATTAGTAATTTAGATTTGCCCATATATAAGCATTTGGGTTGGATAGAATAAGTGGATTCATTTTATTCTTTCCTAAATACTATATCTTGTGTTGGGAGTCAAAGTATTCATTTATTATCAACACTCATAAAAAGCGCATGCACAATAGCTTGAAAAGCTGATATTTAGTGTATTAGTAATTTAATTAAAAGACAAGGTGGCATTTTATTTTTGGCACAATAATAAATTAAATGTGTAATTTTATAATAAATATAGAGATCAAAAAAAAATTCAATGTCTAACCCTAAAAATGAATGATGACTTAAAACTGAAGAAATGGATTTCACTAATTATGATCATTCTCTATCTTTATTTGTTGCACTTATAGCAATATATGGACCTGAGAAATGATATCACAATCCTATTACTTCTAGAAATGATATTCTTTTATATCAATCATATTTTCAAGAAATGGTAGGAGGATTTTTATCATTTTTTGAATAACGATACAAAAACTGAAGTGGTAATCTTTAATTAAATATAATTTTTTTTTATTAATCTAGATTTGGGCATAAATATCCAGCTTAGCAAAAACAAAATAGCTTTGTATTCTTAAAAAATGGAAAGGATGTGGGTCCTGATAAAATACTTAGAAAAGATTTAAAATGTACTTGTGCTTTCAAAAATATTGGAACATTTTAGGAATATATGTATCAATGAAATTGTGCTGCCTAATCTTAAGGATGTTCTAATATTCCAGTTTTTAAAAATAAAGAAACTAGACAAGATTACAGTAATGATAAAATATTATTATTATCTATTACAGAAAAAAAATACTTTCAGGGATTTTGTTGGATAAGTTGCTTCCAACCATAGACAAAGAATAATCAAAGACCCAATCAAAGACTCGTGATTTACAGAATCAAAAAGCACTAAAGACATGGTTTTTATTGCCAGGCAAATGCAAAAAAGGGTTAGGAACAAAAGCTTGATTTACACATTGCTTTTATTAATTGAGATAAGAAATTTGATTGAGGAAATCAAAAAGGTGCACAGTATTGTTTGAAAATAGTTGGTTGTCCATTAAAATTTATTCATATTATGCAGCTTATAAATAAAAAAATGAGAGAAAAGATTATTAGTATAGATATAAAATGTATGGCATTTGCAATAAAAACAGGTGTTAAACAAGAATATGTTCTTGCTGCAATCATATTTGTCAGTTTTGGACAGTTGTCTTTTGAATTACTTATAAGTAGCTTAATGAAATAGGGATCAAGATATGTCATAAATTTGATAGTGAAATGTGTAATTTAAATCCATAAAAGTAAAAAAAAATTGATTCAATTAAAAACAATAACAAGAATTTTATCTTTTGGGATTCTGGAATTATGGTACATGAATGATTGTGCTATTTTTTCAGTTCACAAAATGATTTACAGAATGTAATGAATGTTTTGAATGCAACATAACATGAAAATGTAATCCAGATTAAGTACTCTGTTAGTTTTATAAATAGAAAAATGAGCTTAGAATATTGAGGTACAACATAGATGATGTCAATGTGTTGCTGCTATTAACAGGTAAAAAATACAGTATTTTACCACAAGAAAATAACTATGGCAATTAAGTTCACTATATAAAGAGCTGTTATTTTACCTAATTTACTGTATGAAAGTGAAATATAGACTCCATATCGATGTGATGATGCTTTATAAAATTTTAAAAACACAATGGCAAGATTATAAAACCAATGAATATATTTTTTAACTTGCTGGGTGTGATACTATAGAGTTACCCATTGTAAAATCACAATGGGATTAGATATGTAAAAAAAAGAAAAATGTAAGATTTCCCAAAAGTATTTTGTGGTAAACTTGAGCATGGTTTTTGTGAGATTAAATCCTTTTATGTTACAAACACTATCTCAAAGACATTTTAAAAAAGTACAACATTGATTGTTTACACAAAGGTAAAACTCTCTATATAGTAGCACCACTCAGTGCAAACCAGAGTAATTAATGGATTCAGGAAGATTTGTGCATAAAATCCCTATCTAGCGCCTAGTCATTAAGCTAGAAACTAGTCTGGGGATTTGGATGAAACTTTCCTGCATCCATTGATTACTTTGGCTTACACTGAGTGGTTATACTGTATGGAGTATTTTGCCTCAGCTTGTGTAAGCAAAAAAGAATGGTGATTATGTGATGTTTAATTGTTTCTATTGGAAAGATATGGTAGAGAATAGAATACAGTGGAGAGCTACAATTAAAAATTATTTGAAATATTAAAAAAATATCCGGAAGAAATTAAAAGTCATCATCATAAAATACCAAATTAAAAAATAAACAAAAATGTTCTATATGTGGATATATTGGTGTTTCACTGATTGTTTTTGTATAGTTATTACAAAGTCCATTTTTAGATCAGTTTTTTTTATTTCCTTTGGAGTTAAAATGGCCATATTTGTTTACGAGTGGCTTCTATACATAATCTTTAATAATAAATAAAAAATGCAAATTATAACTTTTTAAGAAAACATTCTTTTTTCCCTCAAACTTTTTGACTATAAGAGTGACTTTCACCCTTTCGCTTTCTCTTTACCAAAAAAAGGAAAAAAATCTAATAAGTATTTTCCGATATTTATAACAAGAAAAGTTCTATTAGTGTTAACTTAATTGAATTGATCAACTTTTTTCAGTTACTTTCAAAGAAATCAATTGGGTTATATAAATCAAGGACTTAGAGTTGTTCTTTACTAAATGTCAAAACTAAATCTTTTAGCACCAACTGTACCTTAGCTTCCTAAGAATTCAAGGATCTGTTTAATTACCTATTAAAAATCTCCCAATTATTTTTTTTAAAAAAAAGATAAAAAAAAAGTTTTTTTTTTTAACGAACATATTAATGTATAAAATTTTTTAAATCGCAGACTTTTTTTTTTTTAAGATCTGAAAAAAAAAAAAAATTGTAAAAGAAGTCGGATAACTCTAACAAAATGGATCAAAAGATATTTGTTAAAATTTTCATTTCTTAGAAATGAAATTAAACTTTTCAAAGCCGTTTTGATTCATATTACAGCAATAAAAAATAATCGAACTATAGTTGCAGGGAACTAATAAATATATATATATATATGCGTGGGATTTTAATAAAAATCTAACTAAAATATGAAATAAATGAAAATGATACCGTTTCCCTTCTCTCCATTTTTTTTTCCAGATTCTGATACTAGCATGTATCTTTTTTACATGTCTTTGATCATAAGTTTCAGTAATGAGGAATCGAATCAAAGTTTGAAATATATTTAAAATATATTATATAAAGTTAAATATCTTTAAAAATAATGTCTATATGAAGTTAAATTATAACATATGCTATATGAAATACTTGAAAAAGTGTATGTTCCTAATGTATCTGTAGTAAGAGAGTTTGGTCTGACTTCTGGACTGATAGATGATTACAGTGGGTTTATAATAAAAATGTAACTAAAATATTAAATAAAGTGTGTCCCCCCCCCTCAATTTTTAAAAATTATTATACTAGTATTTTTATTTAATTAGCTATGACAATAAGTTAACTTTAAATAGATTAGGATTATTTATTTATTTCTTTTATTTGCAATAATAATTTATTTACAAGAGTACATACATTTTACATTTACATTTGCAATAATAATATAATATTGTTTATTAAAATAAGTACACTTGGGTCTCGTTTTATGCGTAGATAGGTTCCACAGAAAACTTGCACAAAAATATATTTAACTTACCTTGAAAAATGGGGGTTAGGTTCTGTAATTTTCAGAAATCGCATAAAAGCAAAGCAACAAGAAAAAACTATTTTAAAATTCACATTAAAAAAAAATAATGAAATAAAGTATGACTAATAAAAATTTTCAAATATTTGAAAAAAATTGATACAAGACAAACTTTTTTTATTAACTACAGTACTTAATTTTACCTTTTTTCATACGTATTTTAATCATTATCGCTATTTGACGATATTCAGTTCATTTGACAACTGGTAAGAAATCAATTTCATCCAAGAGGAAGTACAACTAGCATTGTCAGTCTTCTGCTGTGTTAATGGTTTTCTGTCAACAATGTAATCGGGGATGAAACTTTGAAACAATCATTTTACTAATTGTTTATAAAGGTTGCGATATCCAGACATATAACTAATTTAGCTCTTGTTGGAATTTAAGAGATTGTTCATTGCAGCAAATTCTCTCAGATTTCAGCATTTTCCAATGTTTTTCATTGACTTACACATCAACATAAAATGTATAATTAAATGATGAATACTTATCAGAAAATAATAAATTTGTCTTCATTCAATAGATGTTTGGTTTATTACTGAAATAAATTTTAAATGTTCACATTTTGTTTCTATATTAAAAAAATGAGATCACAATCAAAACAAAAAAATTTATATGTTATCGTTTCTAGAAAACTTATTTTCAGTTTACAAAATCAACAAAATCTTTGTTATGTCTGATTATTTTTAAAAATCTAAAAGAGTATTTATTTCTGATATATCTAACAAAATATGTTTTAAAGGTTTAAATTTTTTGAATATTTATTGCGATATTTTTATATTCGTAACTATAAATCTATTATTATTATTTACTCATAAGTAAGATTCTAAATAGCTTTAGGCCATATTCATGTTAGCTACTAATATAACATTATATTTTTGAAAAAAAAAGTATTTCAAGTCAAAATAAGTTATTAATAATTTAAATTTCTTGATATCTAATAAATATAGTGAAATATGAACTTCTTTATAAGAAACATGAATTGCATAACTTCAAAATCGCATTAAAAAAATCTGCATAAAACGAGACCCAGGTGTACATTTATTTCATTTACTCATTTAAATATGGGTCAAAATATATTTATACAAATATAAATGTCATCTTCTACTAAGCCTTGCACTTTTAAATAGAAGAAAATTTTTATAATATTTTAGATATTTACATAAAAATTTAAGCATAATATAAAATATGCTAATAAAACAATAACAATAAATTACATTTTAATAATGTTATTAATTATGTAATAAAGATATTGATTATATAGCATTAGATATTCATATATTTTTTTCTATATACCAATTCCCCCCCCTCCCCCTTTAATATTTATTTTAATTTGCTTTTTTATTTCAGTATAATGTTGCAAGCTTTTTAATTTAATAGGTGAATTAGTAAATAATTTAGGAACACAATGGCTTCTTACTCTAGTTCCATATTTATTATAATGTTTTGAAACCATGCATGTATCTGTTTTTCTTATACATATTTTAAATTGCTTTATTATATAAGATTTCTTGAAAGTACGATCAAATTTTTTTTCTCTATAATTATATAATCCAGAAGTTGATTTAATAATAAAATATTACTTTTGTGTACACTTTTTTCTTTATTGATATATTTTTCTTCTATTAGATCAATTATCCTTTTTTGCAGTAATCTATTCATATTAAAAAAGCTTGCAAAACCATAAATCATTATTCGATATCTCAATAAAGATTCATATAAAGATTTATATATAACAATAAGAATATTTAAAGAAACAATATCTTTAATTTTATAGAACATTGTGATAAAGTATCTAAATTTATTAATTAGTAGGTTTATATGATGTTTCTAAGACATTTTTTTTTATCTAATCATCATTACAAGATATCTAATATATTTTACTTGTTTTACTTTTATATACTTACTGTTATTACATTACTGTCACATAAATATTCATGTGAATGCAGATATATATCAATACTTTTATATTTCTTGTGAGGAGAGCATATAACATACATTTTGTTTTTTCTTCATTTATATAAATTCCTCTTTCAAAACACCAAAAAATAATTTTGTTCAGATTTTCTAGATATTTTTTAATTGCAATATCAATATTATTATATATACTCATTATTGGCATATTGATATATTAATCATTCAATATTCATATTTCCTAGATCATTTATGAAAATCAGAAACAACAATGCACTAAGTATAGAACCTTGAGGAACCCCATATAAATTTTTTGCTCATTACTCAATACATTTGATATTTTTGTTTCAACATATCTATCATTTAAATAGTTAAAAAAAAACTGGGCAATTTTCCTTGAATTCTACAATTTTGTAAACTGTGAATCAATTGCAAAAATCTAAACAAATTAGTTAAATATTTTTTATCATATAATGCACTATTAATTTTATCTATAAAATTTTGTAATAACATAGTTGTGTTTCTCCCTTCTATGAAACCATATTGGTTTTTATTAAAAAATATATTTTTCGTTAAATTTTTTAAAATTATTTTATAAATATATATTTGTATTATTTTAGCAACTGAAGGAAGAATAGATATAACTCTATAGTTATTAAAATTATTTTTAATATCAGATTTATAAACTGGTCTTACTATAGATGTTTTTAATAAACTAATTCACATGCACTTTATGAATCTTAATAATAAATGAATACTTTCACTTCCAACACAAGATAAAGTCTTTGCAAAAGAATAGAATTAGCTTGAAAAGCTGATCTTTAGTTTATTACAATTCATAAACATTGCGCTATATAAAATAAATGTCTCATTTATATAGATGTTTTTAATAATGTAAGAAACTCACTACTTTCTATTATTTTATTAATCATATAAATTGTAACATCAGATAGAATGTCAATAGTATTTTTTTTATGTCTACCATTCTTATTGTATCTCTACCTTATGTTAACTCAACATTATTTTATTATTTTATATAAATCTTCTTCATTTAAATCTGGCATAAATATTAAATGAGGTTGACCATTATACATTTTTGAAATATTACTACTATGAGCAATTTGTTTTAGTTTGTTAATTCTTTCTACAAATATATTATTAAAAGTATTTGCTAGAATAAAACTATCATCTATGTGAAAATATATTCTTAAATCTTCATCATTTATAGAACTTGATTTAATTAATAATATTTTATTTATTTTTTTCCAAGTTTTTTTTATGTCATCTCTATTTTTATTAAAAAATATTATTATAAAACAATCGTTTCTCTGCTCTTATTATAGAATTAACTTTATTTCTTAATGCCTTATATTTAAGAAATAAATCATGATTTTGTTTAGTTTTTTTTTTTTTTGCATTCTTCCCATAAGTTTTTTTTTTCTTGTATTAATTTCAATATATTTTTATTTTTCCAATTAATATGGAACTACTACTACTACTACTACTACTACTCTTCTTCTTCTTCTTCTTCTTCTTCTTCTTCTTCTTCTTCTTCTTCTTCTTCTTCTTCTTCTTCTTCTTCTTCTTCTTCTTCTTCTTCTTCTTCTTCTTATTCTTATTCTTCTTCTTCTTCTTCTTCTTCTTCTTCTTCTTCTTATTCTTCTTCTTCTTCTTCTTCTTATTCTTATTATTATTATTCTTATTATTATTATTATTATTATTATTATTATTATTATTATTATTATTATTTTAAATCACAATGATTTCTTGTGACTTATTGTAAACATCTTTGAAAATTTGTACAAACTTCTCATACATCGTATTAATGCCATTAATTTTTTTTGATTTCATTCCAATCAGTTTCATGTAAAAAATTTCTAGTTTATTATTATACAATATCAATTTATTTCCCACTATTTCTGATATTCTATTATGTTGTATTTTGTTTGGAATAGATATAAATGTAAACGAATGATCAGTAATCTCTTTTTTAATAATAGCAGTTAAAATATTATTTTTCATTAAGTTTGTCTGAATGTGATCAATACATAAAGAAACTGTATTATTCACTATAATTTCTTCTCTTGTGTATGTTTTAATATGACAAATTATCCCATAAGTAGTTAATGCATCTATAGTAATCTTCAACAATTTCGGAATTTTTATCTAAAACAATTTTCATGTCACCTATTAATATTATTTCATTGCTAATTAGTTTAAAATATTTTAATCTTGATTTTAATTCATCTATAAACATTTTATTATCATTATCTGGTGATCTGTATATTGCTAATAACATTTATTTAATTCAAAAGTTATATGAATTGCTTAAAGCTATTAAAAGTGACTACCAGTCTTTCAACAAAAATATTTTCTGTAATAAAAATCAATATACTTCATTATTTTCTATGATTTCTACAATATGCAATTTTTTTATAATTTATAATATTAGAAAATCAATCAAGTTAATTTAAGAGTATACAATTGCAATTAATTCATCCCAGTTTTTTTTATTCTGCCAAGGTTAGCATGAAGTGTATTTTAAAATATAAATTTTTTAGAGTACAGGCTTATTCATACTGCCCATCTATATGTAATATATAGGGGGTTTAGCACAAAATATGTATATTTGTGATTATTTATCTTTCCAGCATGTGTGTGATCAAGTGTACCAGCAGTATGAGATAGTATAGATGGCTCAAGGTCGTATAAAAGTCTGACTTCAACCCCCTATATATTACATATAGATGTGCAGGTATGAAAAAGCCTGTACTGTAGAAAAAAATTCATATTTCAAAATATAGTGCTTTAAGGTCTGCCCATTCCTTGTACATATATGTAAATGGACTATGTCCTGTACATAAGGAGTCAGATTGACTTTTGGTCAACATTTATGTAAGTTAAATTATATATTTTTTCATTTAGCTGAATTTCTTTATAGGTCATCTCCATTGCCTGTTATCAGAGCATATTATCCTATAATATTTCTATTTGGCGTAATAATTCTCTGTATATCTTCATGTGTTTTATAAAATTATACATTGCATATTATCTTTGGAAGACTTTTATTCTCTTCTACTTCAGATAAAATAACAGAGCAAGTGATATTAAATGTTAATCACTTGTATAAATATGATATCATTTTTGACATTTATTATAGAAACCTTTTTCTGCATCATAGAATTTCTATTTTCAATATTAATCTTTTTCATAGATCCTAATTAGTTTTACCAATTTTTTTGAAGGAACCAAAGTAGAAGATAATATATATTTTGGTTTTAAAGTCTTTAATACATTTATATATGGCAGTTCAATTGATTTGAATAATATTTATCATGTAACTTTTAAAAAGCATTTATGCCAATCGTTGTGCAAATATATGTTAATTTTATTATATAGTTATAGTCCTATTTCTATTTTGGGGGATATTTATTTAACTTTACTCTTTTTGCTGCTTGTGATTCTGTTGTAGTTTTTTTGTTTAATTTGTTAATTTTTCTACGTAAGTTTTTTTTTACAACTAGTTCCTTGTAGCTTTCAAATAGTTGTAATATATTTTTGATTATTTCATAAAATAAATTGAATTAAATAAATAAAAATAGATATGTAGTTTTTTATCATTAGCTTCAAATTTAATCCAGATTCTCCGATTCATGATCTCTACTCCCAATTTCATTCCAGAATTTTTTAAATCTAATTCATGTATCTCATGCATAGTTTCTTTCTAGATCTTTTATAATCTTTTGTAATCCAGTTCAACCATCAATTGCTATTTTTTAAAGCAATATATTCTTCATAATTGCATTTTGGCCAGTTAATTTTTTAACAAAATTGGTTCGTTTTCTGACCCATGTATTCCAGTGTGAATTATTATTTGCTTCTTCTAATATAATTTAGTGGTACTAATCGATACACTAGGCCAGATGGCTGGTGGCATTGTTTCTCTCCTAAAAACACAGAAATATGCCATTTCCATGGCCCAATATTTCTGTGCTTTTGCAAAAAAACTTATGGCCTATAGAACAGTGCTGTTCATATTAGCCGCTGCAGGCACATATGGCATTGCACACCAATATTATGGGCTCTGCTAATGTGCTTTGTGATACTATACAAATATGAAAACTTAGCAGATCGCTACATATGATATGAGGGTGAAGGGAATTTAAGTGGCCAATACTGTTGTAATATGCATTATAATTAAAGATCTTACCCCGTACTCGACATACTATTTGATACTAATAATTATAAGACCACCGCAGTGCTTTTCTACAAATTTTGGAAGATGGGGGAAATTGCAAAAGCTATGTTTAAGCACCTTTCCCCATAACTCATGTGAATAGTCATGTAAATTACAAGACAAAAAAAATGTCTAAGGTTGCACGTAGTTTTGGAAATCATTAACTTTGTTTGATCAGTTATGACAAATTATTTGTCAACACCTCCCCAAAAAAACCCATTAAAATAAGATTATAACTGTTGACTTTTTCAACTTTGTTTTTTTTTTTGTTTTTATTTGAAAAAAATATTGCAAATTTTTTTTTGTTTGACTATAGAGCGATTTTTTTTTTCCATATGTCATAGCATCGGCCAGGACGCAAACCCACAATCGTCTGCAACAAACTACTTGCTTGCAAGGTGGCTGCAATGACCTCTCAGCTAACAATGCTTGACTAGGGCGATTTTTGTTTTGTTTTTATTTGTATACCGCTGCCTATACTAAAACTTTTATTTTTAAAAACAATTTTTATTATTTACCTTTTTTTTTTTAAAAAAAAAAGAAAACTTTTGTCTCTATGTTTTGTCTCAGTGATGACAAATTATTTCTTCCCATCTTCCCCAAAAAAGATTTAAGTAAGATCAAGACTTTTGACTTTTTCAACTTTGGTTTTCTTTTTTAAAAGTTTTTCAAATATGGCGATGACTATACGGCGATTTATGTTTTGGCTTGATTTGTATTATGCGCTGTTTTTAATTTTGCCATTTTTGAAAACAAAAATGTACAAATATTTGAATCAAATCTTGTATTGTAAATTATTTACAAGAATGTCAAAATATTGGTTTAAAAAAAAAGTCCTATCAAATGTCAAAATATGTCACAAAATGAGTAAAAAAAAAGTCGTATCAAATGTCCAAATCTTTTTTAAAAAGGTGGAGAAAATGTAGAAATATTTTAAAATAAAAAAGTCGGACAAATTGGTCAATATATATATTTTAATAAAAGTCAGAGAAAATGTAAAAATCATTTCATTAAAAATTGTGGGACCCGAATCGATATAATTGTATGTTTTTAGCAGAGAAACAATGTTACCAAGCGGCTGGCCTAGAGTAACGATTAGTATCAATTTTTTTGTACTTTCTCATATGGACTGAAATCTCTGTATGATACTTTTATTAAGCACCAAAGTTTCAGATTTACATTTATGCACTGGTGAAGTATGTTTGTCAAAAATTCTTTTTTGTCAAACATCTAATATATATATACACTTCAATTATTAGAAATTCAAATTTAGATCTATAATTAATTTCCCCTATATGTTTTTATTGTAGTATTCATATGACGAAGATATTTATAATTATTAACTTCTTTTAATTTATTATTGCCAATATTTATTTTATCTTGTAATGAAAAGTCATTAACATTGTTCAATCTTCTTAGGATTTTTTTTAAAGTCTTAATTCTTTATGTTCATCTAATAATTTTCACAACATTACTTGAAGTTCTGAAACTTTACTTGCAGAAAAAACTACATCACTTGCAAAATCTAAATAACTTAAATAATACCCATTTATTTTTAATTCCCTACTTTTCTATTTTAATCCACAAAACACTTCCTATAGTATTGCTGTGAAATATTTTGAAAATATGGAATCACTCTATCATATGCACTTTAATGTTAATCTTGTTCATATCACCACATGATCTAATCATTCTAATAATTATTATGGTTTAGAATTCGACATATCCTGTGTCTATATCTTGATGTTCTGACGCTTCAATGAAGAGGAAAATGTTTCTTTTGTCTATTGTCTTTTTATTTTCTATAAATCCTAATTATAATGCTAATTCAACCTTACTAATCCATTCTATGATTTCGTTTGATATTTATATATTAATTAGTATACTATAAATATTTTAAAATAGTTATTAATTAAATGGATAACTGTGTTAATATAAATAATATTCCCATGAAAAGCACTCTTTATTTGACTGGAAATATTTAGGTTCATAAATTTTAAGCTCCAACTAAATTTGCACTCCAAGTTATGGTGATGTCAACACAGTATTCTAATTATTATGCAATGAGACGATTTAATAATACTCTTCTTCATAAAATGGAAGCAAAAAATTGTTTTAGATAATTTAATATTTAATAAAAATAATTTTTTTTTTTACTAACATTATAATTAATACGTTTTAAAAAAATATTTTGTTTGTTAGTATTTAAAAATATATAAAGTAAAACTCCTCAGCACCTAGATTGTGTTCCAAGCCTTACTAGTGATTAGCATGGATAATGGATAATATTTCAACTATTGTTTTTTTTAATAATATATATATATTGCTTGCTGTAATGTACTGTTTTTAATGCTCATATATCTATACAAAATGCACACTTTTATTATTTGTATACTATGCACATATAAATTAATGTTAATGCATAAACAAAATTTTAAAATAGTAATTATTGAAAGAACGCACACATATACATTATGCATGTTAATTTATTCATATTCATTCAAAATAAAAACAAAAACTTATTCTATGATACCTTTGTTATTTTTATTACTAAATGGCCTGTGAGTATCTGGCTAGTGATGTTTTGGAGAAATTTATGAATCAGAACAACTCGGGCTATTTGGGCAATATTTTCTTTATTAGCCATTTTTTTAAAAAAAAATCTGTTGGAAGTGTGATAACAGCCTTGTTATTGATAAATATTTCTTCTTTAGTTTTGATATCAGCTTTGAAATATATACTGCTATCCTTGCAAAGAAATCAAGTCATTCATCATATATTTTTTTTAATAAGCATGTATTACAAATGTTATATAATGAGCATGTCAATAGCTCTTAACAAGCCTTTCTGAATATACCTATCAATATCCTAGAATTTCACTGATGAAAACCAACAGCTAGAAACTGATCTGATGATAGGGATATTCAGAAAAGCTTGTTAAGAGCTATTGGCATGCTTATTATATAAAGACAGCTATCGTCTTCTTGTAATACATAGCTCAGAGTCACCATTTCATATTATTGATTTAATTCTCCATACCATAATTTTTCTGATACATCATAAACTCATCTACAAAAACATTTTTTCCATTCATATCTTTTATCCATAAATTTAATACTATTTAAGTTTTTATCAACAAAACTATACTTTAGCCATTTTAGGATCATTGAGCAGCAGCATGAATATGCTTTTCTCTTTTCACTATTTCTTTAATAGATACTGTATTTATTGAACATATGATCCATATTGAAATATAATTTTTTTTCATATTAAATCAATAACTTTCATTTTATCATTAAAAAAAGAACATTATGAATTCCCTTATATTTTGAAGAGTTACACAGAGGCAAAACTCCCCCTATAGCAATGCCACTCAGTGCAAGACACAGAAAGCAATGGATGCAGGAAGGTTTGTGCACAAAAACCCTAACTAGGGTCTACTCATCCATTATCCCCAGACTACTTTCTACTATATGAAGAGTTTTGCCACTGTGTAAACAGTTTGTGTAAGCATAAAGAATGATGATCATGTGATATTTTGAAGAGTTGCTGGCTTTTATGCTTAATAAATATTTTATTAAATCATACACTATACTAAGTAAAACTTTTGAAAAAAAAACACAAAGAAAAAGCAAACAAACCAAGTATTTTCAACTTTCTTAATATATAAAAAAACACTAGTAAATCAACTCATATAAACTTAAGGAGATAACATTTGAATATGTTAGGTTAGAAAATGATTGTTGCCATAGGGTTCATAAATTTACCAAGTATATAAATTTTAATATTATTTTTTGTTTATTTACTGTTTTGTTTTAACAGCATAAAATTGAAATAACATATGTTGATATGACAAATGTTGTGGTTTCACTATATTATTATATTCCTTTTTTAGATACCTAAGTTATTAATGAAAATAAATAGTAATTGATTCTATTGTTCAAATAAATTTATTTATTTATTTGTATTAAGATGTACAAACACTTAAAACAGAAAATCAAATAAAGAGACACCACTGATTGTAAAAATAAAGCATAGGGTAAACGCAGGTAATAGTATGATATTCTACTCATTGGTAATGAAGATTGCTAGTAATGATACATCATAGCCATATACTTGTAGTCATATAGAATCTTTTTCAACAGCATTGATTAAATCTTTTTTTACAGTCAGTGCCTTGACATCATATGATCAACCTATTTATTCTATAACTAATACTAGTTCACTCTGCATTTACTGGCTAATACTAAATGGTTACCAAAATTATTTTTGGTGTAATTACATAGGAAAAACAATGTGATTCTGTTTATGACTCTCGCCCAATCTTTTAGTCTGGTTTTGAGCTGTAGAGTATAGATATGACATACATGTTCTAACCATGTTCCCACAATGTCTTTCTAGTGTTTATAAAAAAAATACATTTGCATGTATATGTCTACATAAATCTTTACCCATAAATATACTTTCATCACTACGTGGAAGCGAGGATAAAGCATTCTTTACATGTACTACTGCAGAACTAAGATATCTTCAGAAGTTTTCTAGAGTGGGACAGTAAAAAATAAGTATTATTTATCAGAATTGCCAATATTTAGGTTGTAAGGGATTTAACAAAGTTTCATCAATGATACATTTTATGGCTAAAACCAGATACTCGCATTATTAACTAATAATTAGATATCTAGATAGATTGGCTGTGAACTGGATATCTGAAAGAAAATCTTATAAACCTGTCTGGATCTTGAAGAAAAAAATTCCAATTTTACCAACCAAGAATTGCATCATGCGAACCTTCATTATTCTCTGTTTGTAGTATATCAACACAAATGTAATTTTCTACAGGCGTTGGTGACGGCTTTGTCAATGCCTGTTTTTTTTAAAAAGAAAATCTTGTTAATTAATTAACACTACTTGTTCTCCTTAGCAATTTATTTACTGCTTATAGGTGAAAAATCAAATTTTAATACAAATTAAGATTCCGATACTATAATGATTTTTAAAGTTAGGATTACGTTATTTTTTTAAAAAGAAAGAAATGTTTTTATAATTAGTTGTTAATGCAAGTGAATTTTGAACATTAAATAGAGTGGCTGTTTACGGCAGCTTTTTTAAATGACTCGGATGGGATTTTTTTACTTCACTTAACAGAAGAAACTTATCAGAGTCCATTAGCTCATTATTCTACTATTTTAGTTACTGGGCTATACAGCGCAGGTCTCTTTGAGGGGGGGGGGATATTAGTATTGAAAATGCTGGTAACAATTTTAAAAACATTTCTTTTTATTAAACGTTAAATTCGCTTAAAACAAATATTTGTTCTTTTCTTTTTTTTTATTTATTAAAAAGTTAATAAAAACACGAAATACCCCACCCCCCTTCCAAAAAAAACAACAACAACAACAACATTTTATTCTGTTTGAGTTTTTAAAATACTTATGACTTTAATTATCTTTAAAAATAAATGTCGTATTATTTGCTGACCACTTGAGACGGAATTGTTTGAAGTCGTTTAACAAACATATTCTTTGTTTTTAATTTAATATCAATAATTTAGAACTCGAGAGTTGAAGTTCTATGCTTCGATGACTTTTCCTGTCGCTTCTGGTTTTCGAAATTTACTTGAAATCTCAAGCGGCAGACCATTCAATTATTATTATTATTCGTTTATTTGTAAGAAGAAAAGAAAATATGTCTTTTTTTATCATTATTTAGCTTCAATTTCTTTTAGCTAGCTAACTTTTAATAAACATATAAAAATCTTACATAGAAGGTGAACCCATCAATGGTTTACCTTTACTTCTGTCACTGAATATTAGACTTTGTAGTCATTAAAAGGTCAACCATAATGTGCATTTAACCACATTTTCATAAATCAAAGGCAGTTAAAATTTTCATTTATAAACTGATAAGTAAAGTGACTATAGATAGATCTGGATCTTCTTATAAAATCCTAATATGTCTAGCAAGATGAATCTATCAGTTTTTATATTAAATCTGTAAAAAAAATACTTGGCCCTACATTCCATTTCTTGTGGCATAATTATTTATTTCAAATAATTCTTGATTAAGCAGCCAGAAGGAAGATGTTATTTTGAGACATGTTATATAGTAAAACTATACAATAAGTTAGTGATAAATCTGATTCACTTAATAACTTTTTGATACATTTGTTATGATGCAATACAGTGTGGCTTCTCCCTTTTTCGGAGTCAGGAATCACTCAGCCACTATGTCCAGAAAAATCTGTTAGCCATCTTACTTCCCCTTTCCATTCCACACTCTAAGATTTTCCCATATTCTTCTCTATCCTGCTCCATCCAACATAATCTTTGTCAACTCCATGGCCTTTTATATCTGAATCTCTCTTATCTTTTCCCAAACCCAGCATAAAAAACAATAACTCATCTTCTATTATTATTAAGCAAAATTATTGTCTGACATCTGATGAAAAATTATAGAAAAAGAAGAAAGCCATTAGAATTTGAATATGCCAGTAATATTTCTCAATGTAATAATTATTTCTCTACTACAGTGGTAGAGCATGAATCCCTGGCTCTTGTACTCCTTATAAATTCCCAAGCAATAAAGCCATTTGTTTATTTATTTAATTTTCTTAATAGCCCCATTATTTTAAAGAAAGATTTATAAACTTTTTAGCCTCATAAAATAGTTTTCACTTTCTGGAATGACTTTTTTTTCCTGAAGTCTAAGCATATCATCAGCATCAATGAATTTTCTGATTGTGTTTTTTGGAGATAACTGATGAATATATCAAAAAAGTAGGAGAAAGAACTGAATCTTGAAGGATTCCAATCTTCTATAAGAATTATATATTGTCTCTTCAATTTTCATTGGACTTTTAAAAGGAGACAACTTTTTCATATTAATCACAAGCTAAGATTAGACAAATAAAAGTAATAATGTATTTTTAATTTGGACTTGAGTATTTTTTCATTATGCACTGTTGAAACAGAACTTGTTATCAACAGCTTCCTTTTTGCCTAAACAATCTATTATCTAGATAGATGACTCTTGACTATTGGCACAATTATTAAGACTATTCTTTTAAACCAATTGTTGGGATGGTGAGGAATTAGATGTAATTTTTGGATTATTTTATGTGGTCTACAACTTTTACATACTAGTTGATACATAATGTGTCTTGAAAAATTTCAAGCACTAATTAAAAAAAAGTCATTGGTTACAATGGTCTGTAAATTATTGATATTCATTGCAGTGCAATAATTGTTGTTCCACAGGGTGTTATACAATCACCTTCTCTTTGTGTAAAAGCAGTTTATTGAAGAGTGGAGATAAGTGCAATTATTTTGGTTCTTTCTACAGTGCAACCATTATATATATATATATATATATATATATATATATAACAATATATATATATATATATATATATATATATATATATATATTGTGACCTTCCAGATTGGCATCATGAAGGAATGTGGGAAGTTCACATTGTGCCAATAGTGGTCAGGGGTACTTAATAATAAAAAAAATTGTGATATAACTTAATGTATAATTTGGTTGAAATGTTTTTAGGATGTTAGTTGGAGTGTACCAATCATTAAATTTTTTTTATGTATATCTAATAGTGGGAGAGGGAAATGGATTGTATCAGGAGTTGTTGGTATGAAAGCTAAACTAGGGAATGAGTATTGTTTGTCTGTAAGGCCATGATGAGTGCTTATTCATTAATTTTCTAATCTATTGTTTATTGCCATTCCAAGATCTAACTAATATATGTGGGTACATGTCCATTCACATCATTCCACACTTCACACTTCATTCATATTTCTAATTATCATTCAGAATACCTATCTTGCAATAACATCATTTATTCTGTCATAGATATTTTTAATCGCTCAGTCAATAATAGACTTCTGGATTACTGAAAAGACTGATGCACACAGTTAATATTTTTTTTTAGTAATTATTTATTGCATAAAATCTTTCATTTGAAAATGTAAAAGTTATTTATTTTATTTATTATTAGTTAGTATTTGTAATTTAATATTATTTTTTCCAATATTCTATTCATGACATTTTTTTAAAAGTAATAAATTCTTGCATATTGTTGGCCTCATTATAACTAAAAAAAGAGGAGTGGCTAAGTAGGCAGAAGGCTTCAGAAAAGAAAAAGTTTTAGAGGTGAAATATTTTTTTCTGAAGAAAAGGCAGTAAAAATAAAGTAGAGATAATTTACTGTAATAAAACAAGTGAACCTAATATTTTCATCCAATTCTCTACTGTTCCTTTTACTAATTAAACTTTTCTCATACTACTCAAGCATGAATGCCAACATGTAATTGTGAAGAACACAGGATAGAATTATTCAATATGGAAGGATACACTTTTAAAGGTTCACCAGTCTCAGCTTTTATCGACTAATAATTTGAATTTACTTCTATTTAAGATGCATGGATATTATATTAAAAATTGCTAGTACAAATTTGCTATAACTTATTTATAATGAGCAGTGTGGTACTGAAAACACATAAATTAACAATACTAATAATAATTGGAAAAGTTATGCTGAACTGTTTAGTGAAGTATTTTATTGACTCTCATTTAATAAGTTTTCTATTTTTATTGTGTAAAATAAGGCTGAAAAAGAGAAATTATTCATTCTAATACTTTACATTATTGGAATAATTATGTATACTAAATTACCTTACCATTCACACCTATAAATGAGTGATAGAATGCATGACTTAATGATATTTGATAATTATTTATCAGAAATATGCATAAGCATGGATGACCAAATAACCCTGATCTTAATCATTATTAAAATTTATTAAATGTTGGAAATTTTAGACAGAACAGAGTTGAAAATAGTGTAGATCATAAACATTTATTTGGATGATCTTGCTGCACTGTGGAGAGTTTATAAAAAAATAAATTGATTCAAATATGTGCAAAAGCTGCTTATAATGTCCATTAGGAAGCCCTAAGAACATTTGAGATTATTGCTGTTTTGCCAAATTCATGTTTGTCCTGTAGGAGTAATGTTTATATGTTTTAATGTTTGTTTATTCATCTTATCATCATGAGCTAAGCATGAGTTTCTGCTTTTAAAGTTTCAAGTATGAACTAAAAAAAAATATAAAAATAAAAAGGGAACTTTTATTTTAATGACAGAAGGTTTGATTTGGATCTCTTTCATTATCTATTGTAAATACTTTACTTATACATATTACTCTATACCCATGTGTATAAATGAATATCTTTCTTATTGCATTGCCAAATTCATTTAATATTAATATCATTTATTACTTTTACAATGTTTTATATAATTGCAACTCATTATTAATGGTTTCAATTGCCGCTTCAGAACTATTACTTATATTTTCAAATCTTAACTGCTAACTATTCAAGCTTTTAAATTTTAATTTAAAAGTTTGAATAATTAACAGTTAAGATTTGAAAATATAAGTAAAAGTTCTGAAGAAAATTGTTGGAGTAATCAAAACTGTCATTAGTGGGGTGTAATTATATGAAGCATTGTAAAAGTAATAAAGAATGTAAATGATATTATTATTATACGAATAGTATATGTATGGCAAACATTTAATAAATAAACATATACTGAGAGTGGAATTTAAATGTAATGAAATAATAGTAAAATAATGGTAGGTGCTAAGGTTATCTTATTATTTTTTTAACTTTAACTTTATTTTGAATAACATTTTAATTAAAACAATAGTATTACATAAGTAAGAGGAAATAGGGAATTATACTATTGTGAATGTATTATTTTAAAGGCATTAGGTCTTTGCATATATATGAAAGAAAGTGGTTTATCATGTAAAATTCCCATATGTATTTTTAAAGATTTGAAGAAGAAGAAGAAGAAGAAGAAGAAGAAGAAGAAGAAGAAGAAGAAGAAGAAGAAGAAGAAGAAGAAGAAGAAGAAGAAGAAGAAGAAGAAGAAGAAGAAGAAGAAGAAGAAGAAGAAGAAGAAGAAGAAGAAGAAGAAGAAGAAGAAGAAGAAGAAGAAGAAGAAGAAGAAGAAGAAGAAGAAGAAGAAGAAGAAGAAGAAGAAGAAGAAGAAGAAGAAGAAGAAGAAGAAGAAGAAGAAGAAGAAGAAGAAGAAGAAGAAGAAGAAGAAGAAGAAGAAGAAGAAGAAGAAGAAGAAGAAGAAGAAGAAGAAGAAGAAGAAGAAGAAGAAGAAGAAGAAGAAGAAGAAGAAGAAGAAGAAGAAGAAGAAGAAGAAGAAGAAGAAGAAGAAGAAGAAGAAGAAGAAGAAGAAGAAGAAGAACAACAACAACAACAACAACAACAATAACAACAACAACTTTTAAATATAAAAGTTATTTATTTTTTTATATAAATAAAAAAGTATTCTCTGGTATCTGGAAATTTTTTTAAAATGAAATTTAGAATGAAATAGCATACAACTAAATCTATTCTTAAATTTCATTCTAAAATTTACACAGGTTGTTTTCTTTGTAATCTGATACAGTGAACATAATCAAAGTTTACAAATTTAGATCATTTTTATTGAAAATATTCTTATTCATTCTGTCATTCTAATCTGAGCAGAAAAAAGAATTCAGAGAAGAATGCTTCTGTGGCCAAAACACTCTAAAGTTTGTTATGCCTCACAGAAATAAATCTCATACCAAAGGAAATAACTTCAACTAATAATTACATTTGTAAGTTCAATGAAAGGAAATTTAGAATTCAATTTTGATTATAACTCACAATTGAAAACTTAGTAATAGAGCTTTAATATTAATGACATTAACTATTGACTATATTTAAGGTATTTGCTATACATGTTGAAGCATTTTCCTTATTAATATCTATTAAGACATATAAGAAATGAAGAATTTCCAAAGAAGTCTCATGCTACTTCCATTATCCACATTATTCGCATATGGCCATATTCTACACATAGAACACAGGAACAAAATTATATCACTAGGATAAACTGCTAAGAAGAATAAAATAACTATTTATTTTGTATTAAAAATGGAAAATTTTATTTATTTGCTTAATATTTTGTTATGGTTTTTTTTTTTTTAGAAAAGGATACAATTTTTTTTCTACTCTCAAAGTTTAAAGTGAAGTCAATAAGAACCATGTTGTAATGATATATTATTATTATCAATTAATGTGGGCCCATAAACTATGCTATGTTTTGTTCCAGACCTCCTTAGCATGCACACCTTTGATATGTATTGTAATGGTAATTCTGGTCAATAAAACCAGTAGCAGCAAAATGTACAAGTAAAATAATATGAGACTAGTAATTAATTAACTAAAGCTCATTCTTCATGCAAATATTCTTTTGCTTTACCTACCATACACTCCAAATGTGACTTATTGGACAGCATGTTCTCAGATATATGGGGTTTTTCTTTTATAAATCATGTACGAGACATTAATTGAGTATATTTTATCAGCAAGTGTTATGTGTAAGATAAAAGTATTATAGCAGTACACTAACTCAATATAATTAATTAATGTGTTTTATGAAATAGAAAAAATATTTTATTCTATCCTTGCTTTAGTGAATGCCTAAAATAACAATTGATAAATTTAAATTAATACACTGTACAGGCTTACACCTGCACATACAAATATATATGTAATATATAAGGGATTCGAACTCAGACTTTCACACAACCCTCAACTCTCTAAGCCAGCTCATATTGCTGACCCACCTGATCACACACGTTGGAAAGATAAATAATCACCAATATATGTATTTCGTGCTAAATCAGCACTCGTCAGTTGGTCCAGATTACCATCTCCACACATATATACAATCAGTGCTCAGATTTATATTAAGGTAGCAAATATTCATACTTTAATTGACAGGCTATCTTAATATAAAGCTGAGCACTGATTGTATATATGTGTGGAGATGGTAACCTGGACCAACTGATGATTGCTGGTTTAGCACGAAATATGTATATTGGTGATTATTTACCTTTTCAACATGTGTGTGGTCAGGTGGTTCACCAATATGAGATGGCTTGGAGAGTTGAGGGTTGTGTGAAACTCTGAGTTCGAATTGATAAATTTGTAAATAAGGAAACAATTTATTAATGACAAAATAAAATAAATCAACAAATAGATAACGAAATAAATTGCTAGAATCTTCTTTGGGATATTTTCTTTCTTGAATACTTTTCAAGCCAGAAATTATAATAAAAGTTCAAATGTTTTATCACTTTATAACTTTACATAATAACTTCTCACATAAAAAAGAAATTATTATCATTTACTGCTAGATAAATAATTTTTCTGATAATAATTTCATTTACTTTATTATTAGGAAGTTCATGCTATAAACAATTCAAGTTCAAATATTTTATTTTATAGTTTTTTTTCATGAATAAAATAAATAATGTCATTTTTGATAAATTCCAAAAATAATTTCATTCTTTAGTTTTTTTAAAAGTTCAATATTCTTTTCATTTCTGAATATTCACAAAGAAAAAAACAATATAAAAGTATTAAAGGTTCTGGCTTTAGAATAGCTGTCTTGAAAGACTTTTTTTTCTTCCTTTAAATATTTGTCTTTCTTTCAGTATCATCAAGTAAAACATTTAAAGCAATTACACAAGATGTTAGTATTCTTATTTCTTTTCTGAAAATCTGTTTATAGAGTTCCATTTATCAATAGCAGCTAGTTGATAAGAAAAATAGATTAGGCATTGCACTAAGTTAGAAACGGAATGAGCTATTTACTTTGAATTAGCACTTCTTATTTTATACAAACCTAAGTACAAAGAATATTTAACCCATTACTTTAAGTAATTAAAATAATAATTAGAAATTTTCACTTCTTGTGCATATTTTTCCTTTTACTTGATAGGTAATTTATTTTGCTATTTTTTCTATTAAAAAAAAAAGGTCAGAGGGTAAAAAGCCCTCATTTTAATATTTTTTAACTTCATTTACATACCAAAACTTTAATTCTATTTATAAATCTTTTTGGAGTCATCTCCATATTGAATTTAAAATATCTTATTTTTAACAAAGAAGAAATTAACTAAATGAATATATCACATTATTTTCCAAAAGTACAATGATGTAAATTTGACATTGCCAATATAATTGTTACAGAATAGTATGCATAAATAAATTAAGATTATAGTGTAAACAAAATTTTAAAAAATAATAACAATATGGTTATTAATAATAAATTGAGGAAATACATAATGCACATATTTTCTGAATGTGTGTTGAAGCAACAAAAAAAAGTTAACTATTATATTTTTTAAAATAGAGTAATTATTGAATTGTTCAACTTTTGACTATTAAATATGCTCTGGGTAATATTCTTCTTTTCAATAACGTTTATCCCTAGAAATGTAATAGTAGTCTTGTTATCAAGAAATTAAAATTTTGCTATTGCTTGGATGTTTCAACCTGATGGCTGCAATACATTTTATAACATTTAAATTGCAACCAATATTTTATACCACTCCCAAGAGATGTCTTTGCTTTATATATATTGTTGCAAATTCGATATTTTAGTAGCATTATTTACAATAAATTTTAAATTATTTGTATAAAATTTTTTAAAAATATACTCAGATAATGAAATAAAAGTTTTTTTTTGTTAATTGAATTTAGTTGATGGTTTTTTTTTATAATTAGATGATTTTTTTTTATAATCCATGACTTCAATGTAGTGAATTTGCTATTTATTACTTTTGCCATTAGTTACAATAAGATTTGTATTTCTTTTAAAAAAAGTATCAAACAAGAAGCTAAGTTCTCTTCAATACTAAAAAGAAAAAAAAATCTATAATGAAGCTTCTTTTTTCTCTACAATAGATGTTTTATTATCTGTTGTATATATCATTATTATAAGTATCTATAATAAGTAGCTTATACATTAATGATTTCGGTATTATTACTTAATGACAAGAACTTTATTCTAGAAGTACTATCAATATGAACATAAAACTAAGATTTCTACTTAAAATTTATGAGCTGACATATTAAAACGTAGATAAACATCATGGTTTTTAAGCTATTGTTAAAAGAGATTTTTAAGGAGGAAGGATAAAAAATAAGATATTGCACTGTGCAGCAAATTCCTACGACCAACTACGTTTTTAAATTGATTATTGGTAAATGAAGGGAAATAATTTAAAGTCCATTACAATGGTTACTCAAAAATATTAAAAGTCCACCTTATTCATACAACAGCTACCGCTTCTCCTGTTCAAATTATTTACGAACTCTAAAATGACAAATCATTGGATTATTATTTGCCATAAATGACTATTTCAAATTTCTCCAAGCTTATAATATACTCTCGAAATATGATTGAACTTTGTATGTATCTAAAAGTGATTTTCTTTTTGCAAAATCTAAGGAAATGAACCTTGCTAAGAAATATTTTTCTTAGATTGTTTTCTTAGATAAAATTATTGCTTAAAAATATTAATAATAAAAGTTGAAGAAAAACAAAACTAAGCTTAAATTATTGAATTACTCGATATTTGTATGAATGTTTGTGACGTGGCATTTTACATATATATATTGGAATATTTCTAGCATTTAAAATTAATTGTCAAATGTGTTTATAAATGTTCAAAGTTTATTTAAACCTTTCAAATATATTCAACTGTTAATCATAACATACAGATTAGTTTATAACACAACTTTTCAAGTGATGTTACTCTCTTTTATGCTACAAGAATTACTGTCCTGATCAGTAGCAATGCAAGGAAAGGAATTAAATCTGTGATCATTTGACTCATGAATACTGAATTTAAAGAACCTTGTGAATATTCTCTGAAAAGTGTCAGAAGAAATTTCAGATGCTTATCAAATTACGTAACAGATTACTTGGAATAGTAAATATAAAATTAGAATAGTTTTAAAATAAAATAAAAATTTCTAACATATAAATTTTGCAAATAGCAAGAAGTATTA
Source organism: Epiperipatus broadwayi (assembly GCA_028023455.1). Lineage (NCBI taxonomy): Eukaryota > Metazoa > Onychophora > Udeonychophora > Euonychophora > Peripatidae > Epiperipatus > Epiperipatus broadwayi. The sequence continues at coordinate 272,828 of JAQFVV010006778.1, forward strand.
TTAATGTATTGTCTTTTGTTAACTATGGCATTGCTTGTGAATTTGGCGGCCTGCGGAGTTATTATGAAAGGGTCATGAATCGAAAAAGTCTGAGTGAAATTTTTTTGTAATAAATAAAACATTTAATTTTTAAACTAATTAAATATTTGGAAATTTAAGTTAATAAAGAGGATAAATTAACAGTTAGCATTAAGATAATAGTAAAACAAAATTATTTATCTAATTAACTTTTATAATGAGATATTATTTTATATAACGCTATGTTTTTTATGTAATAGTAATATTAGCGATTAAGCCAATGCACATGCGCTTTAAAGATAAATTATAAATGAATACCCAATTTTTCCAGACATGAGATATAGTATTTTAGAAAGAATGGAATGAATCCACCTATGGGAAAATCTTAAGGGTATGGAAATAAGAGCGCGAGGTGTTACACGATCACTTTAAATTACATTTGTTGTGTCTTTAAAGCGCATGTACATTGGCTTAATCGCTAATATTACTATTAATTAACTTATGAAAATGAATAGTAGTTAAAGAATAGGAAGAATGTAATTATTTCATTCAATCAATTTAGTTACTTTAGTAAAGTGCAAATAATAATTGCTTAGGGATCATGAGACATTTGAGTTCTGATAGTTATTGGTTTAAACTATGATTTAGAATCATCTGTTTTGAGTCTGCCAATTTACTTCTGATCTATACTAACAAGATCAATCACACACATTCATATGTAATTAAAATTTTTCAATAACTTCACTAAATAGTTGCAAGAAAATAAAGTCATATATCACGTGACTTAATTTAATAAGCTTGTATTACAAATGTTATATAATGAGCATGTCAATAGCTCTTAACAAGCTTTTCAGAACATTGCTATCCTCAGACCAGTTTAAAAATTTAATATTGCTAAAGCTATTAATATATGATGTATCTGAAACCAATATGGCTAATTAAGATAGATAGATAGATAGATTTAAAGACATAGGGATGTCTGAAAATTTCAGATTTCTACTTAATAGTTAAACATTAGAAAAAGTGCTGGGCTTGACCTGGTATTTTAAATCTAATGTTTGAATATCCTAGCACCTCACTGATGAAAATCAGCTAAAAACCTGTCTGAGGATAGGGATGTTCTGAAAAGCTTATTAAGAGCTATTGGCACACTCATTATATAACTACTAAACCAGTTTTAAGACCAGACATTATTAGCTCTATAACTAAGGTCGACTATTGCAATTTTCTGTAATTTGAAATAGATATTGAAATCCTATTTACATTTTCTGCTGTATACATAACCATAAACTTAAAAAAAGTATTATGAATATTTATGTGTTAGTTGAGAAATATATAAGTTATTATACAGTTGCTATCAGTAACGGATTTTTTTCAGTAACAGATTTTTTTTTCTCTTTAAATTAAGGCTTTTATTTTGGAGCATATAATTGTAAAAGTTAGTAGTTGGAATTTTTCCAAAATTTTTTAATTTAAATGTTATATTAAATAACATTAAATTAATATATATATGTGCTCTGTGCACAGTTAATAAAGCTATTAATAAATTGTCAAAATTTTTTTTTTTTTTACTGCCAAGCGCTTTCGGGACAGTCTACAGTCCCATATTCATGGCGAGTTATTCTGTTAATAACTATTTAAATAACATTAAGTAATACAAGATTGGATTTGAAATTTTCAGTTTTTTCAAAATACAGCATGATTTCAATTGACATTTAAATTAATCCATTTATTATTTAAAAAGAGATAAAGTGTAATTTATTAGATTACTATTAATAAGAATATTTATAAGAAAATAAAATACCCTCATTATATTGCAAATGACAGTTAAAGAATTTATCATAAACCAGTTACTTATTAATGCCAAATCTTTATTAATCACTTATTCAAGAATAATATATGAATTAGCATTACAAGACAGAGTAATATCATCAGAAAAAAAGCCATAAATCATAATTCAAAGGTAAACTTAAAATGTCATTTATATATTTTAAAAATAATATGGGTCTAAGTGAAGATCCATGATTAACAAATCTAAAATCATTAATAACAACATGTATTTTACTAGCCATTTTCTGCCTTTTAGACAACTTATTAACTGGAAACAAAATGACTTTGAAAATCATATGAATACAACCGATTTATAAGCACTACATGATTATCATTGTCAAATGCTTTGGATAAATCCAAATAAATAGCTGCTATCCTGAATCCCTCATCCAATGACAATGTTAAATTATGTATATGATTATAAAGAGCATCCAAAGTACTCTTTCTATCAACAAAACGAAACTGGTGTACATAAATCATTTTATATATATTCAAGAATGACCTAATCTTATTCTTAATGATCATTCAAATAATTTGGCAAGAATGAAAATGATTGAAATAGATCTACAATTGCTAATAATTAATGGATCAGTTTTTTTTAAATGGATATAATAACATCAACATTTAAACATTTGAAAAATATACCAGCAGCTAAAGAAGGATTAAGAAAGTAAACTAAAACAGGTATAAAAGTAAACTTATTTATCTTTAAGAGTTTGTGATAAGTAATTTATCTAACCAGAAAAGCAAGAGCTAACATTATTTAAACAATGAATTAGAAGTGATAACTGAAAGTCAGAAACATCCAAGCAAAAAAAAAAATGTAAAATAGATTTCAAAATCAAAATTGTTAATAGATGACTCCACGTGCGGCATATACATAAAGAAATTATTAAATAGATCAGTCACATATTTTTCATTACCAGGAAGTCCAATATGTTATCATTATCTTTAGTACAATTAATTTGATTAGAGTATTTTTAAATCAGAGTTTATTTATTTTCATTTCAGTGACATTTTTATTACGAAAAAGTTTTTTCTCTCTCTCTACAATAATAATAAATAACAACAACAACAACAATAATAATAAAATAATAATGATAACATAATAATGAAAATGATATTTCTTAAATCATCAGTAATAGTTACAGAATAAACTTACTTTCACGTGATTAAATCTAAAGTTATAATGAGAAAGTGATAGGCCTGAGAGCTAAAAATTGCTGAATTGAAGCTCAGTGTTATTTGATCTCATAAACAACTATATATTCAATTATATATAATTGGTTTTAATTAGACAAAAATAGTAAAGGTCAAATTAAATGGAAATTATTTTATTACCATTATTATTTTATTTATAAATAAGGTGAAATGCAAAACTTGATTGTAAAAATCCACTGCAATAGAAAAGTCTCTCATAGAAGAACCATAGAGAAGGCAATACTCATAATGCTTGCTTATCATTGGATAATAAGAATTTAAGAAATTTCTCATTCTTATTTTATCATATAGCTAAAAATATTTAATGATCTGAATGGGTTATGGTTAATTATTTATTCTCTGACAAATAGTTGATTGGTTAATTGAATTGGACTATGAGCAAGTTATCTGAAAGAAAATCACATTTTTAATGTAAATTAATATTAAAAAGCTCTAGCATTTATGCACATTTCATTTTAACATCACCGCTGTCAATCCACTGCAGGATGAAGGCATTTCAGTTGCTCTAATTGCCAGCTTTCTTTGCCTCATCACACCAGAAAATTTCCTTATTTAATCCACCTATTTCACATGTGATCTCTATCTAGATTTTTTACTATCTCTTGGAATCAAGTTTAAAACTTTAATTGTCTATCTCTTATAATCCTTTTTAGCAATATGTTCAGCCCAGATCCAATTCAGTTTCTTAATTCTTTCAATGTAGTTAAATAAGACATTTTTGTTCTTTCATCTGTGTGTTTTGGTCTCAATCATTGCTTATTATCTCTAATATGCATAATCTCCAAACATTAGGTAAAACACATTTATTAAAAATTTGGTCATTTACAGACACATAGACATATTTGATTTTAGTGTTGTTATTACCATGAAAAAATACTCCATACAAATTTAAATTGATGATAATTTTTATCCATTATGTTTGCATCTGCATTAATAACCTGGTCAAGATATAGGAAATTGTTAATTTCTTCTATTCATTGAACCATACTTTAGTCTTTTTAGCATTTTTCATTAGTCCTATTTTTTTACTTTTATATGATAACTCTTGCAACATTTTCTGAAGCTCTGAAGTTTTATTAGCAAAGCCAACCACATCATTTGCAAAATCTAAAAGTCATAAATAATCTCCATTTATTTTTACTTTCTTAGCTTCCCATTTTAATCTACAAATTACTTCTTGCAAAACTGCTGCAAAAACATTTGGAGGTGTGCAGTCATATCGTCACATAGACACATTAATGTTAATCTTTTTTGTAGAACTAAGCAATCTAATTGTTTTTTCTCAGTGATGAAAGCTTTTATTCATCAAAAAGACAAAATACACAGCAGTTAAAAAAGATTTACAAAGGGATAATTATATGGCAAAATGAAATTCAAGTGCAGTATGGTGAAAGGGGAAGGGAATACATATGAAATGGGATAGGGATATTGAAAGGGTGTGTAGTCCAGGAAAAGAAGAGTCTTTGGTAAGGAGCAATGTTGATAGGCTTCGTTGCCCTGATGGATTGATAGGAGGATCCATATGTGACATGAATTTTGGAGGAATAGCTATATGTTAAGTTTTTAGAGGTTTCAGGGGTGGATGAAAAGATTTCTGAGTGATGCTTAGATGCAACAGGCTGATTTTTGTCTTTTGTAGATTAGTAGTTTTAGTTTTTCCCATTGTACTTGGAATAGTGTTATGATTGGTCATGTTGTTCTTTTTGACTTGCTTTTCATCTTTGATAGAGCAAACCACAGCCTGAAAGGGAAGAAGCTCCAGAGGGCAAGAAGATGAAGACTTTGAAATAAGTTCTTTGGTAATGAGGTTTCCAGTTAAGACTTTTTTGAAACTCAGTTTGGATAAAATATGGGTAAATTTTGAACATTTTAGTTTATATAGTTTAGATCTCTGCACATTTCTTGCACTAGGAGCAGTGGCCATCTTTAAACCGTTTGAAAGAATGAAAAGTAATATGAAGAAAAACAATTTTGAAATGGAAAAATTAAATATATTGATGTAAAAGCAAAAAAAAAAAAAAACTGGAAATCTTGTTATTAATAATTTTAGTTGAGTAATAAAAAAACTGAGTGAAATTCTAGGTGGTTATTTACACCAGAGGAGAGGATGTCTGAAAAATAGGATCGTTAAAATGGCCTAAATAACTTGAACTTCATGCAGAAAACTTTAAAAACAAGTTTTGAGTGACAGGAAACTTGTAGTAGGAGAAATATTTAAGAATCTAAAAGAGAATAAAACTCTTTATGGTCCATGAAACAGTTGAACCACCCACAAAATAAGGGGGGGGGAGGGAATGAGGTAGTTAAATGCTAATAAGCACAAGAGAGACATAGGGAAATTATGTTAAAATGCACTAAAACTGAGATTTAGTGAATGAAAAGAGTACATTAGCATCAAAATAAGGCTTTTAAAAGGCCAAATATATAAAAAAGCACCTTTTGCTGCTGCAACTCCAACTTTTCAGAGTCATTCTGTGTGATCTGTGAGGAGGATGACTTTCCAGTAAGAGATCCATCTGTGGTCTGGCAAGCAATCTAATTGTTGTTGTATTTTGATAAGTATTCTGCAGAATTGATCAATAACCTGGGTCTATATCTTGATGATTCAATACTTTAATGACTCTATAAACGTTTATAGAATTAATGTTTTTTATAATCTACAAATCCTAGGCAGGATATTAAATTATTTGTTAGTCTTTTAATTAAAATTTCATTCAATTAATGTAATCAAAAGTGCTTAAACCACTAATAAATCCAGCTTGTACTTTTTATACTGTAAATTTAAAATTCGTTGTAAATAAACTGTAAATATCTTAGGTAAAAATTTTGTATAGAACTGATGAAAAGGCTGATAGGGGTCTGTAATATCTAATATCTTCATCATCGTTTTTAAATGTCAATATTACTATTCTATTCTTTCAATCATTTCATACATTTTTATCATTTAGACATTTAGCTAATATTTTTCGACCTGCTTACTTCAAGATATCAATTGTAATTCTATCATTTTCGAGAACTCTTCTTCATAGATTTAATTGCATATTGCAATTCTTTATTTAAAATTAAGGCAACTCAGAAAAAGTAGCAATTATAAGCACTATTTTGTTTTTGTTCTTTATTATTATATACTTTTTTGTAGAACACCTCCACACATTTCATAATGTCATTTTTTTAGCATTATTTTTACCTTTTCTTCTTATTGCAGAAATAATTTTCCTACCAATACCAAGATGTTCGGGATTTTAAATTCTTGTATTCTCTTCAATAGGTTTCTTTGTTAATTCATAGTTACTTTTTGTTATACTATTATTAACACTTTTTAATATAATTTTGGAACATTCTAGATATTCAATTTTTCTTAAGGGATCATTTTAATATATCTTCATTTTCTTTCTTTTCTTCATACATTGTTTTGTCTCAGTAGAAAATTTACTGGTAAATTGCTGCTTTTTTGTACTAATCTTATTTTTTACTTTTAAAAGTGTATCAGTTATCTTTCTATTGATTTTATTCTAATATGAATAATCTTCAAAATTTGTTAATATTTTATTTAAAACGACTTTCAAATTCTAATTTAAATTTGCTGAGATATTTTTGAAGATTAGAAATATCAACAGTGAATACTATGAACCCAAATAATTTTTGTCTCTCTAGTTTTGTGTTAACACATATCTTTCATCTCATGGATCAATAATCATTTCCTGTGTTGAATCTATTGAAAACTTTATAATCTTGAAATACATATTTCCTGTTAATCAAAATATAATCCAATTCTAATTTTCTTTCATGTGGATGCTTCTATTTCTATTTCCATTTAGCAGTTTTTTTCCCAAGAAAAAAAAATAATGTACATTTTTTCTTTTCTTGCAAACTCCACTATTCTGTGTTCTTTCTTATATCTATCATATTAATCCAATTAACATATTGAATTTTAGTTTTTCAATCATTTGCACTTGTTTAGTCTGAGGAACACGATTTTGTACATCCATATAAAATGCTCGATGTCATTACAATGAAAACTTTCTGGTACATAAACTTGAATTTTCTGCATTTGATATCCTCCATTAAGTTTAACAGCTAATCCTTACCTTCTATCTGACACACTGTCAATCTCTCCAATGTCCTCTAACTTTTGATTTATATTAAATCACAATCCACTCATGTTTCCAATATCTGTCTCTTTGTCATAAGGTACTTATCAAGTTTTTATAATCAATTGTCTTTTCACCTTTTTCTAACTTCACAAAAGCCAACAATGTCTTATTTACTTTAAATATTTCTTTTACTAATTTGTGAATTCTTACTTCAATTAAAAAATGACTACAGTTGTAAATATTTAAATAAGAGATTGTGATAAAAATTGCAGCCTAGATCCACAATCAAATAAATATTAGCACTCTTCACATTTGTCCACCAAGTTTGTCTTGGATAATCAATTTACAGCATCTTGGGAATAAGGACCATAATTTAATTTGGTTTGTCATGATAGAAATGTACATTTGTACCACATTTATTCTGCCTTCCTCATAGCACATTGATATTTAAGTTAAGAATTATCAGGTGATCTTAAACTCAGAGGTAAAAAGACAATAAACTGATAATATTTTCTGTTTGTGCTGGTAAACATCTTCTACATTTGTATATTATATGAATTAACAAATAGTAGTAATAGCTGCAACAACAAGTATATATTGTATAGATATGAGGAATTTGTCCTTCATGTGTAGTTTATATCTATATAATCAATAAAGCAAGTCATATATCATGTGACTTTGCTTTTGAAGCTTGTATTACAGAAAGGTAATATAGAGAACATACCAATAGCTCTAACAAGTTTTTATTGTGCCCAAGAGACAGCCTCTAAAATCTCTGTCTAGAATTACTCCCATCCTCAGACCGATCGTTCAGCCTTTGACTCACGTCAGTGAGGAGTTAGAACATTCAGACACTTTACTGTCTAAAAATTTCAGATTTTCTACTTAATAGTTACTTATTAGATAAGTGCTGGCTTTTGAATTGGTATTTTAGATCTAGTGTCTAAATGTTCTAATTTCTCATTGACATGAGCCAAAAGCTTGAAACTGATCAGTCTGAGGATGGAAATAATTCTCTTTGCTACTTATCAATAAAAGCTTGTTAGAGCTATTGGTATGCAGATTTCCAAAATTGTTGTTTATTTGAATATCCTTATATGTTATTGTTAAATTTGTATATAGTTTTAACATCATCTCAATCACATATGACTTATCCAGAAATCTTAACATTATATAACCAATGATATAATTATATTGAATTTTAGTTATTAAGAATACATTACAAAAAAATCAAGTCATATGTCACATGACCTAATTTAACAAGCTTGTATTACAAATGTTATATATAGAGCTCACAAATAAGCTCTTAATAAGCTTTTCAAAATATCAATAACACCAGACTGGTTTCTGCTACTGGCATTCTCAGTGAGGTACTAGGATATTTAAGCATTAGATTAAAAATACCAGGACAAGCCCAGCACTCTATCTAATGGATAACTATTAAGTGGAAAATCTGAAATTTTCAGATATTCATATGTTTTCCATTCCAGCTATCTAACTTAAATAGCTATATGGGACTGAACAAAGTTCAGATACCCCATATATTAATAAATTTAGCAATATAAAACCACCAAGAGTATATGTACATAAAATTTGAAGACAATAACTTTCTTAAAATGGTCTACATATGTTAAGAATGCATGTAAGAAATAAAATATTCATTCAATTTCTTAATTTTAAATGATAACTTCAATCCATGTGCAATTATTGAAAGAAGACTGCTTTTGTAATAAAATTATTATTTGCTTAAGCATAGGATTGTAATTGGTTATCTATCATAAATTTAATGCTTAAATTATTTATCTTAAATGTACAAGAAAGATTTGGTATGAGTTTTTAATAGGATATCCCGAGTGGTCATAAAATCTCTTATCAAATCTTCATATTTGAATCCTGCCCTAGTAGATTGTTTTATTCTAAATTAAGAGTTTTTATATATTTTATTTTAATAAAATATTTTTTCTTAAATTTGTTATTATTATTGTTGTAAATTAGGTAGACATTATCTTAGAGTAAGAGTATGTCTTGTCATATTTTCACTAGGATGTCATTCATTGTTTAATAATACGTAAATAAAATAAAAGAGTGAAAATTTTAATAATAGAAATATTTAATAAAGGATCCCGAGTGTTTGCTATCATAATCAATGATAAAAAAAAATGCTTTGGCAAAAGAAATTATTTTGAAAAGTAAGGTGGCTCAAATAAATCTTAAGAAGCATTATTATCCTTGATCAAGAGTTTCGAATTGCGGATCAGGTCATTGCAGTGAAATTTTGAGAATAGTAGTTGTGAGATGTGTTATTATATTGGAGGGGGGGGTATTAAAATATTATTAAAAAGAATATATTACAACCTAACTACTCTTTGGTATATACTTTTAATATTGAGAACATTTGTAGTTTGTAAAAGTTAGTTGAGAGTTCTCGTAAAATTTATTGAATGTTAATTAGCATATTTACAATGCTTATTTATTATTATTCTTACTACGATGACTCTTTTTATTATAGCATATATCATATATGAGAATTCAGCTTATACCTAGATCATCATATTGTTGGAGTTTGAATAGTATTTGATGTGATTATGATTTTATTATTAGTTCTTCTCCATAGAATCGTTCATCTTAAAATTATCATCAGTTGTTAAAAAATTATATTTTATTAATCTGTGATTTATCTTTGTAGAAAAGATGTCATTATTAAATCATTTGTTTCATTGAAAATATATGGAAATTATCCTTTTGGTAAAAAAAAAGACTGACAGCCTTAGGTGACAGTAAAAAATGAACAGTTTAATTTCTTTTTCCAGTTGAATGTTTAATCTCTTTTTACTGTTAACCGTTTACTGACCCGAAGTCTGAATACACTATTTATGTTCATTAAAACATAAGATTCCTAATATCGTAATATTGATGAAAAAGCTATTTTTATATTTAACATTAGAAAATGAATTACATTTAACTAACTGATATCTTGACATACTTTATAAAAGAGTTAAAAAAGAAAATTAAATGTCTTTTAATAAAAAACATCTTATTTTTAATCAAATATTGAGCGATATTTTAAGCGAAAACATTAAAAAAGTACTTTAGACGCCTGAAACAATATTATGAATGGCAGAATACTATTAAAAATTTCGATTGAAAATATATGTGTATTTATCACCCCCCCCCCGAGCTCTCAATAAGTAGGATTTTAAGAAATATGAGGTGCGACTTTTGATATAATTATTTTTATCTGTTGCTTATTATAATACATTTTTTCTGAGTTTCCACCTTTTTTCTCAAGTATTCCTTAGAAGAAAAGGATTTTTTTCTAACTTTATCTTTCTTAAACAAGCTTATAAAAGTAATGTCACGTTATATATTTTATCTTTCTTGTATTTTGTCTTGCATTCTGCTATTCTACTATTCCTAGTACCACTACTGTTATTTATATTAAAGTTTATTTATAATATCACTTTAAGGTATAAATGATATAATTTTTTTTTGCTGCAGTTATATATTGAATGGCAGTTCAAGTCTGATATACTATCATTACACCCAATTACCAGATCATTGCTACAGTTGATCACATTAATTATTCCACTAGGAAACATTTTACACTGCATGGGAGAAAGCAATCATATACCTTTAAGTTAAGAAAAATAACTGCATATTATCACCAGAAAGCAACATCTGCAATATTTAAAAACAATAGCATACTTGTTTCTTGATCTTATGCTTTCTTACATGCTTTTGTAGTTTTTGTTTTTAATTTAAAATTTTATCCACACATTACAAGATTTAATTTTTAAACAGTTACTCTTTTTACATTTCTAGGTTACTTATTTCAACTTACAAACTGTGTTTTAGCATACAACAAATTATATTCGCCTAAGTAATATCTAGAGAAACAGTTTTGTTTTGATTAGAGTATAGCATTTTATTGCCTTGGCAAAATCAATATTGTCTCTTGTATATATATATATATTGTGCCACTACTTTTTTATATCTGAATGATTGTATGCTGAGAATTTAAATTTGGAAAATCTGTAATCGTTATCATACGAGGGCACCACTATGAAAAGAACCTAGAACCACAAAATTAGAAAAATTGTATATTTGCTGTTGATAATTTATATATGTATGACAGATCAAGTGAAATTCCTCTCCACAATCCCATTTCAATATGGACAGATTTAATACAATAATAAGGTTTTAATGTTTAAAGAAAAAATGCAAAAAAAAAAAAAATCAAAAAAACAAATACACTTTCATAACCTTTAATCAATGATACACTTTATTGTGGTTTATTTTTCTTTTATTCAGGATCATTAACAAAACAAATCACTAATAACCCTTCTCTACCTTCCTTTCCTCTTTTTTTTACTCTTGACATAACTAATGTAATCTTTTTGTTATTAAAAAAAAACAAACCAAGGTGAAGAGCAATATATTTTGTTCTCGAAGGAACATGCGCTTTTATTTAAATAAGTGTCCATACTGATCCAAAACTTGATAGGTATTGGGACTAAGTGACTTACTATTAGGGATAAGTTATAACATAAGATCCCTACCCTTTCTTTCAATATTTTCTCAACTCTTAATACTTTTCATTTTGCTTTCTAAATCATTTTTAATTCTATTCTGATAATATTCTCTTGGATTCATTTATGGGATTATTATCTTTTCTTAACCTTGCCCAATAGTCCTGAATATTTAGTCAAAATTTAGCTAAACCCTTCATAAAAAAATTAAAACATACAAATAATTTATGTACTTTAACTAAACAAATTAATTAATGTAGATATAAACATTATTAATATTTAAATAAAAATACCCTTCTATTGTCATAACCCATAGTTCATTAATGGTTAAATGCAATTCTAAATGTATGTATTGTAACGAGCACAGACGTTCGTTACATTGTTTTTTTTTTTATATTTATTAAACATGAAAGTAAATTAAAAAGTTCGCATTTAAAAATTTTCTTTAAGAATTAAAAATTGAAATTAAATATCATCTTAAACTTGTATATATTAAATCGCACAGATAAAAAAAAATTATTAAAATAAAACTGTATTAAAAATAGAAAAGGTATTTTAAAAACAAAAACTTAAAAAGATTTGGAGATAAAATTATATCTTTAAATTTATCTTTAAATATATCTTTGATTTGGAAAACAGGTTAATTAATCAGAAATGGAAATGATAAATTTAATTAGTCAAATGTAAACCAGCCTTGGGCATTTAAATGTAAAAACAGCGGTCAGATAGGAAAACAATAGAAACAAATAGCCAATGAAAGAAATCCATCGGGAAATCGGACCTCAGCGAAAGGATCATCACATCGATGACATAATGCCAAGTCAATCCTTCGAATTAATATAAAAGGAAAATTTGGAAATTATTAATTAGTGAGTTATTATGATTATTATGATGTGACAGATAGATGTTAGTGCGGAGGTGCGGGAGAAGAGATTGAAGGACGCACGTTCAATCCCTTCAGTTCTGCTAAGAAAGAAAGAGAAATGAACTATCGTTTTCTACATTGAGGACTAGTTAAAGCAAAAATCTCCGGATGGATAAATAAATCGGCCTTCAGAATATTAACCTCTTTAGGACGGCGTGGGAATTTACGTTCATGGCAAGCAACGGATAAAGTTGGACGTTTTAAAAACCGTAAGAACTTTACAATTAATGAACATTAAGTTAAAAACTTTTCGTATTTAAAATAATTGCATTAGTTTCCTATCTGACTAAAGTAGTTAAAATGTTATTTGATGTATTTTTTATTTATTTGTGTAAAATCATTTCCATTTATTTAATTTTGTTCTTTAAGTTTATTTATGATTTCTGTTTTTTGATAAATTAAAATATATCAATGTTAAACTTAAGTCGGGCGTGAATGGCTGTATAGATTTGTAAAGTTATATTAGGGGAGGGTAATCTTAGGTTATTTGTTTCGTGGTTAAATTGGGTCAATGGATTGGATATATTGGTGTGATTAGTAGATGTAATATTGATTCGCTACGGGCAGAATCGCTTCATACGCCGCACACTTCCGTTTGCCTATGGAAGAAATTATAAGTCGGATACCGCAGTTCCTTTCTATGGAGTTTTTTGTTTTATTGCTCTTCTTTGCAGATAGATGTAATATTCCTATCTCATGAGAAGCAATTTCTTCTCTTAACTTTTTGTGCTGCCGTATTTTATTACATTGAATATATCGATATATCAGATGAATTGATGCCAGTTTGACTACGAATTTTAACCTAAGGTTAAATAGGGATAGAATGTTTATTTTCAAAGGCAAATTTATGTGGTCTATTCATACTCGACCCTAAATAGAAATGCATTAAATTTAAGTTGTTTATAGATGCTTGCATGGATTGTTTATTGGTTAACTATGTTTTGCGTTTCCATATATGATCAAAATATATAGACATTCGATAAATCATGATACCTTACGGTGAGTATCTAAAATGTATTTATTCAGATGTCTTTTAAGTATTGGTGACAATGCAAGTATCTTATGGTGAATACTATTGGGTTACGTATAAATTTCCCTCTGCAATTGTCAGTAATCAATAATTTTGTATTTTGATCGTTTATGTTTATTTTGAAATGTTTTTGACCGTGAAATCTATGTAACCGATCTATATTCAACATTATAAACAAGCTTTCATAAATTTATCTGTGCGAACTTAATTAAAATGTAAACTTATAATATAATAGAAATTAAAATGAAAATTAAAATCTAAGGTAAAGTTAAAAATAATGTTAAATGTTAAAATGTAAAACTAATACTAAAATAATTTTAAATCTTATATATATGTGCATAAATAAATGTTTGTATGTTAATTACTGGCAGTGGCTTATTTTATTCTTTTTTTTATATATACTCTTAGATTATCTTATTAAATCTCTGCCATTCCACTGAGCTAGTGACATGGGCTAACGACCGGAATCAAAATTAAAAAAAAAAAAAAAAAATTTTTTTTTTTTGACTGACGTATCTGCCTACTTTATAAATTTTTCTAGGTTCAAATGCCTAGATGGCGCCCTGTAGTGCAGTTTACGTTAAGTCGCCTTCTCCGGATCGTTACAATGGCGCCCAACATGGGGCCAATCTTTAATAAAAACCACATATACCCTGAGTAAATTTCTTTTTTCAAAATGAAATATTTTATCTGTTTACATATAGTCGTATACTTTAAATCTTATAAAAGCACTGCCAGAATGAAATAGCACATATATTAAACACTAGAAAGTATAAATAATTTTAAACTGTATTTCGTTAAAAAGAAAGTCAAAAGGTTGCGATTGATATTTTGTTGTTGATATATATATTATGCTTTTATGTGTATAGGTACGCACAGCCACGTAAGTTTATGATCGAAATGTGGTGCCTTACGATGAGTACCTTTGGGAATTACTTCAGTGTAACCCTATGTATGCATTTCAATCAGTCATAAATAAGTTGGTGGTATTTATAATTGTGCTGCAAATATACACGTATAAATCCATTATCTTTCAAAATATATTTACTTCAATGCAACCTTCTTAAATAAATAATTTATAAAATAACTTGCTTGTCATGCCGTGTGGAAAAATAAGATTTATAAGAAAAAATAATAGAATTCTTGCGGGGGGGAGGTGAGCATGAATGGTCCTTGGGAGAACGATGGTTGACATTTTTTTTGTGTGTGTGGTCTTTATACTAACCAAATGTTTTGTAAATTTTGTTAATCGTGTACCGTAATTACTAACCCTGAGTAAAAATTTTTTTTTTTTGATCATTTTTTTTTAAGCAACTTTACTGATATGTAACGAGCACAGACGTTCGTTACATTGTTTTTTTTATATATATTTATTAAACATGAAAGTAAATTAAAAAGTTCGCATTTAAAAATTTTCTTTAAGAATTAAAAATTGAAATTAAATATCATCTTAAACTCGTATATATTAAATCGCACAGATAAAAAAAAATTATTAAAATAAAACTGTATTAAAAATAGAAAAGGTATTTTAAAAACAAAAACTTAAAAAGATTTGGAGATAAAATTATATCTTTAAATTTATCTTTAAATATATCTTTGATTTGGAAAACAGGTTAATTAATCAGAAATGGAAATGATAAATTTAATTAGTCAAATGTAAACCAGCCTTGGGCATTTAAATGTAAAAACAGCGGTCAGATAGGAAAACAATAGAAACAAATAGCCAATGAAAGAAATCCATCGGGAAATCGGACTTCAGCGAAAGGATCATCACATCGATGACATAATGCCAAGTCAATCCTTCGAATATTTATAAAAGGAAAATTTGAAAATTATTAATCAGTGAGTTATTATGATTATTACGATGTGACAGATAGATGTTAGTGTGGAGGTGCGGGAGAAGAGATTGAAGGACGCACGTTCAATCCCTTCAGTTCTGCTAAGAAAGAAAGAGAAATGAACTATCATTTCTACATTGAGGACTAGTTAAAGCAAAAATCTCTGGATGGATAAATAAATCGGCCTTCAGAATATTAACCTCTTTAGGACGGCATGGGAATTTACGTTCATGGCAAGCAACGGATAAAGTTGGACGTTTTAAAAACCGTAAGAACTTTACAATTAATGAACATTAAGTTAAAAACTTTTCGTATTTAAAATAATTGCATTAGTTTCCTATCTGACTAAAGTAGTTAAAATGTTATTTGTTGTATTTTTTATTTATTTGTGTAAAATCATTTCCATTTATTTAATTGTGTTCTTTAAGTTTATTTATGATTTCTGTTGTAGTGCAGTTTACGTTAAGTCGCCTTCTCCGGATCGTTACAGTATAAAGTTAGCTAAGGTCTATAGTTCAATCAACAAACAAAGTTTCCATTACCCTGATAATCAGTGCACGTACATAAGTGTTTTTTTATATCTCTTGGGAGTTGATTCTCAGCTATAATTTTGTTCCATGGCTAGCTCTGATTTCTCCTATGTGGTTTGATGTTCCTTGAGGTGGTTTCATAGCTCGATGAAGATCTAGGAATAGGCCAGTGCCCCAGCTGTGGATGGATTTTATTTTATTTAGCCTTTGATCATTTTTTTTACTTTTTAATATAATGGTTATTTTTTCATTAAAAAAACTAATAATTAATTACAAAATAGGTTTTTCTCTCTATTTAAGTCCTTTTTTTTTATTTTCCTTTTTTATCACATTCCAGGCCAGTGATTGCATTCCTTTAAGTTTTTTGTTCTTAACACCAGAAGTCATGACAATAGAATTAATTACAAGTCTTTTTCTCTCTCTCTTCTCTTCAGATTAGAAAATTAAAATAATTAATTATGAAATTGTTTAAAAAAAACCTTTAAATTTTTTTCTATCATTTTTTCCTTTTTTTTTAAATCCAAATAAAAAAACTAATAAATAATACCAAAAACTTACTATAAAAAGCTAATAAATAATACCAAAAACGCTTTCTATACCACACAGCTTTTATTTCTTATTTTCTACCTAATATATATGTGTATATACATATATTTACATACATACAGAGAATATAACATGAGTCGATCAAAATTATCAGCTCAATATTTACACAACCATTAGTAACCAGTCAGTGTTTAAACAATCCCTATATAGATAACATTCAAGAATTTCAAACTGTTGTCAAGGCAACCTTCTTTTAGCAATAAAGGGGGAATCCCACCTTAGTTAATGGTCTCATATGTTTATAAAGATACTAAAGATTGCAATTTGACTACAGAGATTGAAATTATTGATTGAAAAAAGTCTAAATAAATCTCCTTAAACAGGTAAATATAACCTGTTCTGAATGCAGATTAATAAATAGTCAATTATAACATTACAAATTGCAATTATAATTTTAAAATTGCACCCAAATATTACTTAAATAATATTGAGCACATTGGGTACAGGCTAAAGCCTGTTTAAACTATTTATATATGCTCTCTGTGTGCTCAATAAATTAAATATTACTCTTCAATAGTTTATAGAATTTCCAACATTAAGATTGTAATATTAACTTGCTGTAAATTGCAAGATTTTGTGTAAGTTAATTGTAAAGGAAATAGTAAACTTAAACAGTAGAAAAAGCAATTACTTCATGCTTCCAAATCAAGATACTTCAGATTCACCTATATAAGTGGACATTTAGGTTAAAGATAAGACTGCCACTCTTATCTTTATAAAAGTTGCTATCTTGTGTTGTGGTTTGGAAGGTTCCTTCTTTAGCAAAATATGCTTGATTATTGCGAATTTTAAAATGCATTGAGTATAGGCTAAATCCTGTTTAAACTACTTAAATAATAAGTAAATAATTAATTAAATAATACTTCACATACAACAAAGTAATGTTTATATTGTGCTAAAGTGCAGAAAACATGAATCTATAACAATAAACAAAATATAAAGACTGTGCTTTCAGGAAAGTCTAGTTCCCATATTCATAGCATGTGATGGAAGTGCTGGTAAAATAGTATGTAATAATGCTCAGACAATCCCAATATAGATAACAATCAAGAATTTCAAACTGTTGTCAAGGCAACCTTTTAGCAATAGAGGTGGAATCCCACCTCCATTTACCCCTATCCAGACTGATTCAAGTTAATTCTTACACTGCTTAACTCACTCTAAATTTGAAAGACTTTATGTTACCATAGTATGTTTAGGCTCATTTTAAAGCTGTGATGTGATGTGATGTATTATGGCTTCTCCTTAAAACGAAGTCAAGAATATCTCAGCAATTATGCCCAGATAAACCTGTTAGCTTAAAAAGTACTGTAAGATGCTGCCCTCTCTTGAATTATTTTATAAGTAAAAAAATCAATAGAAGTATTCAAAGTTACAACAAAGAGAGAAGGCAGGCCTTCCTAGATACTGATTGGTTGGTTCTCATCACAACAAAAGAAGAGTGCCTGTCAATAATTTTCACTGCTCCAACTTCTTTGTTTTGATTTTGAAAATGAAATAAATGTTTTAAAACATTTTAAATATTTTTTTACATATTATAATGTATTTTTATAAAATATGTTAAAAATATAATTATTTTACCAAAATAGTAATATTTTAATAAAAAATAGCAAGATTTAGTAAAAATTTATTTGCTTTTACACTAAAGTAAATTGAGAAAAGAAATCAATGACTTCCACTGATTCTGTAAGTGACCAATAAAAAGTTTAATAGTTTTAACTCAGTCAGCCAAAAAGAATTCATGCAGCAAAAAGGTTAATGGTCCTATATATATATAAAAACCATAAAGGTTGCAATGTGACTACAGAGATTGTAATTATTGATTAGAAGAAGTTTAAATAAACCTCCTTAAACAGGTAAATATAATCTTTTTGAATGCACACTAATAAATATATAACATAAAATTCCAAAACAGTTTAAAAATATTGAATGAAATTAATTAAACTGAGTATACTTTCAACATGTGTGGCTCATAATATATATATATATATATATATATATATATATATATATATATATATATATATATATATATATATATATATATATATATATATATATATTACTAGATTCAAATGTCAATATGACCATTCTTATGATACATTTTAATGCCCTTTCACTATAGCATACATATTTTACTTTGCATCCTTCATGTATAGAGAGAATGTTTGAAACTCTTAGGGTAATGGAAATAAGTTTTTAAACAATCATGAAATTTATATCTAAATATTTTAAATTAATTGATATTTTTAATTAACAAGTCAGAGATTTCTCTCTTTTTTAACTTTTATCATTAATAAGTCAAATGATAAAATATTTAATATAGAGTATTTATAGTGCTAAATAAATATGTAATATTTGAATATTTCAATCATAATGCAACTGGTCTTAAACATAATTGAAATGCCCCATGGACACAACATAAAAATTTTTATAGGTAAAAGAACATGTCTTTTACTTTGCCTCCTTCATATATATGATGCCAGAAACAGGTTCAAAGAAATGAATTTTTATATCAATCAAAACTTTTAATTGACAAATATGAGATTTCTCTCATTTTAAAATGTTATCAACAATAATTCAAATGATCAAAATGCATAATATAGAGCAGTGTTTTTTAACACTGCAACCCAATAAATTTGTTTATATTGATATCGCAACCCAATATTATAAATTATTATATTTCACAATATGACATGTAAATATAACAAAAGGGTACTTCTTGCATTCATGCTAATATTTATTCAAATCAAATAATTACATTAATCATGTAAACTTGATCATCTCAAAAATAAAAATTGCTAACATTTTTTTAGAAATATATTTATTTCAATCACATGCTGAAAAAAAAATATAATCAACAAAATATTTTTTTTGAAAAAATAAAAACAGGATAAATAATTAATAAATTAATTATATTTAATTACTCTGTCAATGCTGTCAGCCTTCTATTAAATTATTAATTCTATCAACTGCTAATGTTTATATATTTTTTCTATCATTTTACAATCTATAAAAATTTTACCATGAACCAAAAGTTGGGAATTACTGATATAGAGTATTTACAATGATGAATATATTATATAATTGAAATGTCATTAATCACAGTATAAGACAATGTGTTTATCAGGGAGAAAGCATACATTTTTTACTTTGCTTCTTCCATATATAGAGAAAATTTTCTGAAATACTTCTCCAGAGAGAATGAATTCTAAATAAATCAAGATATTTATTTCTACACATTTATATTTTTTGTAATGTATTTATTATTTAAGTCTCTAAATTTGGGTTCTTATATTGATACTGTTATTAGTTCAACTGCTGTTTACTATCTTGTGGTTATCTATAATATTAGTTTACTGGTTCACTTTTTTCATAGAAACTACATTATTAGTATTAAAAAATCTGAAGATGTCAGTATTGTAGAAACATATTCAAATGTCATGCAAATTTTTAACATAAAAGAAATCAATAATGCCTTGATTGGTTATATCATAATATTAAAAAACTGGTAGCATTATTTGAGCTGAGCCAATTCTGAGCGTGGTTTTTAGTATTTTAGAAAAAAATGTAATTTTCATAGTGTGTGAAGTATAATGAAAATAAAATAGTAAAAGGTATTAATAGATTTAGACAGAGGCAAAGATATTCATTACATAAGGAATATAATCTTTATTGTACTGTAAAGAAAATAGAGTAAATGACCACTTTCATAAATGCCTACTTGTCTCTAAAATCCAAAAGAAGAGTGTAACTACTTTGTAGTTATAGTTTAGCAAGATTAGCAAGAGTGCTATAGTATTTACTAGTAAAAACCATAAAGAGGCTGTATATGATGTTCAATACAAAGGAAAGAAGCGTAAAATTGCTAACCACAGCATAAGCAGATATCATAAGGATTATCATAAAAGCAAGAATGCATGAGAGATAATCCTTAATGAAAAGTAAATGAAGTAGTCAGAGTAACTGTCTTCTTTCATAAATATCTTCTTTCTCCTGAATCCAAAGTTAGAGTTTAAACATTCTGTAATTACATTTTAGTAAGGTTAGCAAGATAAAGTAGAAAAGTGTGCTACAGAATGCACCAGAAAGATTGCACAATGCAGCTCAATATATATCCAAATCAAAGGGAAAAGTTTACAAGTATGAACCACAGCATGAGAAAATCTCAGGTCAGATAAAAGTGAGCATTCACCTCATTAATAAGATCAGGTAATATGCTGAAAACCACTATACAAGTCTACATGCTTTACAGAAAAAAATAAGACAGTACAAACACTATCATATTATTGTTTGCATATATAATGTTTGATTTCAGGTAGCAGTCAAGATTATCCACATCAGCTGAGAAGATGGGCTGATCAGAGAACAGACACTACAGAGCAGTCAACTGTATCATATAGTCTACTAGTAACTTGCATCCATACTAAAGATAAACTCACTATATTAAGGTAATAGGCAAAGTGAGAAAGCACCAGACATAGATATAATCCAGACTATACTATGTTCCTGACCTATTTTGTTGTGGAACCTGAAATATGAAGAATAGTACTTGAATAATAAATCATGAAATGTATATAAGCCTTTGTATTTACAGATAACCATGACTGCACAAAAAGTCAAAACACAGCAGATATCCAAACTTATTTGTGTAACACATTGTAAAATATTTATTCTAATCCCAGTGAAGACATTTTTATGAAATTGTAATAATAATATGTTTTACTTTGAATTTTAAGACATACATTCATTCTTTTATGATGTCTCAACTAAAATTTGTTTCTGTTTTAAAAATGAAATTTAAATAAGAAATATCTTATCCAATATTTGTAATGAATAGGCAATATTATTATCCAATACAAAAAGAGAAAAAATAATTAAAATTGTTACTAGGGTCTTTCATATAGGTGTGGAAGTACTTGCATCTTAAAAAAGTTAAATTGCTAATATTTTTAATTGACAAATCTGAGATTTCTCTCATTTTTAAATTTTATCAATTATAATATCTTCTCCACTAAAACTTACTTATAAATAAGTGTTTTATTTACATAATATTCAGAAGTAAAACTATAATTATAATTTTAAATAAAAAAAAAACATTGCTATAGAAACCAATTGCAAATGACTGGGGAAAAATAAAAATAAACACATTGTTATGTGAACCAACAGAAGCTTGCTAAAATTCTCTGCATTTCCAAAAACTGTGGGAAGCATTGTAATGCACATTGTCAACATATCTTATATTAGATAGAAGCCAATAAATTTTTTTAAGGATTTTAAATTTATAACAAGTATTTTATGGAGTAGAGAATTCTTCAGGATGCTTTCCCTGATCTTGCCAGTATTGTAGATGTATATAGAGCTATAGGCAAAAATATGCCTTAAAAATTAACTTTAATTCTGCCAATCTATTCACTATTGAATGCTGAAAAAATATTTGACAGTTACTTGCTATAAAAAAAAAACTAGTCATCTAAAGTGATTACCACATAGAAATGTACTTCTATAAATTAATCTGTAAATGCTCAGAAGAAAATTGTAATGGAAATATTCATAAAAAAACTGTCTCAGAGTGAATTAAAAGAAACTAAAATATTATATTGTCAGCAGACATTAAAATTTAATGATTAATGTCCATCCCACACTTGTGGATACAAAATATATATGTGAGCTCAGGAAGGTGTTAAAATAAATTAACTGAACTTTCTATAGCTATCCTCAAAGAGATTTAAGTTAGAAATATGTTTTCCCTCTCATTCATGATCACCATATAATTTTCTTAATTATAAATATGTAAATACATTTTTTTATTATAATTATAATCATATCATTCCATTATTTAATTAAAATTATTGTTGTTGCTAATAATATTATTGTCATTTTTCATCCAAACCAAGCTGATTATTTATTTTGTTAATGTAATAAATTATTGGGTATAGTGGGGTAATGATCAGGAAATATAATTGCATGTATATGGAAACTTGTTTTTATGCAAATTCAATTTGATTATTACTTGTGACTATTACTGACTTGTCAATTAAAAGTAAATTGTATTTAGTCAGGATGCCTGTTAGTTGACTTTAAATTTCCTCTGATGAAAATTTAATTTGCTGAATATTGTATCTTTTATTTTATTTTATTGTTAACTGGATTCATTACCAATTGTTAAAAAGTGCGATCACCATTGTAATATATATATATATATATATATATATATATATATATGTGTGTGTGTGTGTGTGTGCGCGTGTGTAATGTTTCAAGATTTAAATCTCAATGCAGCTATTTTTATAGATAATTTAAAGACTCTCCAGTAATAGGATAAGATAATACTTTTATCAGTAAAAGTTGCAACTTTCAGATATGTAAAGTCTGAATAGTTAGCTAGAATGAATTCTTTTTCAATCAATCAAGACATTTGTTTCTAAACATTTTAAATTAATTCATATTTTTAATCAACAAGTTTGTGTTCTTTGTATGTTACTAGCATCTTCAAATTCTTTTTTAGATCAATAAATCAATGTACATTTTAGGTTTTTATCTTCCAATGAATGCAAAACCAGCAAACTATTAGTACAGATAACCACTCAAATAAATTTATATTGAAGTGATTGAAACACTACCAGTGTAAATTTAATGTTGATTTCAGTTTGGTAAAAGAGTTAATAATTTTATAGATTGTAAAGCATAATGATATCTAGATTGCAACCTAAAATGACACATTTTAGCAAACTTTAACCATCATTCATTTTACCAATCTAGATTAATCTAGGACTATCTCCTAGTAATGATGAATATATACTAATTTTCTGATTAATACTGATATCTAGGTGAATTAAATATGAACTGATTTTTATTAAAAATAAACAGGGAATAACCTATTTCTACAGTTCCCAAATGATTATAAAACCCTCTCCCCAATCAAAATGGAGATTGCATTGTTTACAAGAATAGTATTTGTTTTATTTCAGTCAGTACATCAAATGTATCTGATCAAAAGCAGATTAATCTGTAGCCTTTATGCTGACTAATTAATAATATCTAAACATTTAGTTCCAGAGTATGTCACTCATCCCACTGTATCAACTGACTTTATGTAAGAATACCATTAAGTAAATGGCCTTATTATTTGAGAGTTCAAGCACTGGAAATTCCAAAAGTGAAGTCTACCCAAATGACCTTCTTCTCCATTCAGATAATCTACTCCTTCACTAAACCATGGATGGTACCAAGTTCTGTCACATCTCTGCACAATTTTCTTAGGAATCTAAGCAGTACCTAAATAACCTTTTAATGACCATTATGAGTAGTTGGTAATATTGGCTATTAGTGTTGTCTATATATTTATCTCCTTATAAAAATGTTGTCTTCCTAACTTCCAATAGAAACTAAGATGTGCAGTTTTTCTTCATATATAGAACAATTTTCATTTGAGAGTTATATACCTATACTTAGATATTTTATTTTTGAATCGTCAATTGCACATAGTTTCTATATTTTTCAATATATGGACTCCAATAATTATCAGTAGTTTTCATATATGATAACAAATTGTCAGACATCTTTTTTTATTTTGTAAATAGAAATTCTGTAAAACCACCCTGTGTGATTTAGTGAATTGGTAAAATGACAGATTCTGAAGCTAAAAGTCCACGGATCTCTGTCCAACTCTAAAAGTCCATGGATCTCCGTCCAACTCGTGTGCTTGAACTTCCTACAAATTCCCAAGTAACAAACCATTCAGTTATGGCACTGTATAATTGGGTGCAACTCAAGGTCCATGGAATTCCACCCAATTCTCTTTTTTCCAGTACTCAAACTTCTTATGAATTTCTGAGTAGTAAACTCAATATAATTAATGAGAATTATTGAATAAAAGAATCATTCGATGTAGAAATATCACATTTGCCTGCCATGCCTATGAGCTAGGATTCAAATCCAGGCTAAATAAAATTTCTTTTCAAGAGGCTTACGATTTTTCTTTCAGATGCTGACTCATAGATAATTTAGCTAACCATCCAACATCAATTGGTAAATAGATATCTAGTTATTCCCAGTCAGGAGAATGGACAAATACTAAACTCTCACGGCTTGAGATTTGGCAAGTCTTTTGAATAATCCTCTTTTCTTCACTGTTTCTCTACGAAGAGAATGCACTTTATCTGTTGGTGTCGTCATTTTCTCTTATGATTTTAATTAAAACATTAAATAATTGAATAGTTAATTGCTCAGGAGTTCATGAGAAGTTTTAGTAATTGAAATTCACTGAGCGGAACGCCGATCTGTGGACATTTTACTCCAGTTTTGCTATTCAGTGACTGTATTAAACCACAAAAAGCATTAAAACATTAAAGTCACAATATAAATAAAAGTAGATAAAAAAAGTTAATCTTTTTTTTTTATATCAGTGGAAATTTATAACTTGATTATATCGTAAATTTTTCAACGTTTGCTCATACAACGCAGTTTTCTCTCTTTATAGATACAGATTCTATTCATAATTTTAATAATGGCAATAACGATTTGCCATTTAAAATTTTTTATTCATCAATTTCGCCATAACAATAAGATATTTTTAAAAAATCATTTTCAAATATTAAACGCACTTGATTTCCCGCCAAGTTTACTTTTGTTTCCCGCAAATCTATTCTTGTTGCTGTGAATAAAATACGCTGATAAATTAATTTAAATTAATTAGTTTTCTTTAAAAAATATCGCTAGCAGTTGGTGTCTATTTCAAAAAATTTTTAGAAAACAAAAAAATGTGTTTAAACTATAAGAAAGTTTGTAATTATAATTTTTTTTAATAACAATACAATCATATAATAAATAAATGATGATAATAAAAAAAGCAAAGTGGCGAATTATCATAATAATTTAAATTTAAAAAATTAAATTATTATGAAATACATAATATCAAACATAAAAAGTCAATACTGAATAATATAAAATTTATTACTAAAATTAAAGTTTTATTATATAAATATTAGTTACATAAATTAAATAAATATTGCTTTATAAAGTATGCTTAAGATATCCAATAGTAAATACATTTTATTAAGATCTAATTTTTTTTTTTTTTTCATATGTCATAGCATCAGCCGGGACGCGAACCCACAACCGTCTACAACCAACTACTTGCTTGAATGGCGGCTGCGATACCTCTCGGCTAAGACAGCCGATACACATATCCACACACATGGGAAAAAGATAAATTATCTCTAATATACGTATTTCATGCTGACCTAGCACTCATCAGTTGGACCGAATCATCATCTTCCACAAATATACATTAAGATAGCAAATCTTCACAATTTAATAGACAGGCTTTAATCTATTGCTCTCTTCAACTCTTCAGCCAACTATACCATAGAAAATCTGATGATGGAATACTCAAATCTCTTGTCATGCCCATTTTGATCTTAAATCTCTCTGATACCTCATGTATAGGACCTTGTTCATTTAAATATACATAAGAAGGTTGGGCAATGGACAAAGCCCTATACATGAGGAATTAGAGTGACTTAAGGTCAACATGAGCATGTCAATAATATTGGCATTAATAAGAGATTTGGGCATTCCATCATCAGATTTTCAATAATATGGATGGCTGAAAAGTTGGAGGGTGGAGTAGATTGAATCCTGCTAACTAAAGTGTGAAGATTTGACATCTTAATATAAACAAGCATTGGTTATATATATATGTGTGTGTGCGTGTGTGATGCTGATCTGGATCAACTGATGAGTGTTGGTCAGCACAAAATTTGTATATTGGATATCATTTAAGTGTGTGGTCATGTGTATTGGTTGTATGAGATAGAGTGGATGGCTGAATGGAGCTTGAAATCTGTGTTCATATCCCATATATTATATCTAGATTCCAGTAAAATTCACTTGTATTTAAAATATTATATAACTAGTATTGTGAAACAAATTTTATGTAACTTCATTTTTCTATTTACTTTTGTATATATATATATAACTTGACCACAGAGTTAAAAGGTGAAAAGCTTTCTACCTTTTATAACTCTGTGGATGGCTTGTGTGAAGTAACGTAGTGTATTGGTTTAAAGTTTTTAAAGATGAACCCAAATATGTATTTTATATATTTAACCCGTGCAAATCTTCGTTTTAACATATATATATATATCCACTAGAATTGCTAATGCACTTGCCCAGTATTTAAAATAAATAAGTGAGACATACAATTAAATCTGTAAAGAAGAAAAAAGCTCCATGTAATGATGAAATTACAATTGACACCTTAATGGAATGGAAAAATTGTTGGCAAAATTATATACAAACAATCTAAATAATAAAAATGAACCAGATGATTGGAAAAATGCAGTGCTAATATTGATATTTAAAAAAGGTAATAAAGAAGGTATTATAAATTCCAGACCTTTCAATCTTTTGTAAGTTCTATACAAAATTTTTACCAAGATAATAATAAGTTGACAACAGTGAACATTCGATTTTAACCATTACCCAAAGAACAAGCTATGTTTAAAAGTGGTTTGAGCACAGTGGATCATAGTCAAATATTGAGAAAATGTTATAGAAAAGACCATTGGATATCAGTTGCAACTATGCTTTGGATTTGTAGATTATAAAAAGGCATTTCATTCTATAAACATTTTTAGTGATTAAAATGCTGAGTCATCAAAAAATATATATCCAGGATTTTATCATTTTCTCAAGAATATCTAACAATGATACTAAGAAATTAACGGTGACAATGGTGTGTAGCAAGGTGATTCTATATATCTAAACATTTTAAAATTGATTTATAAGAATTATTTTGCGCATTAAAATGTCTAAGGTTCAGGGAGTAAAACTAAATGGATATTATTTAAATCATCTGCATGATACAGAAGATATGGTTGTTTTTGCAAATAATGCTTTTTGAGCTTCAGAAAATGTTGCAAGAGTTATCAGATGATAATAAAAATATGGGATGAAAGAAAAATGCTAAAACGATTTTCTCAAAATTAAAAAAAATAAAGATTAATAATGATGAATTAGAAGAAATTAACAATTATTAATACCTTTCAGATTATTAATACAGATGGAAACAGTGAATGAAATTAATCATAAAAATTAAATTTATACAGAGTACTTTTGATAGAAAATAACTTAATATTATAAGTAAATATATCTATTTGCTTGAAAAGAAAGGTTTATAATAAATGTTTTACCAGATTTTACATGTGTCTGAGTCATTTACACTTAACTAAAGAGCAATACAAAGACTTCAGACCACTCAATGAAGTAGGGAGAGATGTTTGTTAAAAGTAACAAGAACAGATCAAAATTGAAATATATGGATATGAGAACAAACAGGTATTCTGACATCATATATAGAATTAAGAGGCTAAAGTGGAAGTGGATTGAACCTACTGGTAGAAGTGATGATAATAGATGAACGGATGAAATCTTAAATTGCAGCCTAAAAGATTATAAAATACTTAAAAAGAGACCACATGTGATCTAGATGGATGAATTAAATAAGGTTTCTGGTGTGATATGGAAAAGAGAGATTAGAGATTAGAGAGACTGGATTAAACTTGGATATGCAATGAATCAATAGTGGCTGAAAATTGTGGTGATGATGATGTACTAGGTTTCAAACATATTCACATTAAATATATCCTTATTTTTACCATTCCAGCAGTGCCATAATTGTAATGTAAATAATTTTATAAACTATTATATCAATAATAGAATAAAAGCATTAATAAAATAAAAAAAAAAATTAGAAAATAAAAACAAAAAAACTTGTGCATGTTTTTGTGATGTGTGCAATAAAAAGAAATTTCTACGAGTGGTGGTGAAGGCATTAAAATTTGTATTTGACCATTTATTAAAAACATTAATTTTCAAGTTTATTAAAAAAGAATTGAGAAAATATATAGCTATATTCATCAGGATTCACCAAAGGTTACATATTATTCATTAATTACCAATAATTATATTTTCTCAGTATAGAAAAAAATTGGTAAAAGTTGAAATATGAATTAACTAAAAGTAGTAGTAGTAGTAGTAGTAGTAGTAGTAGTAGTAGTAGTAGTAGTAGTAGTAGTAGTAATAGCAACAACAACAAACAACAACAACAACAACAACAACAACAACAACAATAATAATAATAATAATAATAATAATAATAATAATAATAATAATAATAATAATAATAATAATAATAATAATAATAATAATAATAATAATAATAATAATAATAATAATAATAATAATAATAATAATAATAATAATAATAATAATAATAATAATAATAATAATAAAACAGTTGCTTGAAAGATGCACAATATCTGTTAGAATTATATATTGCTCTATTTTGTTTATACAATAACTCTTATTACTGTTATTTCTTACAATTTTAACAATATAACTTTATTTTTCTTATTGTATTGCCAAGTCCATATAATATTAATATCACTTAAGTTATTTTTACTTTTACAATACTTCATATAATTACAACCCACTGACAATCTTCTTCAGAACTAAAACAAACACAATGCAAATTCATGAATACAAATATATACATGAACATATAATTTCACATATATGTTCAGATATATATTTGTATTTGCATTGTGTTTCTTTTAGTTCTGAAGAAGAATGTTGGGAAAATAGAAACTGTTCTGTGGATTTCAATTATATATAAAATTATATGTTCCTATATATTTGTATTCATGTATTTGCTCTGTGTTTGTTCTAGTTCTGAAGAAGATTGTTGGGGCAATTGAAACTATCCTGTGGGTTGTAACTATATGAAGCATTGTAAAAGTAAAAAGAATGTAAATGATATTAATTTTGATAATATATTAGTTTTGTTTAGAGTTTCAAATATTTGTTTAATAAGGTAACACTAGTTAAAGTTTAACTTTTATTTTTTTTACTTGAAAAAGAAAATAACATCTGAATATTTTTTTCTACTAAAAAAGTATGTAAATGGTGCAAAAGATAACTAGCGAGTTGAAACTATAAAAACAATAATAAGAAAAGGTTTATATAAAAAATTGATTAAAATGTGAATATTAACAAAATATCATCTAAAAGAATATCTTATTCTAGATTCATCTACCATATACTTAAAATTTCTAAGAATATCAAATAGTATAGTGTATAATCTCACCCTAAAACTGATTTTGGATTTTACATTTATGAAAAAAACTATGATTTAACTCTGGAAATAATGAACAGAAGCATTAATATTAGTGAAGCTAATAAATTAAAATTCAATAAAACCTAAAGATTTGAAGCCACTAATTCATTTGAGATTTAATATACATCTAATACTAAATCAGTTTCTATATATTTTAGAGATCTCAGTTATTTTCAACTGTAAAATCTTTGGTCCTTTAGTTAAAAATATTTTTACAAACACCAATATATTTAGAAAAAGGGTGATGTCCTTGATGGCAAACCATTATTTGCTAAATTTAATATTTATAACTATAATCAATTTTTTCTATATTCTTATCACAACCAAAACCTTATACCTAATGATTAGTACATTAACCAGTCATATCATGATCTAGATTAAAGTCTGGTCTGATGAACATTGGAATAATTTCATATTATGAGCCAAGTTAATATTTTTCCATTGTTTACTGAGCTTAAAGGCAATCAATCCAGCTGGTAATCCTGTACAGTAAATAAGTTTCTAACTATTATTAGCTGGACAGAAATAGATTCAGATGAATGAATTGAGAAAAAGATGAAGTTTGCATCTCTAGTATGAGTGTATCACACAGTGTATCATATTTTATGTATCAATTAAATAATTGTATATATATAAATTAACCAATAAAAATGGACTACATGCAAATAAACAATAATAGATAATTTATAGTTAATCATTTTTGATTATTTATATTGTAATTATTAGAAATTAAAATAATGTGGATAAGAAACAGATGTCATGTGAATTTCCACGAACTGTACGTTTAAATATTATTATATTATCTATTTGTTATGAAGTCTTACTTGGAAAAAATTTACTTAAAGAATGATATAAAAAAATTAAATCGGTAATTTTTATCAATTAATTTAAAGACTTCTACAATAAATAGATAATGCATCAATACTGAAAAACACCGTCCCGGAAAATCATGTGACATCTGTTTCTAGATTACATTGATTCAGTTGATAATAATTATAACTTAAATAATTGAAAGTACTTTTAAGTAAATATAAATATTATTATTTATTTGAATTATTACTATAGTTTTAATTATCATACATATACATGAATGAATGAGTTTGTAGATATGGAAAAAATGCTATAAATATAAGGTTAAACATTAAAGTTTTTATTTATATATAGTATTTTGCATTCAGCAGGTATTAAAGAGAAAACTAAATGTCTTGCATTGATGGTCGAGAGGTCAGTGCGCCTGCCACCGGCCGATGCTATGACACTTAAAAAAAAAAAGAGAAAACTAAATTGAAAGTAAATTTAAATATATTACATTTGGACAAGTGCCTATTAATAACACGTATACTGGCACATAATCACATTTATTCTTTCCAAATACACATACACAGATATTAACACACAGACCAAACACATGTATATATAAACAAAATATTTTATTTGAATGTATAAATTTGTGTTTTATTTTTGATAGTTAAAAAATATATAAAATGAATGTGAAAAAAATGTGTATGCAGCTCTTAAATGAAAATTTACTTGTATTTTAAACATGTTGGTGTGACCATTTAAAGTAATTTTCAAAGAAATTGCTACCATCACACTACTTGGGAGTACATATAAAGTTCAAGCACTGGTAGTGCCATAACTAAATTCAACCTTCAAATGTAATGTCATAGATTCTGACACCTTACCATTGTATCTTTTCTCTCCAAATGTGGAATACAATTTCCTGATTTATCATGGGATATCTTTAAAGACATTTATTTGTTTGAGATAGTTAGAATTATAGCAGTAACATATAAAATACAGGAATAAATATAATAATCTGCCTCATGCAAGTTCATGATTAAGATCTCACATTCCACTAAACCTGTTCCTACTACTGATTTCCCCAAATTAACAACCTTGCATGTTTAAATACATTGCATGGAAAAAAAAATGCAGTAAGCTTTATTGTGATGAAAATAAAGAATGGACATATAGCAACGCAATTTATTAATGATGAGATTAAAACTCATGATGATGATAAAGTTTTATTTTATTCTCAATGAATAAAGACAGCAAGATAAGTAAAAAGAATTACGGAATTAAGAGTAAAGGAAGAAAGATGATTGTATGAACTAATATCTATTTACAAGACAGAAGTATTTTGTTTATATCAGAAAATAATGATATTCTTTGATGAATGAATATCAATTCATATAAGGCAATTGACAAATAATATTTTTTTGGAGAGAAACCTTAAATGAAATGCACATGTCAGTTATTTCCCCCTTCAATGCTACCTGTTGAATTTTAGTCTCTTTAAGAATCAAGGCAGGAAATATAAATGATCATTTTATATTTGTTGGGCAATCTAACAAAAAAGCTGACCTTTGACATTATTAGCACTTTAAAAGTTAATCATTTTGCTACATAGGGGATTTGAACCTAGAATTTCAAGCTCCTTTTAGCAATTCAATTCATCTTTCACAATGGATACATATGAGCGCACAATATGAAAAAGATAAATGATCTCCAATATATGTACTTCATTTGAAAGCAGCACTCATCAGATGGTATAGATCATCATCTCCCATATATATATATATAATCAGTGCTCAGTTTATATTAAGATGGCAAATCTTCAAACTTTAATGGACAGGCTTCAATCTATTCTACCATTCAAATATTCAGCCTTCCATACCATTGAAAATCTGATAACAGAATACTCAAATCCCTTCATGATGCCAATATTATGGTCATGCCTATGTTGACTTTTAAGTCATTCTGACTCCTCATGTATAGGATCTTGTCCATTTAATAGACAGATGAGGGATGGTAGGATACAGGCTGAAACTGTAATATTTAAATACAGCTATAGTTTATATTCATGGAGTTTAAGCGTAATTATAGGGAAATTTGAAGGCAGACTTTTAAGCTCTTTTCAGCCATCCAATCCATTTCATCCAATGAATACACAAGACCTCGCAAATGTGAAACAGATAAATGATCTCCAATACACATTTTATGCTGAACCAGCACTTATCAGTTAGTCCAGATCATCATCTCACACACACATATATAACCAATGCCCAGTTTATATTAAGATAAAAAATTGTCAAACTTTTATGAATAGGCTTCAATCTATTCTACCATTCATCTCTTCAGTCTTCCATACCATTGAAGAAGTGATGATGGAATGCTCAAATCCCTTGATAATGCCAATCCCCTATAATAACATTTAAATTCAAGGGATATAAAATATACCCGTATTTAAATATTACAGCTTCAACCTGTATCCTGTCCATTCCTCTTCTGTGTATTTAAATGGACAAGGTTCTATGCATGAGGGGTCAGAATGATTTAATGTCAACATGAGCATGACAATATTATTGACATCATCAAAGAATTTGAGTGTTTTATCATCGGATTTGCAATGATATAGAAGACTGAAGAATTGAAAAGTAGAGTAACTTGAAGCATGTCCATTAAAGTTTGAAGATTTGCTATCTTAATATAAACCAAGCACTGATTATATATGTGTGTGTGTTAGAGAGTGCTGATTCAGCATGAAATATGTATATTGGGGATCATTTATCTTTTTCACATATATGTGATCATGAATATTAGATGTATAAGATGGAATGGATGGCTAAAGAGAGCTTAAAAGTCTGGTTCAAATCCCCTATAATTACATCTTAACTCCAGGGATATAATGAATACCTTTATATATTTAAATACATGTATATTGTCTATACTAAACTTAGTGTAATTATAAGAGGCTTCCACTCAGACTTTCAAACTCCTCACAGATATCTAGGCCATCTTATACAACTGATACACATGACCAAGTACATGTAAAAAAGATAAATGATCTTGAATATATATATATTAACGAAACTTAAATATATTCCAAACAACGGTAAACAATTTATAATACAATATAAATAAAAACTCATAAAGAAATATTTTCGATTATATTCATAATCATTTTCAACTCAATTTTCAAAATGGAATCATCTATTACATTTATTTTGTTTTATTGTGTTAATGTTAAGTGATTAATGGATACCAAATATATGAATAAGATATGGTTGTTTAAAGAATGGAAGAAGATGTGTTTAAAGATTATTAAAACGAAATGTCGATTGGAATTTTTGATGGTAATAGATGATTCCATTTTGAAAGTTGAGTTGAAAATGATTATGAATATAATCTAAAATATTTCTTTATGAGTTTTTATTGAGTTTTTATTTATATTGTTTGTTTGGAATATATTTATGTTTCGTTATTGTATTATTTTTATTAGCGGACATTTATTTTGTTTTATATATATATATAGTGCTGAAGCAGCACTCGTCATTTGGTTCAGATCACCATTTCCAACTAATTAATCATGAAATACATATATTGGAGATCATTTATCTTTTTCACATACATTTGGTTATGTGTATCAGTTGTATAAGATGTTTTGGATAGCTGTGAGGAGTTTGAAAGTCTGAGTTTAAGTCCCTTATAATTACCTTAAATTTAGTATAAACAATATATATGCATTTAAATATTACATATTCAGCCTATCTCTCTTCTGCATA
This sequence comes from Epiperipatus broadwayi, assembly GCA_028023455.1. NCBI lineage: Eukaryota > Metazoa > Onychophora > Udeonychophora > Euonychophora > Peripatidae > Epiperipatus > Epiperipatus broadwayi. The sequence continues at coordinate 307,200 of JAQFVV010006778.1, forward strand.
ATTTAAAAGGACATATTAAAGTTCTATGTGAGAGGGGTCAGATTGACTTAAGATCAACTTGAGTATGGCAATAATATTGACATCATCAATGGCTTTGAGCATTTCACCCTCAGATTTTTAATAATATGAATAGTTGAAGAGTTGGAGAATATTGAAGCTTGTCCATTAAAGTTTGAAGATTGTTATTTTAATGTAAACTGAGCAGTGATTGTATATATGTGTTGAAGATGGTGATCTGAACCAACTGATGAATTCAGCACAAAATACGTATATTGGCGATCATTTTATCTTTTTCACATGTATTTTGTCATGTGTATCAGTTGTATAAGCTGGATTGGATAGCTGTGACCGTTTGAAAGTCTGAGGTCAGTTTGGTATATATATATGTACATACGCACACGTATGTACAAATGGATAGAAAGATAGGTAAACTTGTTTATACGTAATGTACAAACAAATAAAAATCAATAGTCAATTTTTAAGTAATTACGTTTTTTTTTTTTTCAAATTTAAAATAATCTTTAAAAATTAAATTATTTCTATTTTACGATGAACATTGTAAAAACCTAAAGTGCATCAGAATTTGTTTATAAAACATCACGAACTATAAATTATATTAAAATCTCCCCAATGACGCTAAGTTTATTCATAATTTGTTGAGATAACAAAATTTGATTAGTAAGTTATCTTATAAAAGTTTGTTTAATGTTATTGGTCTTTTCCGTAATAAATCTCAAATAAAAACAGTAACTTTAACATTATTTCCTAAAGGAAACTATTAAAAGCTAACGATTCGATATAATAAATTTTAATGCACTTTAGTGCTTGTTTGCTTTGTTATAAAAAATAAATAAACAAAATAGTAAAAATGCCTTATTTACATTTCCCCCTCCCTTTCTTATTTTTCTATATATTTCGTTAACTTTGTTACATTTTTATTTACCATTGTCAAACTCACTTAGGTCACAACTTTGACACTACCCATCACAGATAATTACAATAATGATTATTACTAATCATTTTCTAAACTAGATATTATCTCTAGCACATATATAAACTTTAAACCTTATTATATTCCAAAATATAGATCTATAAAACATGCGACATCCTATTCTCTTTCTAAACTTTTATTTCTCTTGTTCCATCTCAAATATCCAATTATTTTTCTTTTTATACCATCAATCAGCTTTATTTTTCTCATATCGGTTTTTCACTTCTCTTTAGCTTCTTTCTTCACATCCTTCTGTTTTAAAGACTCCAATTCAACCCAATTCGATGTTTTTCTTAAATATTTTTTAGTTTATTGTTTTTTTTTTTTGTACCCTGTATCAAAATTTATATTTCTAAAGCATTCTATCATTTGTACTCAATTTTACTAATTTTCCATGTTTTGGTTTATATAAAATGCTCCTAATAAATTTAGACCTGAATGAAGGGGTCCAGATTAATTTACTATCTACCATTAGACTTTGCAAATGTGTAATTTCTTAATTATATATTCAGTTGCAATTTTCCAAAATATTTGAAAGCATTAAACTATTGTATTAGGTCTTTGTCCGATTGTTTTCTTCTCATAACTTAACCAAAATTGCTTTAACTTTATTTGTATGCATTTATTTAAAGACTTACTAACTTTTACATTGTGGATGTAAGACTTGAACATTTAACAGAAGACCAATATAGAGATATTTTAGACAAGTCAAAGAAATATAAAATATGTATGTTTATAGTAATGAGGATTATTTCAGTTTTCACATCTCAAGCCTAATCCAGAGAAATCAGTTTCTGCTTGGTTCCACTTTAATAATAATCTAGCTAAAAATTTTTAGAGCTAATTCTGTAACTACAAAGTTACAAATCAGTCATACACAAAAATACTTGGAAATTAAATTGGGTCAACTCTTTTTCTTTACACCCCATAGAAACTTGCCACCAAGAATAATATCATTTCCAATCATGAAGGCATCACATGGAGTTCTAATGCTGATATCCTTAGAAGTTCTGAACTATCATCCTTTTACTCTGAGGCTGAGTACTGCTCTTCAGTATGGTTCAGAAGCACACATACTAATCTTGTGGATAATCAGATCAACAATACCTTGTATATTGTTTGTAAAACTTTTAAATCCACCACCAGTAGGATGGCTGCTTATACTCTCAAATATCCCTTTAGCTAACATCAGATGTAGGTTAGCAATTAACAATGAATTCAGCAAGATTGTTGAGCTTCAAATCATATGATCAATCTTGCTCAAATGTTAGGTTAAAATCCAAGCAGCCTTTCTGGATTACTGGTAATTCTCTTCAATCACCCACATGATTGGAATAATTCTAATATAAATAACCACACTCTAATGGCTGATCCTACTCTTCAGATACTTGGTTTCTCACTTCGACAAAAACTCTGATCAGAGATTAACAGTGTCAGAACAGATCATGGTAGATGTCATTATATGTTGTACAAATGGGGATTTATAGACTCTCCAACCTGTGATTGTAGAAGACCACAAACTATGGTATCTATTTACAAGGAATGGCATATTTATTAGATTTTTTTTAGCTATTGCTCTACATATGTTGGAAAGTTAGTTCTTGATTGGTTTAAGAACTGTTGGTGTTGAATTTTAATGTGCTGACATCATACACTAAATAATAATAATGAAATAGTAACACAAACAGATCAAAAATTTAATGTACATGTGAGAAACTAAAATAGATCTGTGCAGGACATATTTCTAAAAGATATATAATAGATGAATTGATAAAGTATCAAATTGAATTTCAAAAAATTAGACCTAGAAAGAGACCAAATGTGAGATGGATAGATAAGATAAAAAATTTTCTAAATATAAGAACAATAAGAAAAAGGATTAAACTTTGATAGCTCTTCATCCTGTCCTAAAACAATAACTTTTGGAAATAATGATTATGTTGGATTATTTTCATTATCTAGTTTTTTAGAAAAATAAATTTATTTGTATTTTGCTGATATATACAATTGTTAGTAATAACACATAGGTTAATATGGAGGAAAAATGAAGGTATTAAACAAATCATAAATAAATTTGAATTTTCTAAAAGCATTTAATTATTTCAACTAGATGATGGAAATAATCCAATATATAACTAGAATATAAAATACCATCACCATAAAGCTTCTGATAATCATTTGAATCTATATATTTCTTAATGAAAGTTTTAAAATTATAGAATTTAGTAATTCTACATAAATATAGAAATGTAAAAGTAGTTTGCATATATATAATCATTAAACCAGTCAACACATAGTCAATCTCAATATTAATAACAATCAACAATCTCAACCTGTTGTCAAGGCAACCTCCTTTTAACAATCTGCACATAGGAAAATTAGTTTATATATAGAAATAAATAAAAATATATAAAAAAATAACGTACTGTTTGTTTTGTTTTATTAAAATCAATTATTAACCCTATACATACCATTAAATTGTCATCTATTTATAACCATAATTTTTATTTTGTTAAAAATATTTATTTTAATTTTTTTAACATTTTATAATTATGTATGTGTGGATGTGTGAAAGAAGTGCGTACTCAAGAGAAAACACAAAACAATATAAATAATCGTCGCAAATGAAAATAAATAATTTGTTCTTGAGTATAATGTGTTTTGTTTACTTTAAACAAAAACCTGTTTATTTATTGGTAACTATAAAAACAAATTTATGTTAAAAAATTGCTAAAAAAATATTCTGATTGTAAAATTAAAAATTATTAATGTAATTAGAATATTTTAAATTCTGAAATGTTAAGTGGGTTTGTAGAAAGATGCCGTGAAAGTTTTTATCCGTCTGGAATGCTATTATATATATAATATTATCAGGAGTCATATATATATATATATGAATGACACTTCTAGAAACTTTTGAAAAGATATTATGTCACTTGTTATATACTGAAATAACATTTAAACTAAAAGGCACGGAAATTCTATATAATATTTTGTGGATTGTGTGTGAATATTATCATATATATTTCAAACATCAATAATTATTGATTGAAATTGATAAGACATTATGCAATAAAAAGAATAGGGGACAATTCTGTTTGGAATTTTTGTTTACTTCATAAACAAAAAGAATATATTTAAAGATATAACCTGTAGTTTCTTATAATTAGGGGAGGAAGATTATATTAGATTTTTTTTTTTTTAAAGTTTTTATAAGTAGTTATACTTTTATCCTATTAACAAGAACAAATGGTATTCCAAAAGGTTTTACCAATCAAAGATCTTACATAAAAGAAAGCAATTTTAATGTCCTGTGGGAGAAAAAAAACATTCTTTATTTTAAATTCAAAATACATAAACATTTGATTAAAAATTAAAGCTTAAATTGGAAAAGTATTGATTATTAAATAAATAGTTTTAAAGTGTATTATTAAAAACATTTACTAGCCTGTAAATAAATATACTGTTTAAAAACATTTCAGTAGCTCTAATTAAAAAAAAATAATTATTTTTATTAATAATCTGCCATTTTGCTTTTTATGCAACAATAAAACATTTTCTGATTGATAATTTATTAAATTAAAGCATAAAGGAAAAAAAACAAACAAACATAATGAATGTAAAGAAAAGTGATATAAAGTACATTTTAAAAATCATTTTTGATGCAGTTGGCATTCTATTGTAAAAGTTTTTTAGTTTGTAATACCTAACCAATAAAGCAAATCATTTTTGCATTGCTTTTATTTATTTATTTTTTAAAAAAAAACTTTGAAAATTCATTTATTTTACATAAATTCAGTGAAATTAAATAAAAAATTGATAACGAAATGTAAGTTACAGTTGATTGCTGAAGATTTAATAATGCAAATGATTACACTTTTTTGCTGATATTATAGTGGTGGTTTTTACTACTGCATTTATAATAAAAGTGGTCACTTTCTGGTAATATATTACAAGTTGATTCATTTAAATCAACTAAATAAATGGTATTTTAAACTTATATTTAAAAACCTTTGATTATATGAAATTGAGTATTAACTGCATAATGCACAAAATCATTTTTTTCTTTTGTTTTTCCTCAAAATAATTCACAATTGCAATGGCTAAACTTTACAATTATGATTTTACACACAAGTAAAAACATTTGTAAAAATTTTAGTCCATAAAATTGATTAAATGAATATATGCTACCTAATGTACATATTTTAAAATTTAATATTATTAGACTTTGTTGTTATACATGATCAAAGTATGTTTTTATTACTTAGTATACTGAAGCAAATTATCATTTGTTTTTTGCTTGTGTAGTCATTAATGATAAAATCTGTCTTATTTTGGATATACCATAAATGAAGCATTGACTGTCTTCCTAAATCACTAGATGACAACTAATTAAAATACAGTCATTGTATTTTAATTTTGTAATCAAAACAATATTGTATAGTATACAGTGAATAAACTCTATACTCTTCTATACAATTTTAGCTTTTTACTTTTGAGGATGTTAATAAAATTACTAGTGTATAATATCACCAATCTTAGGTTGTTATTTTGGGGGTAAAAAATTAAGAATTTTTTTTTCATTTTTTGAAGATTTTTGCATTGTACAATCAATTGTAATCTAAATTGTTGGTATAAATTGATGATTGTTTCTACGGTGAATCCTCACATAAAGATTTATTACTACTAAGATATAATTTATATTCATGTAGTGTTATCAAAATATATATTAATGTTTAATTTTAATAAATTTACAAACCATTTATGGTTTAAGTGTAATTACATACTGGACTATGTCTATTAATTCCAAACTTTATTTAAATTTTCCTAATACATCCAACTGTTACTAATGTCACACAGGTTATTATTAAACCTTTCAAATATATTCAACTATTAGTAATAGTCCACAAATTAGTATATATAACCCTTTCACTTCTCTTCAATTTGTCTGGCAATGGCAGTAATAACTTGTGTTATTGATAAGAATTGAATAAATTTGAAATATATAAATAATGTGTGAATATTCTGAAAGCATATAATCATTAAAAATAGATGTGAAAGTAATTAAAAGTAGAGAAATAGAGTAAATAAATAGATAAATGTTATTTTTTTTACAGATGTTCTAACAGAAAATATTTGAGGATATCTCAAATACATGGATTTAGGATCGTTAATACATAAGAGTATTTAAATAAAAATGTGAATATTCTTTACTTAAGGTTAAGTTTGAATGTTAAATTAATTTCTATTATATAAAATAAGTTAAGATGGCCATTTGGTGTCATTGCTTGACTGTATGTTTCCATATATATTGTTATGATAGAGAATGGTTTGTAAGTGTTAAATATGATATTGGCATTATAGAAGACTCTATAGTAGGAGAGGCTAATGTTAATAATAAATAGAGTCTTTGCAGATATATGTCTGTGCAAAGTAAAACTTGTTGCTATTAAAACCCTACGACTAAAAAATAAAGTTTTAATAATAAGTACAATGTTTCCAATTCTGCAATTTAAGTTTATTGTGAAATATGTGTTATCATCTTAGTGCTTTAGAAGCAGTTTACTGTAAATTCTATTGCTGTGTCCAGGTATTATAGAATGTGGTAAGAAGAAGTTTTTCTTTTACAACAACACATAATCAAGATAGAGCAGCAGTATTATGTTAGTATTGATGCTATACTATGTTGTTTAATTCTAAATATTAATAATTGCCATAAATGATATGTTCACAGCATGAATCACGCATGTATCATCATATGCATTACATAGAATGCATAGAATCAGGTACACATTTATAAAAATTTATGTTGCTGCATATTACCTCAATATAATGGTTTGCCCATTTCTATATACATTCTTCTGGAATTTACATAATAATAAGATTGAATGCAGAATATCCTAAATTGCACAGTATCATAATTACCTATATACATTTCATTTACTGTTATTTAACTTTTGTCATTAAAATAATTGTAGGCAGTAACTATTTATAATAATGTATTACAAAAAATGAAGTAAGGTTTCTTTTTAAATTTAGTTTATTCTAGTGTCTATTCATCCAATAATCCCAGACTAGTTTCTAGCTTGTAACTTTCAATAGTAAGAAGCCTTGGATCTGAAAGCACTGCATTCAGATCTTAGGATTTAATGCAATCTTTCAATAGCCACTTTTTACCTATTTAGTCAATTGTAAATTCATGAGTCCAAGTTGAAAGAACAATAATGTTCCCAACCCAAGCTCATTTTTTGTATAACCATATTGATCTGCAACCAGTTCAATATCTATGCTTTTTGATGTCTATGGTTTTTCAAAAACCTCAATTTCCATTATCCCAGGGTCAAGGTTGGTATAAAATCATAAAAACATCACATGCTCACCATTTCCTATGTTTACACAAGTTTTTAATACTAGTAACTAACTCTCCATGTAATAGTGCCACTGACTGCAGACCTTAGAAATCAATGGATGCAAGAATTTTTGTGCATAAATATATTATGTAGTGTCTACTCATCCAATATACCCAGATTAGTTTCTAGGTTGTAGCTTTCATCAATAAAGAGAGCCTTGGATCTGAAAGCACTGCACCTAGGATCTAATGCAACTTTCTAGCATCTATCTTTTACCTATTTAGTTAACTATAAAATTAGAAGCCCATGATGAAAACACAATAATGTTTTCAATCCAAGCTCATTGGCTTATATAGTCATATAGATATGTTCTAGGTCAGCATCTATACATTTTGGTGTCTTTGGTCTTTCACTATGCATGTATTTCATGACCAACATTTACACCAAAACACTTTCATGCCAAATGAGGATTGACTTTAACCATATTTAAGAGTTTATAAATGAGTGAGTATTTATTATGTTGCAAAGACATTTTTATGTTTCTTTTTCTCAGTGCATCTCAGTGCATCATAAATATTTTAACACTAAGTGCATATATATAACATCATCATCATCATCATTTTAAACTATCAATCTACTATAAGATAACAGTTTTTCAAGTTTAGACCAGTTATTTTGTCCCATAGCGTCCTTTTTTCATAACAAATCAATAAATTTTCCTTATTTCATCCATCCATTTCACATGTGATCATCTTTTTCTAGCTGTTGTGCAATCTTTTGGATCCAATTTAAAACTTCAAATGTCTATTTACTATCATATATTCAGATAATATGTCCATCCTAGTTTTATTTCAGTATCATAATTATTTTAATGGTGGTTATGATGTATGTTTTTGCTCTCATGTATTTTATTTACATTATTTTTCTTGGTACTGCTAACATGCATTTTTACATACTTTATTAATAGTGTGAAGTTTTGTTATTGCTTTTCTGCTAAGTGTCCAAGTCTCAGATCCATAAGTAATGATTGTTAAAGCATCTTTATTAAAACCTTTCAATTTTAAACAAATAGACATATTTCCTTTTAAATTTGATTTCACAATTTAATTATTTCATCAATGTCAGTGAAGTTTATTATTCTCTGACCCATGTATTTCATGTGAGATTTCTTATTGTTTCTATTTAAATACATATCTCTATACTTCATTAGTGGTTTGACATTTTTGAATTACTCTTCTGTTCAATATCTAACTCTCAGATCTATAAATAAAAAGGTATAAAACATTTATTTAAAATATTCTATTCTAAATACTTCATTTTAATGTTATTTCTTTCAGAAACACTTAGACAATGTTTAATTCTATAATTAAAAATTGTTTCCATATGTGTTAATAATCTGACTAAAGTATTTCTAATTGTTAAGTTCATGATTAGCCATCATTATTTTCTTTTTCTGAGAAAATCCAATTATCCTTAGCCTTACTTTTTTGGTATTATCTGATAACTCTTGCTACATTTTCTGAAACTCTTAAGCATTATTTGCAACACAATTACATCATCTATGAAATTTACATGACTCAAATAATCTCCATTTACTTTTATTCCTTTAGTTTCTCATTTCAGTTCATCAATTACTCATAAAATTGCAGGAAAATGTTTCTAAATAAAAAAGGACCATCTCATACACCTGTCGCAATGTTAATCTTCTTTATATTATCATGCAAACTATTCACTAGTGTTGCGTTTTCATAAATATTATTCACAATATGATAATATCCTGGTTGCAGGGTCTTGATGGACCGATACTTTAATCACTATAAAAGTACTTATAAAATTAAATGCCACTTCATAATCTACAAATCCAATGCATAATGGCAACTTATATACATATACACTGAAATCTATTGAGTACTTAAATATTGTTTATAAAGAGTTTCAAAACACACTCGCAACATACACACACAATTGACAATTGACGATAATTTTTTCAACATACTGTTGGCAAAATAAATTGCATTAAGAAAATAAACTAAAGCGTAGCAGATATAATGAAAACAAATCTAATTGCTTGCTCATGCTACCACATTGCCTATAAACAGAAGTTACACTCGACGGAGAGTTTATGCCAAAGCACATGCATGCATGCGTTATAATATTATCTATATATAAAAATATGAATAATTTTAATATTTATATATTTATTTTGCTAATAATAAGTATATTAATTATAATTTAGACTTAAAATGAAAACAAACTTATTAAAAAAAGAAATTTAGAGATATATACAATGATAGTGCGATTTTTTGAATTTTGTTTACAAACAATTTTTTATGGCAAGATGTCGAATGCGATAATGAAATTACATAATCTAATCTGTCATTAAGCCATTGTATAATTAAGGATAGTTTCGCAGATGACACGTTTTCACACCTACTTGGTAAAATTTTAATTAACAGCAATTAAAAAGCAAAACAAAAAAAAAAAACTAATTAAAATTAAAAATCCATTAAGATAATATTAAATACATTTTTTATACAATAGGGAGCATTATAGCATATATATATATACACATACGTCGAGAGCAAATATTTATTTGATTGCCTTAGAAATGACTGAAAATCTATCAAAACTTATCGTCTAACAAACCTAATAAAATGAGATCAAGTGAATTCCAAAAATTTATATGAAAATTGAGTTTCGATAACTGCAAAAATGAAATTTTATTCATTGTAGATATATTAAAATTGCATAATATAATAATTCCAAACATAATTACTAAGATACTCATTTTAAAAATCCCATAAATATTCAATCTTACTTTGTAATAATAAAAAAATATTTCAAGCCACCCATACATTTTTTAATCTCTATGTAAATTAGTGTTTTTCTGAAGATTTGTGATGAAGGTATTTTAGTTGTATTTTTATATTGACTATTTCCATTATCTAATATGATTATTGATAGTCTTTAGAAAAATTTAACTTTATTTTAAATATTCCAAATACATCCAACTGTTAGTAATAGCACATAAAACACATTAGTATATGCACACAGTTTTGAAAGATATTATTCTCCCCTCTTCTTCAGATGTTGCTGGTCTGACCAGTGACAGTACTAGAATGGGATTCAAATCTGAAGCCATAGATTCTCGAGTGTTGAATTTTTTAAGGTAAAGCTTTAACCAACTGAACCATCCCACCAAAGGCAACAGTCAGTAAAAATTTCATATACTTATCTATGAGGTTCCTTCTGATTTCTTCACTTTTTCCTAAGAGCAAAGTTGATTAGTGGTTTTCATACATAGGTTGGCATTGCCATATGTACAGCTTCTTTAAAATTTCTTCTTTTACACTTTTCTTTTCTATCCAATATTTTTGTATTTTCCCAATTGCACATATAATCATTGGCACATACATGGTCTGCTACTCTAGACACATCTGCTTTTTTCTTCTAATCATCAGTTTGTGTTCTTGTAAGTGCTTTCAATGGGGTGACTGGTCTCACCAATATAAGTTCTTCCACATTCACATGGTATTGCTGAAAACAAAAAAACTGCATATGGAAGAACATATATTGGTGAGATAAGTTGCCCCATTGAAAAGTGCTTGCAAGAACACAAACTGGGGATTAGAAGAGAGAAAACAGATGTGTCTAAGATAGGAGATCATGTATCTAAGGGTTTAGGTTTGAATCACATGCTAGTACTAGTCATGGGTCAGACCAACAACACCTGAAGAAGAGGGAAGAATAGTATCTTTTTAAACATTGTGCATATACTAACCTTTTTGATGTGCTATTATTAACAGTTGAATGTATTTGGAATATTTAAAATAAGGTGAAATTTTTCTAAAGACAATCAATACTCATATTAGATGATGTAAATGGACCAATATAGAAATACAATTATATGTAAATTATATTACCATAGCCCTAGCCTTAAAAAAATCAATACAATCTCAAGCTTGACTACTTATTTATAGTATTTTATAAGTTTGTTTAAATATAAAGACTATGGTAATGTATATTTCTTCTCCTCTTCCTCATCATCATCATTTTCAAACATTTAATTCAATACAGAAGGAATTTCTCTCCAAGTATAACTAATTTTTCCAAAATATAGCTTCTCTTCTCAACATCACATCAAGAAACATTCTTATCTTAGCCTCTCATACATGATACCTGTTTACAGTCTCTTGAGATTCAGTTTAAGATTTTATAGGTTGATCGTCTCTTGAAAGCGCTTGCAGAATAATAGATTTTGATTTTGTTTTTAAGTAAAATGTAGCTTTGCAGTCAGGTGCAATAGCATCTATATTATTTTACAAATATTCTTTCTTCTAAAAATATGACTATTCAATCTTTATTTCAGTCAGTTAATTCTTTCAGTGATGCCTCTTTTTGTTCTGTCACTCAACTATATCTCAGCTTTGTGTGTTTATGCATCTTTAATGCAAATCATACTTATATAAAAATTAACCACAAAGTTTAAATATCTTGCTTATTTCAATTTTCAACGCAGAATGGAGCATGATATAATAGTCAGACAAGTATTAAGAGCTTGTCTCTCTGTGTGCAAATTTCAACAGAGAATTATCTTTCTAATAAAATGCAAAGATTTCAATGTATTTCCGAAGTTTTATAGATTTAAACTTAACAAAGCTATTTGTAACTGCAACAAAATCTGCAAACAGATGAAATTGTTTTTACTCAACCTAGTAATCAAGGGATGCTGCAAAGCCTTGAACAAGCAAATCAAGAGGTGCAACAGGATCACTATCCACATATCAAACAATCCACTTATACAGTATAAATGTGACAAACTCAGCCGCAATAACAGAATGTTCATGTTCATGACCATAATGTCACTAAACCTCACCAATGACATATCCCACTCAGAAGTGATGTATTATACAAAGGGCCTCAATATGTTGAAGGCAGGTGGAAACACCCAAGTATAAAATTAATTATTGATAAAGAAGCTGGCTTGGCAAAGAATCCAGACAGGGATAGTTATATCACTCAAATAGTCAAAGTCATACAACATCAATCTCTACACACTCACACACATGCATGGGAAACAAAAATAGCCAAAACCAGACAATTTCTCAAAGATGCAAATATCACATGCATGCTGGATGACAAAGGCGATAGATTTGTACTGATGAGGATTCAGGATTACATATTCAAGATCAATCAACAAATTAACAAATTGCAGTTTCAAAGAGTTCTTAGCTTTAATAATAAGCTCAACAAGAGCAAATTTATCTCTTCGATTCTGAGAGCTCACTCTAATAAAGCCTTTTCCAAGTCTGAATATTACAAACTTTACCCTTCTGCCTGTCCCCCCAGGATATTTTCCAATGGCTAAAATACTCAAAATCAACATACCATTACAACTAATGTTGGACTTTGGAGGGGTCCACTATTTCAGTGTGATGAAATGGGTAAATAAGCAGCTCATTCGAACCTTGGGTTTTGGCACATATACCATAAACTCATCCTTTGAGTGCATAGCAAAGATAAGGGACTTTGCCTTGAACCCTGATACAAGAATGGCTTCTATAGACGTCCCTGAATTGTATGGTTCCATTTGCTGAAGACAATCCATTGACATCATTAAAGAAAAACTAGCCAGCCACAACATAGCATAGCCTCACATCAATTTCATTGTTGAGTTCTTAGCATGGCTTGATAAGAACATCATGGTCATTTTACACAACCAGTGGTTCCACATGAAAGATGGTTGGCCCATGGGATTACCTATGAGTGGCATTACTTCCAGCATAGAATTGAACCACTATGAAAAACCAAGTCATTACAAAATATTATGACACCAATCAGCTCACCACCTACATCAGATCTACACCAGATATGTTGATGACTTGTTTATCACCACACCCTATGCAATTATTTAACAAATCAGAACTAAGATGCAAAATAGCACTCTTCTCACTCTAAATATTGAACATTAAAACATCAAGAACCCACACACTTCAACTATAAAATGATCATCAAACCTCTTGAAGTAAGATGTCACTTTTACCCTCTCTCCTACTCACCAACTAATCACAAGCTCTCTGGTTTGACTTCTTTCTTATATAAAAATATGCAGCTATGCAAGTTTGAATCAGACAGGAAAATTAACTTGCTCTCATATAGAGATGACTTATTGAATGTTGGATTTAAACAAAGTCTCACTGACAAGAAAATTAGGCAATCAATAGTGCAGCTAATCTTAATAAACAAAGGCTATTACTTCCACCTTTTCTGAATGTGCATAAAAAGCTTTGTACTATTTTCAAAAAAAAATACCACTATATCCCCACCAACTCCAACAAGTTAATCTATAATATCAAGGACAGATCACCACCCTCACAGACACTCCTCACAGACACCTCAAGTGGTGTACAATATTACCTGCCTCTTGGCAAATTGTCAGGCCTCATACACCAGTGAAACCAGAGCCTCTCTTCCTACATGGCTGTCTCAACATATATATTAATACAACAAAGCACTAACAGACCCAAATTGTAAGTCAGTTTTTGTCCAGCATGGCATTTTAGCAGGGCACAATTGCAAAACGATTGACTGTGATTTTTTGTAGAGAATGCCACAAATTAAAAAGAAAGTCAAAAAGGCTTACTTTATTGCTAGGCACAATCACAACATCTACAGAAAATATACATGCTGCAATATATCCAAGAAATGGAATACATAAGCTCATTTGCATAAATTTGCATTACTAGTTTTGTTAGTTACAATATGGCTATGATTATGAAAGCCGTGTCTCTTGAAAGTGCTCAGCCACTCTTGCATCATTGTTTTAATATATAAAGAATTTTAAAAAAGTCAGCTGTGTGTGTTTATGTGTCTTTAGTGCAAATCATACTTATATTTTACTTTCAATCTCTTCTTGTTACTTCCAGTATATACTTCTCCAGATTTTGGTGAATGATCAGAACTATTTGTATTGACTTTTTCTTCAGGGTTCAAAACCCAGATTCATTAGTAAGAACTAAGTATTTACTTTCAATATTATTTCTACGAAAAGCAAACCATATAAGTTCAATTCTACAATTAATTTCATTTCCCACAGTTGTTAACATCTAATTCATGATCATCAATATTTATTTTCATCTTTAAGAAAAGCCTTGGATATGGCTTTACTGTTTTATTTAACCCTGCTTTTCTATTTTCATTTGATAAGTCTTGCAACATTTTTTTATAACTCTTAAGTCTTAATTGCAAAAATAACCATATAATCTGCAAAGGGTAGATAACTTAAATAATTTTCATTTCCTTTTATTTTCTTACTTTCCCATTTTAATTCATAAAATATTTTTTTATAAAATTTTGAAGATACTGGAATCAACTTCTCATACACACTTATCAATATAATCTTAATATAATATTAATATTATCTATGTTTTTTATTTCTTTTTACAATGCTTTTTTACAACCCACTATTGACAGTTTCGATTGCCTCAGAAATCTACAGAACTTCTACTTATATTCTGAATCTTAACTGCTTTGGAAATATAAGTAGTAGTCTGAAGAAGAATGCTGGGGCAATCAAAACTGTTAATGGTGGGTTGTAAAAAAGCATTGTAAAAAGTAATAAAGAACATAGATGATATTAATATTATATGGATTTGGCAATGCAATATGAAAAGATAAAGTTACAATATTAATTGTCTTAGCACCATTGTATAATCTAATCACTACTGTTGCATTTTGATAAATATTTATATATATAAAAAAATAAAGAAGTATCTTGAATAGACATGTTGGTGGTTCAAGACATGAATCATTAAAATGCTTGTGGACACAAATATGTTTTTGTAATTTATAAATCCAAGCATAAGGACAATTTGTGTTCATCAATATTTCTATAACTTCTCACAATATTTGAATGTATTCTATAGTGCTAAACCACTTTAAAATCAATATGGTATTTTTTTTTTTTGATTAGTTTGAATCACAAGTTTATTGTAGACAAGTTATAATTAATTTAATAGAGCTAATGTATAGAATTGAAATAATTCTTACATCCATAAATTTCTATCATCTTCTTTATCACCTTTCTTAAATATCAAAATCACTACTGCATTCTTCCAATCATCTAGTATATGTTTACCACTTAGATATTTAGTAAATTCTTTTGTTAACAATTTTTCAATTTTTTTACCTGCTTATTTTATGATATCAATAACAGTTTCAGCATTTTGTGGAGCTTTTTCCATTTTCATAAACTTAATTCCATGTCTCACCTCTTCCTTTAACCTGCTCTGTAATTCAAAGATGTTATAATTGTAGCAGTTCTATGACATCTAATAAAATTTTTTTAAAAACATTTAATGATATCATCTGATTTTTAATTAATACTATCTTTTCTCATTATAGCTGCAATACCTTTTTTTCTAACACCAAATTATTCACAATTTTTGAGGCTTTTAGTTTTATTGTACATTTCCTTGTTAATTCACAATTATATTTTCCTATTTATTATAAACTCCTTTTTGTTTTATTTACATAATTCCAGGTATCTGATGCATCTTAATGAATAAATTTTAAAAACTTTTATATTTCTTCTTTTTTTCAAACGTTTTTTCTCAGTTAAAAATTTACGGATAAATTTCTATTTTTCTATCCAGCTATCTTTGATATGGTTCTTAGTAGAATATCAGTTAAGTTTGAATAAAAGTTAAAGCTTTTAATATATTAAAACAATAAGCAAGTTCTAATTTAAATTTATTAGGTTGTATCAGAAGGTTAATAACGTTAGTGGTTAATACCATCTTTTTAAATACTTTTTGTTTTTCTAGACTAGCATCAAAATTGTAATCTTACATTTCACTAATGATAGTCACTTTCTTTGCTGAATCTATTAATAACATCACAATCTTGAAATATATATATTTTCTGTAAATTAAAATATTATGCAGTTCTGCTGGATCTTCATTTGGATATTTCTATTCTTATTCTACTTAATATTTTTCTCAAAAAAGAGACTGTAATGTATATATTTTCTGCAAATTTCATAATTTGTCTTTTCTTATTTCTGTCACCATAGTCAAATTTACCAACATCACTTTAATATCTTAATCACTTTCTAATTCTAATATTAATGTTCCCTATTACAATTTCAAAATGGTGTTTGGTATATCCAACCCATTTTGCACAATCATATAAACATCTTTTAAGTTTTCATCACACTAAAAAAAGTTGTTGGAACATAAACCTAAATTATCTTCACTTAGTATCTTCCAATAATTATAATAACTAATCTTGACACTCTGTCTGATATAACTTCAATCTTTATAATGTTGTTTATGACAAATTCTTCTCTATGTGTGCATCTAATATTTTTACCTTTGTAATAATATGCTTTCATCTTTTCTTTTACTTCACAAAGTTCAACAATATCACATTCAATATTAGATAGTACTTTTTCAATCTGCAATATGGGAATTTTTACCACATTCACTTTGGATCTTCCGATAATAAGGGATATATTAATTTTCATCTGTTATAGATATTTAAATAAAAAAACTATACACATATTCATCCTATATTCTAAAAATCTTTACTGATATGCAAACACAGAATGCATTATATACACTTTTTCTTCTTTAATATGTCAGAATGTTTATTTTCTTTTGAAGTTAATTGCATAATTAGCTTATGGTAAATGATCTTTTTAATAATTTGTTTATCCTTACACTATTGATAAATAAATCTTTATGGTCACAGTAGTATAGTTAATGAGATATTAATAAACATTGTTTTTTTAATTTGGAATGATTTCTCATAAAAAATATAAGACTATGACTGTAAAGAAAATGAAACATCAATATGAAATTTTTTAAAACTAGTGATTAAAAATTCTATGGAAGAACACAACTAATTATCAACTGTGAGTGTACTCTCTCAATTCTCTTGTTTTCTCAGTACATTTTTCTGCATGTTTGTTTGCACAGTGAAGCCAAACATTTTTCTCTAGCAATATTGAATTTTTTTAAAAGTTTACAGCTACATACATTTTCAATTGGGATCAAAGCAGTAATGAATATCTCTGAACATCACATCATTTCCTAAACTTATGACTCAAAGAATCATCATAACTTTCATGGTGTGCTAACTTCACCAAAAGATGTTAAGACATTTATGATGGAAACCTTGAAGAGCTTTTTCAGTTCCTCAACTTATGACACAAAGAATCATCATAATCTTCATGATGTACTAACTTCACCAAAAGATGGTAAGACATTTATGATGATAACCTTGAAGAGCTTTCTCACTTCCTCAACTTATGGCTCAAAGAATCATCACAACCTTCGTGATGTACTAACTTCACCAAAAGATGTTAAGATATTTATGTGGTAACCTTGAAGAGCTTTTTCAGTTCCTCAACTTATGACTCAAAGAATCATCATAACCTTCATGATGTACTAAGTTTACCAAGACATTTATGATGGTAACTTTGAAGAGCTTTTGAAATATTACATGAAAGAATTAACTAATGAGGAAGTTAATGCAACTGGATCAAGAAAAAAAAAACAATGAAGAAAAGAATATCAACTAGTCTGTAGAGAACGTGGGCATCAAAAAACTTAAGGAACTGCATTCATATCATGAGACATGAATTGCATTTTCAAAGAACTTGACTCTTAAATCCTCCATCAATGAAACCTTATCATATGTTGTATAAAAGGAAAATTAAAAAGGCAAGTCAACAATTCCTTTTAACCTTTTTCACTAGAGATATTCATATATCAACACGTGGTTGTATTTACTCCAAAAAATCATGATCATTAAAGGATTCAAAAGACAATGATGGATCCTTAAAAGGAGCAATTGATAATTTGAAAAACTGGTTGATGATGAGTGTTGAATGGATGGATTATAATAAAAAATAACTTTAAGCTAAGTGTTTTTATATGGATTTAAGTTGCATTATCTTAAATACCTACATATCTGCATAATACTCTCATAACATACTTCATACATGCATATATTATACATTAGAGATTTTTTTATATAACTACATATTCTACATTAAATTGTTTATTATATACATTTCCGGTATCATTTATATTTCCAGAAATAAACCAAATTTTTTCCCGTAGAAAAACATCATAATCCCTTGCTTTTTATATAAACTTCTTGCTTTAGGATGGGTTTTGGGGAAGCAATTGTCCTCGCTAAGCAGTGAAAAGATGTACGACTAACTAATTTTAAATGACATGAAAATTTGATATATCGGTATTTAATACAGTGTGATAGATACTTAAACTGTTTCATCGTACTGTCTCAAGAATGTTCAGGATTTCATACATATTACACCATTAAACGTCTTAATCAATAAGAGAAAGTGAATGAGAGAAAGGGAAGAGAGAGAGAGAGAGAGAGAGAGGGAGAGAGAGAGAGAGAGAGGAGGGAGGAGGAGAGAGATGGAGAGAAAGAGGCGAAAGATTATTCTGAGAGAAATTACTGTCCAATATTAGAGCCACACTTATGATTTCTAAAATTTCATTTTGTTTTTAATTCTTTTCTATTTAAACTCCGCCCTCTTTTTCCAATAAAATTCATAAAATTTAATTTAAATGTAGTCACTTGAAGTCTTCTCTCATTATCTGCAAATGTAAAATTCAACAGTAATTTGGTAACTGTTAGTTTGTTTGGTTATCAACTTTTTTGGTAATGTTTACTAAAAAATTTATTTATTGTAGCTTCATTGAATATGTTTTAAAATGCCGTTCCCCTTTACTTTGTGAAAGTAACAAAAAATGCATCTTTCAGAAAATTTACTTCTACTTTTATCATTATTACTACTATGACTACTACTACTACTACTGCTGCTACTACTATTACTACTATACTAGGACTATTGGCACTTTTACAATTACTACTACTGGTTCGTTAATACTACGGATAATGCTACTACTATTGCTGTTACTGCTATCATTACTACTGTTACTCTATTTTATTTATATTATATCGTCTCATAATATTTTATACTGATTTTTATTAGATGTGATTATAATATTTTTTTTTATCTTTCTTTGTTCAAGTGTAATAATTTTATTTATTTATTTATTTTTTATAATTTGATACTGCACATTAATTATAAACTCATAAATAATAAGGTAAAACTGTTTAATTTTATTTATATAACTGAGACATAATAACACACACACACATATATATATATATGTATGTACTATATTTATTTGAAATGGTCGATAAAATTTGCTTTAAGTTACTTAAAACTGTTATATAGATGAACTGAAGAACATTTTACAAATTAGAATGACTAACTTCAAAAGTGATATTTTTTTTATAAAAGTAAAGATAAACCAGCAGCTAGACATTTCCACTTGCCAGATTGTACAATCGATATTTTGAGGATGTTGATAATAAAGAAAAAAAATCTTTTTTACAAAAGAACTAACATATAAAGAAAGCTTTTTTATTTTCAGATATAAGACGTAACATCATATGGAATACATTTAAATATTGTCACTAAGATATCATTGTATTAATTACCTAAAATCTTATATAGAATATATATATATATTTATAATTAGGTATGTGTATAAGCATGTATGCGCATCATTATGAAAGAGTGATTTTAAACATGCCCTAATAACTCATTATTTAACTAGGCATACGGTATTATTTAATTCAGAATTGTGAGCCATAAAAATGCAAGCCCTTTATTGCCACTGTTCAAATTTCAGAATTTGACTGTAAAATGCTATCTTGTGTCTTAGTTATATAATGAGATAATAGAGGACGCTTAAATGAATTCAGTTACATGCTGAGAGATTCTTGACTCGGTATGAAAAAAAGTCCCAGTGCATCACATCACATGAACAATCAATATAGTTTTTTTCCTCAGGTGTCATAGCATCAGTGGGGAAGCGAACCCGCTAACCCGGAACAACTGCTTGTAAAGCAGCTGTCGCTGACACATAATTGGCTATATATATATATATATATGTAGATGCATGTACATAAAGTATCTGAGATATACTCATTAAATTGTTGGTAGTGACTATTATTTCATACTTGTTTTTATACTTATTCATGTATGAAAGTATTTTTCAATTAGCAAAAATATTTTATTACATTTTTATTATTTTAATATAATAATATGCATGGATATAGTATTGATAATATTTCAAATAAAGAATTTAAATATTAGGAGCAATTACTAAACAGAAAATTAGATTACCCCCCTCACATGATTTATTGCTACATTAGAAAAAAAATAATCAAATGGTTTATTAATTCTTTACAATTCAAAATGTTTGTATTCTGACAATTTTTGCCATTTAGCTGAGTTTATAAAGAAAATCAATCCCAGGATAATATATTAACAATAAACTTATACATTTAGATATTTAACTTTTCTATTTTTAAATCTCTTTCGTTATATATATATATATATAAATTGCAACTAATATATTTGATAAATAAATAAATCACCATAACAAGTTAATATTTTAACATTGAATAATAAATTAATTGCAGGAGCTTTTTCACTTCTTGCTATGTAATCATCATCAATTGCATAGAAACAAAATTTATACCACAACTCCCATAATGCATCACTTTACTTTATTTCATACACTACATCAATTTACTTTACTGATGTTGCATTTCCTACTTAATGAATAAAAATTGTATAGTGCAATTTTCATAACACCACTCTCATGAAAGATAGTAACTCGTTTCTATTGGCTTTTAGCACCTTGTGGAAGAGTGTATAATTATAAACATAATATCAAAACCATGTGAAAAAGATGTAAGATCCCCAAGAGACACATTTCATGATGAACAAGTTCTTAACAATTGGCCCAGATCACAATCTCTTACACATATTTTTATCATTCTTAAGTATATATAAATAGCCATTTACCAGTCTCTACTTTGTGTGAGAATAGAACTTTTATTCATTAAGTAGATATTCTATAGTCTAATGAATGATTAATAAAAGTTATTAATTGCATTTCCTAACTGCACTCTAATAATGTTTGTTTTCTAATAAGAAATTATCCATCATCCTTTATAAGGTCAAAAATTATTTCATTTTTTTCAACTTCAAATATAAACTTTAATTTGTATCAAACATTAAAATATATCTTTATTATTAACATACAAGATAATCTCATTATTAAAATGTCGGTAATTTAATTCTTTATTCAAACCCTAAGTTTTAAATAACATTTCAGCTGCAATTTATAATATCACTTGCATTTTTCCAGTATATTTAACTGTATTCTTAAAACTGTTTATATATCCCATGCATAATACTAATTAAAGAAGATATATCAAGAAGTAACCACTTGTTAAGTTATTTCTACCAAAAGCACTCCAACCAACTTTAATTCTATGCTTAATTTCATCCATTGTGTTTCCATCTGTATTAATAATCTGACCAAGATATTTGTAACTGTTAACTTCTTCTAACTCATCATAATCAATCTTTATTTTCATATTTTGAGAAAATCCATTGAACATTACTTTAAACGTTTTAATCCTAATTTTTTACTCTTGCAACATTTGTGGAAGTTCTGAAGCATTATTTGCATAAACAGTTACACCACCTGCAAAATCTAAATGACCTAAATAATCTCCATTTATTGTTACTCCTTTAGCTTTTCATTTTAATCCACAAAATACATTTTTCAGTACTGCTATAAAAAGTTTTGGAGATATGGGGTCAGTCCTGTCTTACACTATTATGTTTAAAAAAGAAGTATTTAATAATTATGTTTACTAGTTTTTACTTAATAGAAAAGCAATACAGAGACTTCAGACCATTCAAAGAAGTATGGAGAAATGCATGTTGGGAGTAACAAGAAGAGATTGAAAATGCAGTGCATGGATAAGAGAAAAATCAGATGTTACTGACATCATTGAAAGAATTAAAAGACTGAAATGGAGTTGGTATGGACATATTGCTAGAAGAGATGATAACAGATGGACAATTGAAATCTTAAACTGGATTCCAAAAGACTGTAAAAGACCCAAAAGAAACCATATGTGAGATAAATAAATGAAATAAAGTGTGCAGAGGTGATGTGGAGAAGAGAGGCTTGGGTTTGAAGATGTATTGAACTTGAAGAGATCTTCATCTTGCAGTGATCTGGTAATGGTTGACAGTGTTGAACTGCATGTTAATAAAACAATTCAATACAATTATATTAATATTACTTTATAATTGCTGAACAATATTTAGAAAAAATGCAATCACCTTAAAGTATTTTATCATAAGTATATCAATACCGCATATATTCAAATAAGACATTGTAAGACTCAATTTAATTTAGTATCTAAATTTGAACTACAAAAGTAGAGTAAGTCGTTAATCTTGTTAATTATCGGATGCTTATTAAAAATGTTAAATTAAATTTCATACTTATTTGTTGTCGTTTGTACATTTCTAACAAATTTTTTTAAGATGGTTTAATATTTTTTTAGTCATTATTAATCAATTATAAATAAGTAGCATGATAGCCGTAGTTTTCATCGATATGTGGGTGGAATAGTTCTCTCTCTCTCTCTCTCTCTCTCTATCTATCTATCTATCTATCTATCTATCTATCTATCTATCTATCTATCTATCTATCTATCTATCTATCTATCTATCTATCTATCTATCTATCTATCTATCTATCTATCTATCTATCTATCTATCTATCTATCTATCTATCTATCTATCTATCTATCTATCTATCTATCTATCCATCTATCCATCCATCCATCCATCCATCCATCCATCCATCTATCCATCCATCCATCCATCCATCCATCCATCCATCATCCATCCATCTATCTATCTATCTATCTATCTATCTATCTATCTATCTATCTATCTATCTATCTATCTATCTATCTATCTATCTATCTATCTATCTATCTATCTATCTATCTCAATTAATCATGGCTAACAACATAGCCATCGATAATCGGTCATTTCTAACCTATAAAAACATATATAAACTTATTAACTCTAACTATATAGTAACTAATATAGTAACTAGTATAGACGAATCTAGATGTAGTTTAAGCTCAATACATCAATCGCCTCTATAATTAGACATCTCATTTTCTAATCTAATAAAGTATATTCTCGGTGATCTGCAAACTCATCAATGTGCATTCTCAGCCTAGCTCAGTGGTCGGTTAGTTATAAGAAGATTCAGCTGCAGAGATATGCAGTTAAAATAAAGAAAGAAATTAAATCATAAAGCAAATTATCATTAGTAAAATAAATGTCTTGGGAAGATAAAAAAAAAACTGTCATTATTCCCTAATTAAAAAATTTAGACTAAAATAACATCCTCTCTTTATCAAAAACATATTTTCTGAGCTATAAGTATTTGCACTTTTAAACAATGATGATAACTTCTCATGTTCTTGTTAATGTTACCAAAATAAAAAAAAATATATCCAATATGTAAATCATTTGCCAATATGATCTGAAAATACTTTTCAGATAGCACAATTATAAGTTAAACTCTTTTAAGCCACGCAACAATTGTAATATCAATAATAATTGATCACTTCTTCATAAAAAATAATTATAATGATAATAATAATCTCAGGGTTTCTTTGGTTAAATTAGGAAAATGCTCAACAGTACTGTGCTGTCACATATGACTGGCATTCTGGTTGGCTATAGGAAACATTTACTTTACTTCACAGTCAATGTGTCTTCATATATCACAGCAACTACTATATTAATTAAAGAGGTAATAATTATACTCAATAATGACATACAATTTTGAATAATACAGCCCTTTTATCCAGAATCTCAGCCAGAATAATAAAAAGACAAGGGTGCTTTTTGTGTCCTTTCATCATCCATGACAACGCAATAAATTAACTAAGACTCATTACTTCGACAATTTAACTAAAATGTGAATGGAATAATGTGCAGTCAGAGTTAATGACTTGGGAATAAATTCATTTTTACACTTACAAAATGTTTAGTCTGAAGTTTGCAATTCCATAAATAATTCTCATTAAAATAAAATGAAATGAAATATTCCGATCTGCTTAAATTTGTCTATCTGGTATATTAAGTTTTTGAGAGTTTGAAATGATTTCGGACTCAAGAAAAGGTTTTGCAAATATTGTGCAAACACACTTATATTTAGCATACCAAAAAAAAAAAAAATGAATCTACAACAAATATTGACAAGACTATAATTTATTACTATCACAAAAAAAAAAAAAATACAAATTTATTAAATAATCTCACACTGATACAAAACATAAACCAACATTAATCTGTCTATTGTTTAGGTATGGATTAAAATTATAACTTCATCTGTTTGCAATCATGCGAATTGACTAACTAAAAATTACATCTCATTTACCAATACACTAATTTATAAGTTTGATAAACTTCTATAAGCTTTTACTTAAAGTTATTGACTAACTATTTTTGTTTTTAATTGATTTAATTATAATATGAAATACGCAAAATACTAAATTTATTTCTAATAAATTTAATTAAGTTATGGTTTTTAATTGAACAACCTATTCTAATTATGGGTCATTTATCAGAAGTCGCACTCACCATCTTACATTTAACTTAATGTTAACTTAAGTTACGATAAATATTTTATTCATAAGTGTAATTTAACTATGAATATTACTTAATTATTAACTAACATTAAACATTGCGTTTAAATATTCCTCCAGCAAATAAGCATTTTAAATTACGCAATTTTAACTTACTTTCTCCATTGATTTGCTTGTCAACTACTAGCAAGATTCAGCAGCACAATACAGATATTGATCTCAGTTACTGATGCACTATTAATACTAAAGTGCACCTTGAGGAACTAACACCTCCAACATGACCTTTATCCTTGCCCTAACTTTTAAAACAAAGCACAATAATCAACACCTTCCATGGTGGAACTATCTTTATATTCACATGAGGAATGCAGAATAACAACGAATGTCTGCAGAGTAAACTACTACACTAAAGTATTTTGGTGGTTTCTTGCCTCTTACTCAGGCATAAAATGAACACACACCAAGTATAATCCTCTCCTGGGATTTAAACAAGTTAAGCACACTAGATGCTATATAAACTCTTGATCGTTCTATTCATGAGAATCGATCACATGGGCAATCAAACACACCCTAACATTATATCTAAAACTATTCCTCTCATGCAACAATAAAGTATTTTGGGGAGATCATTTTCATCCCACAAAATGAAATACATTATAAGTATTACATATGCTGATATTAAGCATATATCAACGCTACATTTAGGCAAGATAAGAAAAACACACTAATCATAATAAACCTATGTTACCATATATATTAAACTTCGATCAATATCTGAAACCAATGGACATGACAGCATAAAAGTATAATAATTTTAATTCTAATGAAGGAAGACTCAAAAGCACTAGATAACACATCAGCTTCAACTAAA
Organism: Epiperipatus broadwayi; assembly: GCA_028023455.1. Classification (NCBI taxonomy): domain Eukaryota; kingdom Metazoa; phylum Onychophora; class Udeonychophora; order Euonychophora; family Peripatidae; genus Epiperipatus; species Epiperipatus broadwayi. Next base: position 333,016 of record JAQFVV010006778.1, read on the forward strand.
TAAAGTGGATGTGCTATTAAAGAAGAACTATTACTAAATTAATATAATATATATTTTTTTGACCCTTTAAACATGAAATATTTTGTTATAGCATTTTTTTAAAAAGTCACTTCTGATAAATTAAAATAATTATTTTACCAGTTAAATATCTAAAATATTTTTCATTTAAGTACCAAACATGCAAAGTTTATATCTGTCACTGCAATTAATAAATCGGATATGCTTCATATGATTTCATCTTAAATACAAACTTAATCCAAAATAATTATAGTAAGACATACCTTTGTCATTACAAGATTCTTAAAATATTGTGGGACAAATATATCCTAGCATATAATAATATTATATCACAAAATAATATTTTACAAATTAGTTCTCTAAAAAACAAACAAACCATTCAATAAACAAATGCATATTATCTCATTAGCAGAACTATTTTTCTGTGAGCTGCTTATCCAGGTGAAGAGTTTTCATCTAGTCAAATTTTACGAAGCACTGAAAGTAATAAACACATTTTTTTTTAATGAAAAGTTTTCCTTTATTTAGCCCTTATAATAATAAAAACACCACACACACACAAATAGCAAAATGAAGCTTAATTCCCAATTGGATTAGACTGATACAAATTTGGATCCTAAAGCAAACAAATATTATCACATTGACGATAAACAGACATATTATTTGAATATTATACTTATAATTGGCTAGCTTACTTATGATGCTCACTTTTCCGAGAGATTATTATGATAATAACTGCAGTTGATTTACATCGTATATGAAGCTTTAATAATTCCAACTGATGTATAATACACTATATAATTTGTTTTTATTATTAAGTCATTGAACATATATAATTCTCATTTATAACTTTAGAATTTGATTTTTCCAATAGTAAGTTGTTGTTTTTTTTTCGTAAGAATACACTTATATACTTTCCCATTTATTTAAAAAAAATGGTTCTTTTTCTATAACAAAAAAAAATGCAGGTGCATGTGCAGCTTAATATTATTAATTATTATTATCACTTTTAAATAATTCTTGTTGAATAAAAACATATTTTAATGTATATAATGGCATTATTTTTACATGCAGACGAGATACTTAAGAAAAAAGCGCTAAAATGTTTCTAGTTCATCTTCCTTTGCTTCTTGATATTTCTTTCAATTATTATTATTATTTTTCCTATACCAAGAAATATTAATAAATGACAATAAGTTACTAAATAATTATTTTCCACTTGGAAATCATTTGTTTTCCTTAATTTAGCACAATAAGATTTTTCCTGATTCTTTTAGTTAATTCTTTCATTTTAACTTGTTGAAAAGTTTAACTTTCTCATGAGGCAATAAATTTTAAATGTAGAAGGTTTTTAAAGTGTAGAGAATAGCATAAAAAGTTGCAGAATGCCCTACCAGATGGATTTATTTTTCAGTCATAAATAAAATCTTCATTATCTTGCCAAAACCCCAGACCAGTCACAATTTCAACTTGACTTTGCTGGGGCCTTTGACTGTGTCAAGATCGATGTGTTACTCAGTGTACTGGAGGGGCTCCAAGTACCTGCAGCTTACCTCCAAATGATAGACAACCTCCTGCAAAATTGTGAGATATTTCTCTCTTTGGATGGCAGAGTTGCCCCAGGATTTCGGCCCTGTATTTCCATCCCACACTCACCTCTGAGTGCTCTCCTCTTTGCAGCCTACATCAACCCGCTGCTGTTACGCATAGAGGCTTCTTTCCCTGGAATTGCAATACCTATGCTGAAGGAGAACATACACCACATCTCATATATGGATGATGTGGTAGTATTCCTTTCATTCCAGAGTGAGTTGGTGGGGCTCAAAAACTCTTGGACCAGTTTGCAAGTGAATTCGGTCTCAGCATTAACAGAGAGAAGTCGGCTATCTGGACGATCCTCACTGGCAAGAAGATCTCTGGCTGGTTTGAGGCCTCCCCCCAAAAATTTCTTGGGTTCCATCTGGCCTCTCCCCCTTCCATCATGAGGAGAGATCTGGAAAATTCCCTAATCAACAAGATTGAAGGCTTAATTACTTCATTATCCAAGGTTTATCTTTCTCTGTTTGGGAAGGTAGCCCTCCTAAATTCAGTGGTTTTACCCAAAATTTTATATTACTTGGCCGGTTTCTCCCCAACAATTAGATTTACCAAACGAATCGAAACCCTATGCAGGAGATTGTGCTGGGGGGAGCAAAGCTCCTGTCATCAGTCTGAACGTGCTTCAAAAACCAAAACTCCTCAATGGCCTCGGACTCCATTCTCTCAAAGTCTTCTATCTCCAAAGAACCCATAAGGTTCTCTATAAGATCTTTAAAGATAACCTAGAGATGGAATGCCCTTTCCCAATAGAGGTGGATCCTACCGATCGGCCCCCTCCTAAACTGCGTAAACTTTGGATCCAACATCAAGTGTCTATCACTGTTCAAAACTTTAGAACATCAAGTTCACTATTCCAAAATAAACTATCCTACTGGCAAGTCTACCAATTGGTTTCAGAGGGCAAAACCAAAACCGGTAATGTACTTCCAATTGGAATACCGCAACTCTCAAAGATAACAAAATTACTCAAACTAAGTCCCAAGTTTGTTGACTTTCTCCTGAAGGTCAACCTGGGGGCTCTTCCTACTGCAGCCTTCCTTTGTTATCAAAGGGGATATAATATCGACCCCCTCTGCCCTTTATGCATGAAACAGGAGGAGTCCATGGTCCATATTCTTGATTATTGTGGATCATGGACATACCTACGTAACCTAGCACTGAATAGAACCAACAATTCAGACCCTGCCTACATCATGCTCAAGCCTGCATTCGAAAAAAGAAACATTCCATTGATACGTCTTGCCATGTTTATTAACTTTTCAATCTGGTCAGTCAGATGTATAGTCACATTCAATAAAGGTTGTGATGACCCCATTGATAAACTCTTCTTCAGTACCCTGTGTAAAATTAAAGAGGATGATAAATGCACTGGTCAACCCTGGTTGGTGGACCAGACATGGGGACAGTTTAGACTTTAATCACATCACCGTACCGATCTCAACCGTCTGTACCCACAGAAAGCCTAAATCCAGGTGCTACCTATCCCAGATCAAAACTTGATTGAACTCTACTCAAAGGATTCAGCTATACTGAATCTTAACCTTATGAATTGGTTAATTGATAGACTATCTCACTCACCTTTTGCTTATAAAAAAACTCATAAGTTGTAATTGATTTCAATTGTAGCTGTTTAGGTACCTAGAATTAGACCTAAATAGAATGCAAATAAATTGTTGTTGAAAGTAAAAACTAAAAAAAATAATCTTACAAATTTTTGTACTGTTCAACCTTTTAAAGACTAGCAGACTCTCTACAAAAAAATGATTGGAGTATCTAATTGGTCATTTTTTTACCTCTAGCGACCTCTTTCAAGAAAAGCAATAATCATTTGATTATAACATAAATAAAAGAAAGGAATAACTTGTTACAATCATATAGTTTTCAGTATTATTTAAAATTGTGTAACAAAGCAGTTTACTAGTGAAAATAATAAATATATTTAAAGCAACAATAATTCTCAGTGACTTCAATTCTACATAAATTATTTTCTACAAATGAATTCACCAAAAGTTACTGTTCTTTAGGATAAGCATTTATCTTTTCTTTTCTTCTCTACCCATCTAAAAATCAACTACTGTTTATGATATTTGTTTTACATTATATTAATTTGCTCTAATAAACAATATCTTAATTAAATTATTCATGTTCTTTTAAAAATATGATATTGCATTAGGAAATCTATTAGTTATTCACACAAACCATGCCTAGGTGAGTGAATAGCACACTTTATTAACCAATTATTACTATTGTTATTTTATCTTTTTATTTTTTTTTAAAGAATAGCATTGATTTCTTGCAGAAATAATGCCAAATAAAACCAAGTGCCAAAAACACTGGGTTACAATATATATATATATATATATATGTGTGTGTGTGGGTGTGTGTGAAAATATTCCAGTGCATATCACTAGCAGAAAATTAAATAGAAAATATTCAATTCACCATCCCAAATGTTATGATATTTATTTACAGAGGTGTTACTGAAATATCATAGTGTTTGGGAGGGTCATTTGAATATATTATCTATACTTATTCTGATCACAACTTTGATCCACTTAACATCAAAATAGTTTGTGCTGAGCGCAACAATCGAAAAAGGAAATTTAAGGAGGCATGTTTTATTAGCAACAGCATCTATGTGATAAACAAAGAAGATTCATGCATTGTTTTATTATGCAAATGGGGTATTAAAAGTTATTAATTTACATATCTATTATCTTTTATATATTCATTTTCTGCTTCCTCTCCTAATTTGAAAATTTGACTTTAGTTAGTGCTATAAATATGAACTACTCAGTCAAAAGCAGTGTTTAGCTGTAGTTAATTTGTAATATTTTTAATTTTTCCTTTGTAGTGAACTACATTCCCTATTGAATTATAAATGATATTAATTGAAATGACATTAAATCTTTGAAGCAGTATTTATAATATTTTCTATGTATTGCCTCATAATAAAAAGCTAATACCACCATTACATATGTAATCATCATTATCAATTGCTATGAAGGCAATGAACACTCCCATTAATGAAATGATATCACTTTTATTTTAAAGAGGAACAATGCTACAATGATGGAGAATATACCAATTTAGATTACAACTTATAAGATGGCTTACATTTCCCCTATACTTTAACTTTATGTTTGTATTGTTTACCATACAAACAAGTATGAATTCATTTCTAAAATAATACAATTTACAAGCAAGATTTCTAAAGAATTATTTTAATGAATCTTGTAAACACTGTCCATCTTTTGTTATACCAATGCCAATGTAGTTTGTCAGGTAACAAAACAGATTGGCATTAATGTATCATAAGGTGGGCATTGCTTGAAAATTAATTAAAATGAATCTTTTAAAATCATTCTTGAGAATTATCTTAGTAATGTATCCAGATTTGTTTATTCCATGAATGGGTTTATATTTTAGCATTACATATTTGATAAGTCATGAAATTATTTGAATGCTCTTTATATCATTAAAATATGTATATATAACTGAACATAAAGTAACTGACCCTTCCAATGGGTTATATAACATAAGACAGATGAGACAACCTGTCATGTACCATTTGTTTTTATATATGCTTAGTTTATTAATTAATCTTAAATGAGGCAGAGAACTTGACCAATTGACTATATACCTTTATAAAATAAATGCTAAGAATCATGGTTCAAATATTTAAAGCATCAACACTGAGTTTAAGTTTAAACAACCTCTAAACATAAAATAAAAACTCAGTTTTAATGTCTATAAAAAACAAATAACTCAGATTATTTGTAAGGTAACAACAGGAAGTAGCTGAAATTTCCAATGAATTATATAATGTAAACAAACCCATTGGAAGTTTTCAATTATTTCCTGTTCTGCTATATTTAATCTATGTTATTTATTATTAAAGTATATATACAAACACACATGAAATTAATTGAGGTGATAGTAAACCTTTACAGGACCATTTATATACTTTTAAGATATTCTCTGGAGTTTCCTAAGATGTTTAGGTATTGGAAATGACAGTGCTGAAACTACGATCCATAGATCTTGACCTCCAGAATCTGCCATGATGCACCTTCACAACAATAGATCAAGTCAGAATAGTCCTCTTTTCCCAACTCTCAAATAATGTTGCACAAACAAATCAATTTTTAAAATATGCATGAAAAATACTTTAGTATTACTGTGAATATGAAATTGAAACAATATTAAAATATTCAAAACATTTTCTACCATATTTTTTATTTTAGATAATTCCAATGAGAAAAAGATGGAACAAATTTCTATCTCTCTCTCTCTCTCTCTCTCTATATATATATATATATATATATATATATATATATATATATATATATATATATATATATATATATATATATATATATATATATATATATATATATTGGGCAACTGTTAAACATGATTGACATGCTCATTAACATTAGATAAATGATATGGATAGATAGGCGAAAAATATTTGCAGTGTAATTATCTCCCTAAACAAAAAAAAACAAGATTGCTGTATTTAAATTACCATGTTAATATTAATGATGAGAAGTGAGAAAAGATAGGTTAAGTTTAAAAAAAAGAATTAAAAATTGTGGAAAATGAAAATGAATAAAAAATTGTGTAAAGTTATATATAAATAAAAATGATATAAAACACATAAGAATATTTAACATTAAAGGGAGCTTATTGTTGTTTTATGTAAGAGGAAACATTTTATATAGGAAGAAAAGAAGACTAAAATGGAATAAGAATTTGGATTGTAAATGTAGTTTATTGAACATGAATAAAAGGATATTGAAAATTCAGTATAAATTGTAATGACAAAAATTTAATAATAAAGAGAATGAAAGAAATAATATTTTTGTTTAGAGCTTTATAATAAAATTGGATAGTATGAGAACAGGATATTAAAACTATCAAAATTGCTTTTATTAGAAAAAAGACCTAAAACAGCCATAGAAAAATAATTAGATAATAAAAAATAAGAAATAGATGACAGAATTGTGTTATGTAAAGGTTTGGAAATAGGGAACATTTAACTTAGTTGACAGATTTGCCAAGCATATAGCTTACACACAGAAACATCTAACTTTAATTATGGAGAAACTCTTTTACATTATATCCCATAATAAATTCCTAGTAGCTGCAGAAATATTACTACTGATATTTTATCTGTGATTATGAATTCTTGTGATTTTAAAAAACATAAAAAGTAATTGAATGGTTTTATTGCTCTTGAGCTGTCTGTGAAGGTTGTGGTAAAAATCTGAAGCATTTAAAATCAAAACTGGTGGTAAACAAGAATATGTACTTGTTCCGATATTGTTTTTGTTATGTAAGATGGTGGCCTATGTATCTATTTAATGGTTTTTCTCAAAATGTGAGAATAAAAATTGATTATGATTAGTTAGAAGAAGTTAATAGCTACAAATACATTGGTCATATTATTAATACAGTTAGAAACATAATGAATGAAATTAATCATAGAATTAAACTTGTTTGGAGTGCTTTTAGTAGAAATAACTTGAGACTAAAAGGAAATATGCCTATGTGTTTGAAAAGGAAAGTTTTTAATAAATATGTTTTACCAATTCTTACTTATGGATATGAGACTTGGACACTTAATAGAAAAGCAATACAGAAACTTCAGACCACTCAAAGAAATATGGAGAGATGCATGTTGGGTGTAACAAAAAGAGATTGACAATACAATATATGGGTAAAAAGAACAAACAGGTGTTATGGATCTCATTAAAAAAATTAAAAGACTGAAGTGGAGTTGGGCTGGACATATTGTTAAAAGAGATGATAATAGAAGGACAATTGAACTCTTAAACTGAATTACAAGAGCTTATAAAAGACCCAGAAAGAGACCACATGTGAGATGGATGGATGAAATAAGAAAGTGTGTAGGGGTGATGTGGAGAAGAGAAGCTAAATATTGGAGACAATGGATCAAATTTGGAGAGATCTTCATCCTACAGTGGATTGATAATGGTTAATAATGATGATGATGACATAGAACACATAAAAAGTATTAAGAATTGAATTAACTATATTGAAGTAAAGGAAAATAAAGAAATAGTAGACTATTTAAATAAAAGATGGAAATTAGTTATAAAATTAAATTATATTAATAATAATATAAAGTTTTTGAAGGCTCATAAAAGCACAGTTATAATAGCAAAATTTATATGGATTAATAATCATAAGAAAATTGTGAGAAACAAAATTAACTTTATAAATAAAGTAGAAAGAAAGACATCAAAAATATTTATTAATCGAATTTATAATATAAAGAAAAGATTGTATAAAGATATTTTGGATATAGAATTGACATTAACAAGTAAAAGAAGGATAAATTTTTTTAAAAATAATTGTATAAATTAATAAAGAAAATAATAAATAAAAGTATAGAAAATAGATACAATAAAAAATAGAAAGATTGAAAGAGGAAAAAAAGGTAAAGAAGAATGAGAAAAGAAATAAATAATTATAAGGATAAAATATGTAATATGACAGATATAAAGTTGATAGAAAAGAAAATTTTAAGTAAAGGGATTAAATATGTATTTTATGGATATAATTCTAATAATGATATAATAGAATTAAAAATTATAAAACAAAAAATAGCACAAAAGTATGTAAAAAAAAATTATAAATTCTATTATTAGCAAAAAAAGATAATAAAATAATAAATAATAAGGATATAAAGTATGGATGGAAGAATTTAATAATGAAATAGATAACATGATATATAAAATAAAGAAAAAAAATAAAAGTAAAGATAAGTATAAAAAGCTCATGATATTATAAAGATAAAAGATATTAAAAAATAAAAGATAAATATAAAGCTGTAGTAGTTTATACAAAATCAGATAAGGGAAATAAATTGATAATGTTAAATAAAAATGATAATATAGAAAAGATGAATAGTATGTTAGAAGATAGTGTTTTTGGAAAAATGAAAAAAGGTGATACTAAATTGATGAATAAGAACATATATAAATTATTAAGATGTTTTTATAAGAAAGGTATAATTGATTATTTGATTATTTAGGGATTAAAAGTTGTTTGACAGCCCAGATTTATGAAGCACTTAAATTTTTTAAAGAAAATGTAACATTAAGACCAATTATTAATGGAACTAATTCTTATTTTGATAAAGTATCTAAATGGTTAGCAAATAATGTGTTGATTGTAAATCATATATTAAAAACAGCAAAATATAGTAAGTGAAATTAAAAGTATAGTAAATGAATAGAGTAATTATAATTTACCAATAGTAAAAATAGATGTATCAATGTATACAAATATTAATATAGAAAAGGCAATTGATTTAATAGTTAATAAATATTAAGAGAATAATAATAATAATAATGAAATAATATATATCTATAAAACAATTACGAGAGATTATTGAAATATGTTGTAAAAAAAAACATTTCAATTTAATGATAAGTTTTATAAACAAAAAGAAGGTTTGCTAAATAATGAGCATTAAGTGGAGTGTTGAGTACTATTTATATGAGAAATTTAGGAAATAATATTAGAAAATAATAGTGCATCAATTTTTATTAAAAATGTGCAGATAATTATTTATTAATATTTCATAAAACACACAGAGAGAGATTTATTATAGAAGATATTAATAAGGTGAATAAAAATATTAAATTTACTATAGAAAAGGAAAAAATAATAGGCTTACATATTTAGATATAGAGTTAATTAAGACAAATAAAGAAGAAAAGCGTAGAATTGAAACATCAATTTATAAAAAAAGTAAATTAAGTAATATTATAACTAATTGGTATTCAAATGCAAATATAAACTATAAAATAAATACTGTCATTCTTGAATTCGTAGAGCATTAAATTGCTGTTCAAGTAAAAAAGATAATAATAAACAAATAAATTTATAAATAATAATATTAAGTTAATAGAAAGTAAATTAGCTTCTATAAAAGATAATAATGAAGAAGAAAAAATAGAAATAATAATAATAATAATAATAATGTTGATACTATTAATTATATAGGTATAAACACAGGTAACAAGTACATAGTTCAAAATTTAATTAAAATTATAAGTAAAATTAATAAAAAAATTGATAATACAATTAAAGTTAAAATAGTTAATAAAAAATAGTATGATTAATATATTAGAAAATAAATATATTAAAAATTATAGTAAAAATCCAAATAACAAAATAAATGGAATATATGAAATTAATTATAAACAATGCTGAATTAATAATATAAAAATAAATTATGTTGGTGAAACAAATAACTCAATATACAGAAGATCATTACAACATAAATATGATAGAAATTACCAATATATTTACATACATTAGAAACAACATGAATTTGAGAAGAATTGTATAAAAATGATAAATCTACTAATAATAGGAGAGACAGAAAAATAAAAGAGGCTATTCATATCAATAATATTAAGCCAATATTAAAAAGAGATTTAGAATTAAAAATATTTTGTTATAAGTAAAAAAAATTATCCATTAAAAAGAAGTTAAAACAAAGAAATAAAAATAAATTTAATTTATAAAAAAATCTAAAGAGGGACTACTAGAAATTACTTGGAAATTCAAAAATTTAAATAATTAATAGTTGAGTTGGTTTAGAAATAAAAACGTGAGTAAAAGATATAAATTATAAAATAGGTTAAAAATAATTAGAAACAAAAAATAAAAAAAAATAAAAGTTATAAATATAAATTAAAAATAAATATTAAATATTGATACTAATAAAATAGGAAGTATAAAAGATTGAAAAGATGAATAAAATATAATGTTAAAATTGGAATATAAAAGTAAATATATTAATAAAATAAATAAATAAAATATGGAATTGTAGAATGTACTATATATGATTATAAAAGGTATTAATTAATTATTTAAATAACATAAATATAAAAATGTTTAAGGAAATTAAGAATATATTTGTGTATATATATATGTTCACCAAAGGCAGCTTACCATTAGCTCCAATGAAGCTTTAATTTATAAGTACTGAAAGAGAAAGAATTCAAAATCTCTATCAGAATGTCCCTATCTTCAGACCAATTGGTTTTGAACTTATGGCTCACCTCAGTGGAGATCTAGGACTCCAGATATTAGATCTAAAATACCAACTAAAAAGTCAGCACTTATGGAATATGCTACTATCAATTTGAAAACCTGAATTTTTCAGGCATGTAAATGTCTTCAAATCCAACCTTACATACTAGATAGCTATATGAATCTGAACTCAAATCAGTTTCACCATATATTAATAGCCTCAGCAATATAATATCACAAAAGCCTTTCAATGGTACACTTATTAATAAAAGAAGACACAAATTATGTAACTTGCTTTTAAGCTTGTATTAAAATGTTCACTAGAGGAAGTTTATCACTAGCTCAACTCAAGCTTTAATTTATAAGTGCTGAAAAAGAAGAAATTCAAAATCTTCATAGGAATGTCCCGATCTCCAGATCTTTTGAGTTGGTATTTTAGATCTAGTGTCTGGAGTTTTAGCTGTCCATTGAAATGAGCCATAAGCTCAAAAACAATTGGTCTGGAGATAGAAACATTCCAATAGAGATTTTGAATTCTTTCTTTTTTGGAACTTATAAATTAAAGCTTGATTGGAGCTAGTGATAAGCTCTCTCTAGTGAACATTTTAATACAAGCTTAAAAGCAAGTTACACAATTTGTGTCTGGTTTTATTAATTATATATATATATATATATATATAGTAACCCCCTCACTCTACACTACTCTTAACCAAAAGACTGTTTTTTACGAGGCTCCTCGTCGACATCTGAAATCACTCTAACTCAGCCAGTTTTTATACGAAAATATTCGTTAAACACGTATTGAATTCGTTTTTAAAAGTTCTGTACGATGGTGACATCTTCCGATTTATTTTAGAAGTAAAAAATAGAAAAAAAAACGCATTTAAACCTAAACAAAGAAGGAACATTATTTGTGATTGGTTCTTAGCATGCTCTCAGCCGAAAAAGACATTCTGATTGGCTGGAAAGAACAAAGAAACTGCCTGATCAAAGAAAATAAAGAAAAACGCTGAGATTTTCATTTCGAATACGATTTAATTATTATAAAAGAATATTTTGAGAAATTAAAATTATTTTCAGAGAGAATAATAAAAAAACAAAATTATTTTCGAAAAATATTGAAGATTTAAGTATAAAATATTGAAGATGTAGTAAAAAGAAATATTTACTTTTCTATAACGTAAAAGTCGATCTTTTTGTTTACATTATAACTTTTATGTTGCCGATATTGAATATCTTAGAATAAATAAATAGCAATTTATTTTTGAAAGAACTTTCGTTCTCTTCACAACCTGAAAAATTAATTATATACTTTTTATAAACGTATCTGAGTTGAATTTAATATTATAGGCGAATATGTTTTAACAATAGGCTTTGTCTTCAGTTTGTGAGTTGGCCAATTAAAAGATTTGATTTTTATCTGATACAACCAATGATAAAATTAGCGGTTAAAAGGTTAAACACTCTACAAAAAAAATGCCCAGGGCACCAATTCTATTGATGAATAGAATAAATTAATAATTGTAAATTATCAAAAACTAATGCTGAGACTCTTCTATTATATCTAATTCATAACCTTTAAAGACAGTTTTAAAATATACGGAATATATTTAAATGAAGAAAGAAATATTATTGAGGAGTAAAACAGGATGTATGCTTCACTGGTTAATCAATTACATAATAAACTAATAATATTTTGTTTATTCAAGTTAATAAACTATAATCTGAGTTGATTTCTTCCATCATCCAAATACATTCATAGAGCAACTACAACATAACTTTAATACAAATAAGATACTGAATAACTTCACCATCCAGCATACCTTAATATAAATAATTACACCAATATTAATTTGGAACTAGGAAATCGGATCTCAGGGAATCTTTAATGTGACTTGATTACAGAATTTCCATTACATAGTAATTTAGGACTATTGAAATAATAATAATGGAATAATAATAATAATATTAATAAAATACTAGTTTTTTACTTCACCTTTGATTAGTAAATAGTTTAGATTGCGCTTTATGCAAAAAAGTGAAGCTTGTGCAGGCCATGTGTTCAAACCCATTATGGCAAGGGCATTATGCACAGAACGCAATGATATAAAACAAAAAATTAAAGAAACGTGCTTTATTGTAAATGACAATTGTGCAATAAACCGGAAAGAATCGTGCTTTACAATCTCCAAAAAATGGTTGTTATAAAATTTGCATAAAATTTTACATAAACCAAAACTAAACTTCAGTTAAAAGTAGGCTATGATTATGGAAACACAAGGTCTCTGAAAGCACTAAGCCATATAACTTGTAATAAGATTGAGACAAGGTTCACTTTTTTGCGTAAAGCGCAATCTAAACTATTTAATAATATTATTAATAAAATAATTATATGATGTTTCATTGAGCTAACAATTAGATAATGAAGAAAATGGGGTGCCTTTTAATTTCACAACATTGTCTAAATAATAATTAAGTATGTGACCTTTTTATGAGTTTACTGCACTAGAAAATATTTTATATAATGTTTGGATCTAGAAACAATATTATCAAACCTTAGCATATTTGATATCAAAGCCATAAAATAATATACTTATTTTTGTAATAGATGTATGAAATGTGGAGATGTGGAAACTAGAATTCGATTGCACATAAGAACAACTCGAGACACAGTTTGGAATAATAAACAAAGCATTTATTTACACTTAAGATTTAGTTAAATGTAATTCATTCAGAATAAGACTTTTATCTTAATTTTAAATTTACAAACAAATCCGTTAACTGAAGTTTAGGATTATCCCATTATTGACACATTTATAAACGTAAAATAGCAAGCAAATTATACCTCAATATTCTAAATTTGAATATCTAGGCTATCTAAATATTTTTATCAAAATGCAACACTGAATAAATAATTCATTATATTAGCACAATATACACTTTGAGAGGATATACTATCGATTCTTAAAATACAGCAGTTAATATACTTGGTTATCAAGAGAGCAGCTTTAAATAATCTTAATTAAATAATCATTTAAAATACCTACACTTTTTATGCATACTAACACACACATACACACACAAAAATGAAAATATAAACAAATAATGACCATTCCGATGATTTGATGACTTCTAACTTATGGCAAATTAACAGGATATACTTTATAATGTTTATTTTCAAATATATAAACTTAGCAATATTATACTTTTATATCCGCAATATTATTTACAATACGTGTGTGTGTTATATCCTATGCAATAATAAAAGAAAAGCATATTTTTACATAATATCAATTTATTTAAGAACTATTAAACAAGTGATTTATTTCGGACAACGTCATAAACCAGCCAACAATATAACAATTCAACAGCTTTAATATTCAACAAAGGACCTAATCACACTGTTTATCTAACCACCAACTAAATTCCATAAAGCTATGCTTCTATAAAAATACAAAATAAATACTCAAGAGAATCTAAGCACATGGGGAGTGAATACACTCTTTAGCTACTAAATCTAACATCAATCTACCAAAACTCTGAAATATACTATTGGTGTGAAACTCACCTCACCACCAAACAATGGGAATATATTACTTAACTTCATAAAATATCATCTTTAATATATATGTACACAATCTAAATAAATATACTCTACCCATGGCAATCTATATAATAGAAAAATACATACTAAGGGAGAAAATTCTCCACCTCGATAAACTTAGAATGTATTAAATAATTTCTTTTCTCATAGCTATTCTATTCATTTCCATATTATACATTGGCAGATTAAAACACATATATGATAAATTACGGACTTCCTTAATTCTTTTCGAATATAACAGTATCCAAAATCTATAGAGAAAAGCAATCATAAAAAACGAATACTTATTAATTAAATGAAATATTGCATAAAACAAACACACACATGTGCAAATAAGAATGTGAAAACAGTTCTAAATTATTTAATATGCCAATATTATAATTGTAAAGGATAAACTGAGAATAAAACTTTTAGCTTATAATAAACCATGAGTGGTTTTATACTTTAAATAGCAATAATATAATATATGATGTTTTATTACCTCTAACACAATATTCTTTTTTTTTTATTCTCTAGCTACTCTTGAAATTAATTCTCACTTCGAGATAAAAGAGAAATATATAAGATTAAATCATTATCTTTAACAATATACCCAAAATATATATGTTTCACTTCCAAATAAAATCGAATTATATTCAAACAATATTAATTTTATCAGCCTACCCACCATTTGTGGATGTGCTACACTGAGAAGTTCTAGAAGTTCGCAAATTAAATAAATAAACATATAATATTAAATACATCTATCTAGTTGTCAATTATATACCTATGTATCAGTAATAGCAAATAATAAAAGAAAGTAAAAGGTTATTCTTCTTTTTTAAACTTAAAAAAATGTTCATTTGCAAAGTCTCTTTTCCGAGTCTGTAGGATAACGAAAGATACTATAAACGAGTGCCTGTTAGTAAAGACATGAAACATTAAAAAAGTTATTTTTAGGATAAACATTTATAATATAAACTTAACTTAGTGAGCTCCAATGTTCTTAACTAAAGCTAATAGAGTTCACTATATAACATATGTAACAACGAATATTTTCAGTTTCAGCTATTAATTGGTTTCTCTTTTATTCATTTTTAAGCAATACCACTTGTTTAGTCCAACAACACGTTTAATATATTTTCCTGCAGAAAAAAAAAAAAAACTACTCGCTTCCATAATTTATTAGTCAACATGAAATTTGTATATCTTTAACAGTAATATTTTACTTTCCAATATCCACGTATTGAAGAGAACACAAAAAATAATATAATATTAAAGTCCTTCAATTGGATCTAGGCATATATTTTGTAGATAATAGCAATCAATTATTCTGGGTAAGTCATATATTTATCTTCCTTTAATAAAACACATATTATTTATAGCATAAATAAGAAATAAGGTTAGCATTCTGCAGTAAATTTACATATAGCATAATAAATATGCACATCCTTTTAATTTTAAACTTAACCTTTGTATATGTAAAATATAAGTTAAACAAAGAGCTTATCAAGGTAAATTCTGTTAAAAAGTCTGCATGTGTTTCCACAAAACATTATAGAGTTCACACATTGTAGTTAAGGAATTATAAAATACATGCATTTTAGTATTCTTGTTAAGTGAGATAAATAAGAGTAAATGAAATAACATAAGTTTAACAGTACAGAAACACATCTTTAAAACAAAATGAAAGTGTTAATTTAAATGTTTTAATTAGACAAAGGAAATGAGATTGATATCTTCTTTATATTTTATCCAGACATTCTCCTATAAAGCTTTAAATGACTGAAGTTCCTAGAATGAGCTTTATGAAAAGGCTGTTTTAGAGTTTCACTTTACACTGTTGATTCCTGGAAGAGATACAACAGGTAGCAGCAGAAATGAAAAGTACACTTGTTGGAATTACACAAGATAATCTTTTTTTATTACCAGCTATCAGTTAAAAAATATCTCCCCCACCAATCAAAAAGGTCACCTGATCCTCCAAAGATCAACTCCAGAATCTTTTCTTGAAAAAAAAAAATTGACCTTCACAATTAAGTAAAATCAAATAATAAAACAAATGAACTTTTTATAACTTTGAAACAAATGAATATCAATTAACTATTAAATAAAATAGTTGATAATATTATTTAAATTGGTCAAATAATTCACTAATCCAGATATATATTAATGACTAAAAATATGCTTAAATATTATTAAAGATATTTATTATAATTTAAATGTTTTATTGTAAGTGTAATGGTTTGTGCTGAAATTAAGATATGAAAATGAAATGAGATGATGATATATTCTTACACATATGCTGCTATATGAATATTAAATTATTCTAACTAAAACATAACTGATATGGCTATGGGTTAAACATATCTTACTGACTATAATATTAGTAAATGGATGGGTGTCATTGAATAATAAATCAGAAAACCATTCAAACCAACACCAACACTATCTTATAAATAAATGAAACAACTTTGCATCAATCTACTATCACAACAAAACTTTCTACAATAATCCACCACCCTTTTTTTGCATTAAACACTTTATCAAATATACTAATAACAATAAATGCTTGAAAAATTTGCTAACTAAAATGCACAGTTGGCCCACATATGAGTTTTTGGACCATTAATAGAAATTTTTTTAATTTTTAAGGCTATTTCATTTTTTTAATTGCAATGCAGTTATTCACTACTGATGAAACAGTTTAATTACTTTTGCCCATTCAGAAGGTCACAAATCCCCCTTTCATATGAAGAAAAAAAATGAAATAAGCAACACAACAAAGTTATATTAATAATTATAAAAGTCACACAATAATGTTAGTTCACACTTTGGAAACTATGCGTACAAAATTTCCTTGCTCTCAAAATTTTAATTAACCAGTATTTTAATTGGATACGGTATCAAGCTATGAGCATTATAGGAACCTCTCATTTTCTGGGGTAGAGACCATGAATGCATTTTCACCCACTTGTCTCACTATCCCATAGGGGCCTTCATAGAGATCTAAAAACTTCCTAAAAGTATGTTTCTGGAGGTTGCTGACATGGAAAGTTCTGATCATCACACGATCATGAAATTTGAAGGGGTGTGGACCAGCTTTCCTATGGTGAATATGCTTGTTGCCCATTCTTTTAAGATTGGCATGAGCCAGTGTCAGAACATGCAATGTGACATCAGCATTCTTTGGAATAATGGGCAGAGGGGTTTTAATTAACGGGTTCTACTTGACCAAAATGCAACTGGATGAGTGACATTCTGGTGAATTCACTGACTGTTATATTAATATAATGCACAACTTGGGGTAAATTGTGTACCCATTGCCTATGGTTCTCACCCAGATACCCCTGAAAAAAGTGACTGAGTTCTCACATGATCCTCTCACAGGGGTTTGATTGCAGATTACGGATAGAACACATAACATGCTTGATATTCTGCTTTTTGCACCATTTCTTCCAATATTCAGAAATGAAAGCAGTGACATGGTCTGTAAGAATGAAAACTGGTTTTCCCATCACCAGGAACTGGGATGCCTCCAAGTGTTTGATAACATTCTTGGCATCAGTCTTTGGGACTGGAAATGCAGATACAAATTTGGAAAATACATCATAAGTTACAAGGATAAACTTTTGTCAGTTAGAAGGAGGTAAGGGCCCATAAAAGTCTAAGGCTAGTTGTTTATTGGGCTGGTTTGGCAGTATGGGTTGTAAAGTTCCCAAGTAAGTTATCATTTTTAAATTTTGTTCTAAGGCAAATTTCACAATTTCTAAGTCTTGTTGCAATAAGTTCAGTCATATTATGAAAATAGAAGTGGTTCTTAATAATGGGTTTTATTTTTTGTATCCCAAAGTGGCCATACTGGCAATGAGTGTAATATATCCAATTTATCTATTAGACATATAGGAACAACCACCTTCCAAGAATCTTCCCCCATCTCTTTTACCCTTTTTAGTAAAATTCCATCAACCTTTTTATACTTGTCCCTAATCCTATCAATATACATTTTTTTCTTTTAAACCAGCAGGGTTCATAAACACCCTAACTATCTTCTTCAAGTCATTGTCTTGTGCCTGAAGCATGGGTAAATCATTGTAATTTTTTACTATTTCATCCTCTAATAATGTTTCTAAGTTACATACAATTATATTCTCTGTACAGGGATTTTGGTATTATACTGTGGTTGGATGATGACTGAGAATATTGGCAACAATATTATCTCAACCTGAATTGTAAATGATTTGGTATGAGAATTGCTAAAGATAAAGGCTCCATCCAATTAATCTATCATTATGCAGGTAACTCTTATTTAGAAACTCTAAGCTATGATGGACAAACAGTACAATAACCCGAGACCTCAATAGCATTTGTCTCAATTTTTGGAGCCCCCAGACAATGGACAGGGCCCCCCTTTCTGTCACAGTGTAGTTAAGTTCAGGTCCTTTTAGATGGTGACTTAGGAAGTATAAAATCCAGAGCTCCCTATTCTCATTCAGCTGGTAAAGAATGATCCCCAACCCAAACCCACTACTGTCAGTCTGGAAATAAAACTTCATGTCAAAGTTGGGGTAAGCAAGGATGACTGTTTTTAAAAAGTTGTTCTTGATAGTCTGGAATTCCCCACCATGGTCTATGGTCCAAACCCAAGGTTCACCCTTATTTAATAATACAGACAAATGGAGGGTATTATAGGAAATCTCTTCTTGTAAAAATGATGGTAATAGTTGCATAGTCCCAGAAATGACCATGTTTTCTAGTTTTTGGAGTAGGGAATTGCTTGATACCAGCTATTTTGTCTGGATGAGGTTTGATTCCTTGACTACCAATCAAAATGGCCCCCCAAAAAGAAATTTCTTTAGCAGCCAATGTAAATTTTTCCAGATTAATCTTAACATTGTACATGGAACATTCAGAGAAAAATAAATTCAGATAATCTATATGTTGGGGCAAATTATCAGTGACTATAACAATGTCATCAACATAAATAACTATCAAATCTTTAAGTTTCTGGGAAAAGACCACAATCAAACATCTGATCAGACCCACCCCACTGTTTATTAAGTCAAATGGCATTCTTTGAAACATATACGAATGTCCTTGATGATGAAAGGCCATATATTTTTGATCCTCTGGATGTAATGAAATTTATCAGTAGCCTGAGGTTAGATCAAATGTTGAAAATATGCTACTTCCCCAAAATGCAAGAAGCAATTCCTGAACTGGCAACATAATGTCATGTTGATTTAGAATATGTGCATCTAAGCAGACATGAAGGGAAACAATCTTTCTTTTTCACAACTAGGGTGTTAACATAAGGTGAAAGGCCAATCTTGATGATCTGCCAATCAATCATCCTCTGGATCTGTTGTTGGACCTCTGCCTGTTATTGGTAGGGAATTGGGTATGGGCACTGCTGGAATGGTTCATTGTCCTTTAGTTTAATCTCATCAATCATCCTCTGGATCTGTTGTCGAACCTCCAACTGTTATTGGTAGGGAATTGGGTATGAGCACTGCTGGAATGGTTCATTGTCTTTTAGTTTAATCCTATGAATATATCCCTTGATTATGCCAGGTATCTTAGAGAAAATAAATCTATACTGAGACAATAGTTGGAAAAATGGTCCATAGTATTCTGTGCCTATGATACTCGAACCATCTAACACAATTTGGATATTTACATCAACTGATGTCTCCAGCATAGCCATCAATTGACTGTCCTGATTAACATAATTTCTCAAAAGAAGGAAAATCTCCTCCCCATATATAAAAGTATGATTACTATAATTAATAGCACAATTATTAAGAGGCCTGAAGTCTGAGCCAATTATAACTTCATGTATCAGGCCAGGCATGATCAAAAATACATGTTCAATCTCTAGATTATTAATTTTAAATGTAACAAAAATCTGCTTATTGGATAACTTTATTTTCTTTCCATTGGCTAGGGTTACATGTAGGGATTTCAATGGGAAAATTGGTAAGGATTCATTAACTTGTATAACTCTCTGATATACAACTTCAGACACCAATGAGGCCTGACTACCTGTGTCTATCAAGGCATTGATGGTTAACCCTGACATGGTAATTTTGATTATAGGGCAATTATGATAGGAGGTTCAATTAACTTCTCAGTTTCCCAGTGCTCAATGTCAAAATCAAGATTGCTCACCAGCCAATACATGGTGTTCCCCAGATCTCTATGACTAGGGCCCCAAAGTGAGGAATATTTCATTGAGGTCCTATCTAGTTTAATGCTCTATCATTCTTAACACCGGTCACACCCTTTTTAGGAGTGGTTTGTGTGCCACTAGTGGATGGTTGAACACCATCATCATTCCTCCTTATACTAGAGTGAGGATTATAATAAGGCCTGCCTCTTATTTGGGACTTGGGCCTGTATCTACTTCTGCTTCTAGCTAGTCAACTTTGATACCATGGAGGTCTACCTTGTTTATTTATACTATCTACAGAGGTAAGGGATTCCCTATTGATTCTGGTCATGCTATCACTCACTTTATTGCTAATTTCAATGGAAACTAATACATCAACAACCTCCTCAATGGTTTGCCTATCTGAAGCTATTACGACCTGCTCTACGTGAGGTAGGTTGTGATGCAATATACAAACTATTTGTTGTTCAGATAAGGGGTAGGTAGTGAGGATCTTCAATTTTACAGCCTGTTTTCTGAAAAATTGAGTATAGATACCCTTATAGTGATTATATCTTTCCTGGGAGATTTGGTACTTTAAGTTGTCTTGCCTGTTCTCTCCCCAAAAACTATTTAATAATAGATACTTAATATCTCCATAGGTACAGGGTTTCTCAAACAAGAACTGCTATCAATCTTTAGAAGATGAATATAGTTGGTTACTGGCAATGGCAATTTTCTCCATATCTGACAAGGGACAAAGTAGACAAAACTCATCCAAACTTTGCAAGAACTCATAAGGGTTTTCTAAGTATTCCACTTTAAAAGATTTAATGGTTAGAAACTTAAGGGCCATGAAATCATATGAATCTTTCTCATAATGTGTCTTTTCTCTCTCGGATGCTGACTTCTGCAGATCTACCCTACTAGGTTCAACCTTCTCTACTGACCCTAAAGAATACTGATCCACAGGGGTGCAGCACACTTCCTTAGCTTCAGTGACACCCAACTTCATAGCACCTAGCTGCCTTACCTCAAACTTTGGATGCTGCTTTGACCTAAAGTATCTTGGACATATTTCTCTAACCTAGTCTGGTAGTTTTTCAACTCACAACTCAACTCATCTCTAAACTTATCTTCAGCATTATCTGAAAAAACTTGCTTCTCTACCACCCTCTTTACACTGTCTATCTCTACTTTCAAATTCTGGTATCCTTCATTCACTTCACCTAATCTAATTACCATGGTTTGTACATTCTCACCTCCTATCTCTAGATTATCTATTCTTCTACTGATCTGCCTAACCTGGTCAATCATATCTTGATTAGTCCTACCTGGATCTAACTTCTGTGCTTCTACTTGCAAGTTCAAATTCTTTATCTGGTTTTGACATTCACTAATCTGACCATCTGTCCTTAAGATGCTATCTACATTCTTACTTTGGTGTTCTACTAAACTTTCGCTGACACTTCCTAACTTTTCTTCAAATATTTCAAATTTCTTTTTGATCTCAATGGTGCATTCACTAGGGTACTTGCTGAATAATGTTTGATATTCTTGCCCTTCATTTCTCTTTTGGTAAAATTTTCCTGGATTTCTTCCTTAAGCTGGAGCACTGAATTTTCATTGTCTACTCTAAATTGCTGCAGTTGATTCTTAACATTTACTTCCATCATTTCCAACTTATATGTTTGGCTTCTAACATCCACTCTAATTTCTTTTATTTCTAACATTTGATTGGCTGAACTATCCTTTATTTCTGACATCTCTGATTTTATTTCTGACATTTGTTTAGCTGAACTATCTTTTAGTCTATCTTCCATTTCTTTTATTTCTGACATTTGTTTAGCTGAACTATTTTTTATTTCTGACATTTGTTGAGCTGAACTTTCTTTCATTTGTATCATTTGTTTCATGAAGTCATTAAAACGCTCATTCCTGATCCCCATCAACTGTGAGTTATCATCTTTCGTTCCAGAAGGGATATTTTCTGCCTTCATCTCTTCCTTATTGGTGAAATTCATAGTCTCATTTCCCAAATCAATATCAGGAGACAGCACAATAACATCAGGAGACAACACTTCTTGGGACCCACCCAGATCATCGCATACATTAATCTCTTCCATTGTATTTTATATTTTTACTTATTAATATTCACAAACAAAGAAAAGGTATATCAACTTCACTCCTCCTCCCCAATCAAACAATTTTAATCTCCCATTACTACCCAAAGATACACAAAGTAATTCTGATATGCTGAGTTGTATTGTTCCATATGACCTTCGGTTTCCACATCTGATAGCAAAAATTATTGTAATAGATAATCTGAAAATATCAATCCAAACATTAATGAGTTAGTTAGATAGAGCTCTGCAATCATTTACAAATATGCCGTACATTAAATTCACTTTAACATGATACTGGAGACAAAACAATTGTAATAAATATAATCATTAGGTTGATTACTATATACATTGAATATTATAATAGCAGTAACAATACTTCACAAATTTTATTAATCACACTTGATATGTTGGTCATATCCAAAATATAATCTTATCAAACCTGCATTACAACAATTTAATGGGCTGGAATGATTTATCAAACCTAACACATTAATCACTACAAATCTATTACTATACAGTCCACACTTTTATAATTCAATTGACTAGAATACCTTATAAAACCTATCAAGCTGGTCACCAGAAAATGAACTCTACTCATCATCATCATTACAAACTATAATCATCATCATCAAACCCAATACATTGGATACCAAAAAAACAATTTTATATTACCAACCATTAACCAATCAAGTTGCAGCATTGTGCACCAGAAAATGTAATATAATCATCATCATCATGATTAAACATGTACCTATCAATCCTAAAACATGTATACCAAGTTGGAATGTATCTACTGATACCCTAATATCTATCAATGCTGCAAATGCTGGAAAGCCACAAAATGTACTCTAATCATCATCATTGCAAACTAATACATTGGATGCCAAATTACCTAACCACTAAGCAATCGATGCCCCAAATGTTGGTGCACCAGAAAAACATACTGTAACCCCATCACTCTACACTACTCTTATACACTCTACAAAAAATGCCCAGGGCACCAATTCTATTGATGAATAGAATAAATTAATTATTGTAAATTATGAAAAACTAATGCTGAGATTCTTCTATTATATCTAATTCATAACCTAGTTTAGTGGAGGGTTAAAGACAGTTTTAAAATATACGGAATTTATTTAAATGAAGTAAGAAATATTATTGAGGAGTAAAACAGGATGTATGCTTCACTAGTTAATCAATTACATAATAAACTAATAATATTTTGTTTAGTCAAGTTAATAAACTATAATCTGAGTTGATTTCTTCCATCATCCAAATACGTTCATAGAGCAACTACAACATAACATTAATATAAATAAGATACTGAATAACTTCACCATCCAGCATACCTTAATATAAATAATTACACCAATATTAATTTGGAACTAGGAAATCGGATCTCAGGGAATCTTTAATGTCAGTTGATTACAGAAATTCCATTACGTAATAATTTAGGACTCTTGAAATAATAATAATAATAATAATAATAATAATAATAATAATAATAATAATAATAATAATAATAATAATAATAATAATAATAATAATAATAATAATAATAATAATAATAATAATAATAATAATAATAATAATTCATTGAGCTAACAATTAGATAATGAAGGAAATAGGGTGCCTTTTAATTTCACAACATTGTCTAAATAATAATTAAGTATGTG